>JAQSVV010000073.1:0-600000 GCA_036375495.1 Agrotis segetum | reverse complement strand
GCAAAGTAACGCCTGATTCCATAATTTACCATTAATTAACTTTGAAAAATGGCTTATGAACCACATAAGCTAATACATAATGCGATAGGGACAGCACCACCGCTGTTCTGTAATTAATTACAAGCGATAAGCGAATTACATTTATGGTCTAATTTTGTCGCCAAGTTTTTGCTAAAACAGCTGAACTGCTGTTTTAAATATAACGAACAACCTGATAGCTGAATCATTAGAGTTTAAGTCATCCACAGTACAAGGAAACAAAATAATAGAAATGTCTGTCTACTATTACTCGGTTAGTGTGGCTTAGTCACTACGTTTGGCAAGCAGTTCGGTAACCAACTGACCACAGTGCCAATATTCTTCTCGCATCGTTTACCGCTGCCCGACACCGAATCAGAAGTTTCATCTGGTGAGTCGTTAGGTGATTTGTCTGCTCCAGCTGTGGCGCTTGTCGCTTTCCGAGCTACATTAATCAGAGGCTATACCTCGTGCAGTTAATCTGACATCTGGGGCAGCTGAATGTTTCATATTTTCATACGAGTAAGGTAAACTGGGGGTAATACGTCAGCAATATCTTCGAAAGTGGCAATCGTAACATAGCTCAGCCCATGCAGAGCTAGTACTGTAGTTCTACACGTAACAACATTTAGATCAACTTCTCTTCCTCCGATAATATTTTAAGAACTTCACATTACCAAAATCAAATAAAGCTTTCGCACTATGACATTAGTGACACGACATTTCTACGTGATAGTAGTTATTTGAAGGGGGCCAGCGTCGACTGGCAGCGAGTGTTAGTTAAATTACAAGTTACCTCGCCCTATAATTTCATGTCCCGTCACGGCATCACATCGCCCACAACTCCACATCACAGGCCACGCCAGTGTACACGATATTGACACTTTATGGTGCCTTAACATGAAACATCTTAATAACCTAGCTGACAATATTTATGTCAACAGCTTATCCGACGGCCACTTTATTAATTAACTAAGTTACGTGGTGTATTGTGTGCGAATAATTGGCGTGGATACAGTGAAAGCTAGAGGTAGAACAACTTCATTGTTCAAATAATTAAATTGTTCAAAGTTTAGTTTTACTTTCCCGGCATTGTGTAGTAGTTTCTAAACACTTTAATTAGGTACCTAAGTAGTACCTTAAGTACATTCTGGATAAAGAACAATGTTAAAGTTTCTACGAAAATAAGAACGTAGCTTGCTACGTTTTATATTCCCAAAGGAGTGTATGGGGTCTGAAATACCCGCAGACAGCCACGGGACTCGTACTCGCCATACAGAATTCTAGCGATATAATCGATCTCAATTAATTACGTCAACGTTGACACTGCCCAGACGAGGTGATACTAAAAAGAGATTACTTTGCAGACCAGTGTTAAACGTTGATGACGACGTTAAATCTCCACAAGCGATACCATTACAAACAGCTACGTCAAGTTTCGGAACGTTCAAAATATCTTTACTTTCAGAAAGTTCAGCAAATTTTATTTAAATGCTGAAAGTATGTGATGAAGTCAGCCATTTGACCAAATGTTGGAGGGTCGCGTGTCGGATGATACTTATTTTTAGCGGTGATCAATACCGGAATTATTTAAGAATTCATTAGGTTTTATCTTTCGCAACGGCTCGTGCTTTTGAGGGATAAATACCGCAGAGAAAATGATGTTATTTTTTCATTTGAATGAAATAAGCATAACTGAACGTAAATTAAATTACGACACTTGACAAAGTTTCATGTCTGCAATTATTTTTGTTAATTGCCAGACGGCCGCGGGCTATTCCTACTTTATCGTATTTAAATCGGACAGAAGTAGAATTCGAAATCTGAGTACTTGCGAGCATTGCCAAGTTTGTGGACCGCTAGAAACGACGCAAGATTTCGATGCCCAACCGAAAATTGAACATATCATTTCTTATTCCAATATTTTAAGATTTACAATATTGAGTTTCAATTTAGTAGGCAACCGAGCTACCGTTTGCAGTTATAAGTAGTTATAAGATAAAGATTGTCTTCACATGCGCATAGCCTAAGAAAATCTAGCATCAGAATATTTATCTTTATTAAGAGTTGCACGATGGAAGCAGCTAACGATACATCCAAAATTTCTTCCAAAGTGGAAGTTTTAATCGCAAAGTGGATCCGTCTGGCGGAAGTCCAGCACCAGGTTAACAAGACAAAATTATTTTGTCCAGCTATCTTCTTTTCTTTATCGTGAGACCTTCCGGCACTGTGCCAGCGACTGATTTGCTTGATAGAACTCTATAAAGAGCGAACGAATGATAAGAGAAGGTAATTTAATTCTACGTGAGCCAAGTGCTCCATATTGTTTTGTCTCTGAAGCAGAAGTCTACGATTTGACTTATTCGCGAAAACAAGCGGTTTGTTTTGAAAGTCGATCCAGTTGCAGTATTTTTTTATTTATAGTTTCCTTGTTCAACTGATAAAGTAAATTAGATTGCAAGTAAAAGTAAGAGGGCACGTAGCTTAAATTATAACCGGGACAGCAGATTACCAAGCTAGAAGTAGGTACCTATTTTAGATTGAAAGTCGAGGTTGAGTTTCGGGAAGCACAACGTGCTTTTGTCGTTGATCCAGGTTGTTATTCGTAGATCTATGAAAGCCGTAACGAGAAGTGAAAAACTCGAAAATTGCCTAGCAACTGGATGGAGTAGGAGCTAAAATTAGCGTGAAAAGGCTAGTTGACGATGAAGCATCGCACACTTGTTACACATGGTCTAGCTCCGAAATGGTTTCTCACGTTTTAACGCCAGACGAATGAGACAAGGGCCTCATAGGTAATCTGTGCTCATAGTGGCAATGAAATAGGAACGAAACGAAGGCCTTGTAAGCCAGACGAGGCTTTTAGTGAATACTGACGAAGGTGGAAAAGAATCATTGCCGTCGGTAACAACGGCTTAGTGACCTTCCTGTACTTCTTAGTTCAAGGTAGGTCAAGCTTGACGGCTTTGTCACGACACTGTTTTGTGCCCTCACTTACCCTAAGCGACACCTGAATGTAATACGCAAATAAAAGCGCCTTGTGGGATATTTAACGCCTGGATCAGCGCCGAAAGTAACTTTAAAACATCCTTAAGATGTCCCTTACTGTAAATTAAAAGGACATAAAGGTATTTGGGAGTGTAGCAAGGACTTCTACTACGCCCTACTCAGAAGGACGCATAATAAACTTACTGCCGAAACGTGGCCGTCATACGTAAAACGCCATACGGCACGCGAACAGTGCATAGTCTTTACTAGTACCTACCTACTTTCCATTATAGTAACAAGTGGTTCAAAAGGTGATGCAAGTTGAAGTAATAATATAAGTTATTATAGTGTTATTGCAGAACAAAGGAGCATTTGATTATACTTTTAATGAAAACATGTAGTATATGCCTTGCATGTTGCATATTTGAAAAATGAAATGATATTTGTGGAGTCACAACAACATTACATTATTTTATAATTTACTGTAACATCATAATGTTACTACAGACAGCCTGCTCTACAAATGATAGTTTTAATTTATGACATAGAATTTCATTTTTTATTTGAGAAGAAATATGAAAAGAACTGCAATTTAAGGAGGGTATGTAAGCGGTAATCTATAATTTTCCAACAAATTTCCTAACTCAGTAGGGGTACTTGTAACCCACTATTATACTGCTATAATAGCTGGTTACAGAGAGGACGAGAAGGGCTTATTCAACCTCCACAAATCACAGCAAAGGCAAATTAAAAAAAAATATAAAGAAGTTCTGAACTTACCTTTGGAACCTTAGCATGTGCTCCTGTGCGGACATCTCTGATGGTGGCTATGTCCAGCATCTCCACTTCCATGTTCTGGTCTGTCCAGTACAGGAAGAACCCCTTGGGGTCCACCCGTAGGGTGACCGGCAAGCCAGTCCCGGAGTCCTATGCAAACAAGTACAATTTTCATTTATTTCAGTGCCTAGTCTATGCAACTGCTAGGCAAAGGCCTTCAAAGTTTGAAGATTATGGGGGTAGGAAATTCGGAAGCACACATAATCTGAACAAAATATTATTGAACCATTCCTAAATTACCCTAGACTTTTAATATTTAAACAGTTACAAGAGTAAAAATGGAGAGTTCAGTAAGCTTTCTCATAAATTTAACAAGATTTGTGTCATGTCTCATTATCAGTTCCAAGTTTTGTTGCATTGATTGGAGTATTTTGTTTTGTTTACAATTCTGTTATCTTGATAAACATTATTGGCATTCAACAGCACCTGACATAATTATTTATCAACAGTACTCACTTGGTCATTAAACTGATAAGGCATTTTAAACTGTTAATTTTCCATTAATATTCTAACTTAATAAAAAAAAACTGTTTACGGACTGTGATAATTAATAAAATCTTTTCAATAATAATTTTTAAATTGTGTTTTTCTATCAATAAATTGGAGGACCCAAGATGTTGAAGTTCATATTAATTTATTTATCATAATAATTGTATTGGCCACATGAAACATGTTGAATTTAATTACAAAAAAAAAATACTTCAACATATTGATGAAAAGTAAATAAATACAAAAAATTAACTTGTAATAGATTCTAATTAGAAAATATTACCCCAAACTCTATTTATTTCGCGAGGTCACATCATTATATACACTAAAAGGAGCAAACAAGTTAGAAAATAAATGAAGGTACCAGAAAAGCAACATTTGTCGTAACTAAAAAAATATTAGCAAGTTAAAAAAATACCTCATCCCACTTGATGAACTTCTCTCCCTCCTGTAAAGCCTTCGGCACTTCTATCGGCTTCAAAGTGACTTTAGCAGATCTCGTAGTTGTAGTCATCATGAATAATAAACACAATTATGCGGAAATAATATCACTATTGTAAATGAAAACCGTCATCTTCCTCTCTGTGCACAGATCTATCTGAGAAATCTATGAATGGCACGCTCAACAGACGAACACCGAGAGAGTACAGACAAACTACTATTTGGTATTAAATCAATAATGACTAACATATTAGAACATTATCCGCGATAAATAACACCTGCCTAATTACTAACAAACAATGATTTTTCCCACATACTATAACGCGACGAGACCACCAAAAATCCAGAATGTCAAAATGTACTAAGAGCCATAGTGATGTAGTTTATTCATATCGATAAGAAAATTGTTAAAAGAAAACTCAGAGAAAAGCGTACAGTCGACAGTTTACGGTCACACTCAGACAACAAACATGAGCATGATGAGGCCAATAGGGAATCATTAAAGACAACTTATATAATGAAATCTTCGTTGATGTAGCAGTCATACCTAAGCGTGACAGCTGGCTGACGACGAAGTTTGAAGTTCTGAGGTCAACTCCCAGATCAGACAAAGTGCTATCGGAATCTTCTATAAGAAATTCTTCTGTATCAGCTATGGAATTAAGCTCAGTTAATTACATGCAATAAACTAGCATCGTATAATATCATGGGGTTTCAATTTAATTGACAAAATATTATTGTTGTTCGAGATTCAAATTGAAAAAAGCATGAAAAACAACTCTTAAGTTACGAGAATGTAAAAAAAAATTAAAATAAATTAATTTTAGTCTTTCTCGATATCTGGTCGGAACATCACTAGCACCCGTGTGGCTGCAAAAGTACAAAAGTTACCACTTAAAAAAATTAAAGTGATGTATTTTTGAAATCGACTAAAACGATTAATAAAATAATAAACCGAGTTCGTGGCTTGTCCTTCAATTTCGATAATAAAATAAACTCAATGCTTATGCATATCAAATTACGAAAATAATTCATGGACGAGCAAAATAAATGAGGGGTTTAACCTCAACATTTATCGTGATTATCTTCCGTACAGCTTGGCCAGAACGGGTTGAAACGGAACTAAAATTTTTATTTCTGACAGCGTTTTAAAATCTTTGATATTTGATGTAAACAAAGACCGCAGGTATGTTAGATTTATTATTTTGCCATAAAACTAACGTAATAAGTGAAAAAAATGCAAATAAAATCATTCAAAGTGCTGGTAGCGCGAAGACAGTGGCGACTTCCGGTTTTCTACATTTGTGTGAATGTCGAGCTGTATTTTTGCAAAAGAAAATCCACTATAATACGTCTGTGAGAAAATCTTAGGTTGCCTTAAGGTGAACGCAGACCTAGCCGCACCGCAGTCTCTGCAGTCCCCGCAGTCATCGTTTTCTTACCGCTTCTGCGGCATGGACCTAAAAAAAAGGCGGACGGAACTTCACTAAGAAACAATTGAAGCACCCATAGTAAGTCAGTGCGCTAATGTGGACAAGCCAGCACGCACACATTCACACCATAGTAAGTCAGCCGTCGACCATTACGCTTCGAACGACGCTCGCGTATTATTCGGCGTTATTTTGTCTAATAAAAATCAAAGTATGCCGTCATGTGTTGCAAAAAGTTGTCTAAACCATAGTAGTTCAATTTAAAAAGCCAGGGGATCCCTATTCAAAGTTAAGCATGTCATTTTGAATCTTATTTCTCGATTTTACGTCAATACATTTACTAAACATCTCGAAACCAATGGTTTATTCCCATCTGCCACCGGGGTGGTGGTTGGTATTAATAAAAATGGCGTTTACCGCGTTTTTTCCCATCTGCCACCTTCAAGTCTGCCAGCGGGGTGGTGGTTGGCTCTTTAGGACGTTTATTCCCAACGGTATGTTCCCGTTGGGAATAAACACCCCATAATAGTTATGAACTAATTTCCTAAGTTTCGGGATATAGCAGATGACAGTTATCCAAAAAGTAGCACAATATCAGCCCAACATCCAGTTAGACTGGTACTTTTACCAGGTACGTTCCTTTATTCCCATCCAGTTCCTTCGAGTTTGCTACAGGGGTTGTGGCTGATTCCAATTTCTACTGATAATGTCCAATACGAATAGCGAATAAAATTCTGTACTATAACGAAGAGGCAGATGAATCTAAGTAGGTACATACACTGAACACTAGGGCGGTAAACGCCATTTTTATTAATACCAACCACCACCCCGGTGGCAGATGGGAATAAACGAAACCAATCAGTGTTGCAACTATTTAAAGGTTCAAATTATTTTAAAATTGGGAGATTTATATTTTATGTTACTATTCATCGTTATTGTATTCTTCTGTGTTTTTACAGATTTCCTTCAGCAAATGATGCATGGAAAAATAATTGTATAAAAATAATAAGAGAGTGTAGACATGAAATAGGAATGTAGACGTGTAGGAATGGAACATAAAATAGCTTTAATTAAATATTTATAGCCGAAAAATACTTAAACATTCGTTTTCACCACTTAAGTAAATAGAAGGGATTTCTAGATGTGTCGATAGCAAAAGACAAGTCTACAAAAATTTGAATCAACAAAAGGGTTTGTAAAACTTTATTAACAATAAAGGAGTTGTAAACATTTTAATATCCAATTTGTTTAAATTATTTTACCTTAATTTAAAAAAAAAGATACCCGTAACAAAAAAAATGTAATTAATTAAATATTGTTTAAAAATGGGTAACTTTTTCCTTCATCTGGCATCCCTACAGAAACGCACACATACATAAGCAGCCGCCATTGTGGTGCTTCACTTGTTTCTTAGTGAAGTTCCGTCCGCCTTTTTTTTAGGTCCATGTTCTGCGGCTACTGAGATGCGGGTGAGTGTGCGAGGTTTCATAGAACTTCATACGATACAAAGAATTCGAAATGCGGGGACTGCGGAGACTGCGGTGCGGCTAGATGTGCGTTCACCATAAAAAAAGTTGCTGTCAAGCTGTCGTAAACTGACGTTGTCACTTATTGACAAATTGACTGACATTTGACAAATATATAGTTATCTGGGCTGCGTTTAAATCCTTTATCCAGTTTAATTTTATAATAACTAAATGTCAAACAGCCCGTTTAAGTACACCGAGAGGTGAAAAATTATACCAATTAAAACTTAATCTGCCCCGTTTACGGTCGTCCGCTGGTCTATGTTTTTGCTGAAAGGAATAAATTTTTGCGACCTTTTTACCACGCAAAATTTTATCCTGCTGTCAGATTGACATTAAGTTTTGTTGTTTTGCTAGATTCTCGCCGCAAAAACGAATATTATTTTTATTTTAGAGAGTAAATATTATTTGTGGATTATGGATTTGTATTAAACCGGCAAATTGATTATTTGTTCAATAAACTGAGCTGTCAATTGAATTTGACAACTAACATTGACAGAAACTTATGACTCCGTTCAGCGAACCCTCGCCGGTTTAATTTTTTTCCGGCGAAATACCGCAGAAGGATTTAAACGCACCCCTGTGTTTGACAATTTCATTTCATTTTTCGTCATTCCCGCGAGCCGGCCAACGAACGGACTTTTTCTTAATCGTTTATTCATCAAAAACAATATTAAAAGTGAATTCATGTAAACTTGTGACTTCAAAATAGATTGTTGCTATTTGTTCCAATTTTGCCTTGTAAAACATGTCGGGGTCGGAAACTGCCGAAGTTGTTGATCAAGAACCAAAACATGAATCTACACATAGTCCCAGAAAACGAATACGGCATCGTAAGAAACAACTATACGAAAATATTCTAAAACAAATGGAATTCTACTTTAGCGACGCAAACTTAACAAAGGACAGATTTCTTGGAGATCTCGTCAAAAAGGATCCTTACGTTCCTTTGGAAATGTTCCTCAAGTTCAATAAAATTCGTTCTTTAACGCAAGATGTTAATGACATAGCTAAGGCTATGAAGAACTCTACACTCTTGGATTTATCAGAGGACCGGCTGAAGGTAAAGCAAATTATTAATACAAACATTCAAAGTGTAATGTGTTTCAACTTATTTTCAGTTCTTATTATACCGGCAAACGGGGTGAATAGGGACCAATCGTTATCAGTGATTTTAATATTGTATTGATTTGATAGGTGACCAACAACTAGATACTCAGTTTTATTTATGGCAACATACCATTACTATACACCGTGTTCTTCACGTTATCCATAAACTTTAGCAAATACTTCTATGGCTTTTACAAATCAAATCCAACAAAGGAAGTAGTACTTAAAAAGGCTTCGTTACAAAGATATTTGTAATTTCATTTAATGAAATTTAATTGAGCTATGCAGTGAGAAAGTATCTTAATTTGGCCTATGTTGCCGCTTAGTGCAATTAAAATGATAAATCTATCAAATACTATTTGCATTTCATTTGCACATACGAGAGGAACCCGAGAGTTAGCGAAGAAATACGATCATTTGCGATAACGAATCTTTCAAAGAGATTAAACTGGTCGCTATGGATACCTAAGTTGTTATTTGTCATTGTTTGTCATGCATGATTTTAACTGTCAGTGTTGAAGGTTAGGTTTTATTAAGGAATTTTATAAGTTTATTACTGGCAATATAATCTATGGTTTCTTATTTTGATGTGTTCCGTTGATTTTGAATTTGAAAAAGAGAAGTGTTTTTGTCACTGTGAGAAAAATATTCTTGATGTGATCGAAGTAAATTGTACGAAATGGTTGAGTGATATTTTATTATGTTTTTTATAAATGTGTCTTTATTTTTATAAAGAACTATTATGTATACGCAGTGAAAGTAAATATGAATAACAAATAATAATCAAGAAGTGTTTAATTCAACGAAGGATTCCCATAGTGACGAAAGATTATTCATAATGCTAAAATAATAAACCCAACGGGTCATGGGCCCTCACGTTGCTACTTAGATAACGCGCTACGATATGATGAGTGAGTAGAAAAATAAATTACTAAAAGTCCGAATCTCAAAATGGCAGAAGAATTTGTAAAATTATCAAAATTGACCAACGAGTCTGAATATTCTGTTTGGAAGATTAAACTTATGCTCATATTTAAAGCAAAAGAAATTAACTCTATTTTGGATGAAGGTGAAAACCTTAAAAAGGATTTTGAAAAGAAAGATGCAAAAGGAAAATTACTGATTTTATGCTCGATCAGCGAAAAATACATGGTTTACGCAATAAACTGCGCAACAACAAAAGAAATTTTAGACAAATTCGATAATATTTTCCTTGGACATAAAGATACCCAAATTACACAACATTTAGAAGATTTTTACAATTATAAATTCAAAAACGAAGACATTTTATTAGACATTACAGAGATTGAAAATAAAGCAACCAAATTAAGAGGCTTAGGATTTAATATTGATGACAAACAAATAATAACAAAAATATTAACAAATCTGCCGGAGAAATTATATCACTTTAGAACAGCATGGGAGGCAACATCAATAAGTGATAAAACATTAACCAATTTAATATCACGGATTAGTCTTGAACTAAGGATGAGGACTAACAATCTTGTGGAGGAACCTGTAACAAGAACAAGTACATTGGATGAGAATGATAAAAACAGCCAAGAAGCGACAACAAGTTTCTTAGTAAGGACATGTTACAATTGTGGGAAAAAAGGACATATTGCTAGATTCTGCAGGACTTTAACATCGAGTGGTGACGGTAATACCATAAATAATATACAGTGCTTCAAATGCATGAAAAATGGACACCGATATACCGTATGTAATGCCAAGTTTAACTGCCAGAACTGTAGTGTTAACACTCACTATACAAAGTTTTGTCTAAATAAACACGTAAGTAACTGTTTTACTAGTAAAGAAATAGAAACTATTGAATTTATCATTGACTCCGGAACCAGCAGTCACATTGTTACTTCTGAGGATTATCTTATGGATAAAAGGAAGATAAACTATAAGATTATGACAGCTGATGGCAACATTCATCATGTAAACACCATGGGCAACATCTATACCAAGAATATTACATTGAGAGATGTTCTTTTTGTTCCAGAACTCAAGAAAAACTTAATATCTGTGTCTAGACTAACAGATGATAATTACTCCTTAAAATTTTTCAGAAACACATGCGACATTCGTAGATCAGAGGATGACTGTGCGGTTATTGGTGAGCTGAAACAAGATAAATTATTTTACATCAGTATTAACCCAGGGCCAGTCGTGCTTTCAAGGTCAGTAAAATCCTTTTACTTAGATTCGAACTTTTGGCACCGGGCATTAGGTCATGTACCTATAACCAAAACCAAGGATCTTGTTCGAGGAATAGAGGGAGGCCTAGTGAAGGAAACGGACATCTGCGAAGTCTGCACAAAAGCAAAATTATGTAGGAAACCTTTTAAAACAATTCGACAAAGAGCATTTAATCCTTTAGAAATAATTCACAGTGATATTTGTGGTCCTATTGAAACTGAAACATGGGATGGTTACAAATATTTTATAACTTTTTTGGATGACTATACACATTTTATTAAAGTATTTTTAATTAAAAATAAGAGCGAAGCTTTCTCAAAAATAATAAATTACATTAATTTGGCAGAAAATCATTTTCAAACAAAAGTTAAGACATTTAGATGTGATAATGGTGGTGAATACAATAGTAAACAATTTAAAACTTATTGCAATAGTAAAGGAATTAATATTGACTATACAATTCCTTACACTCCACAGTTAAATGGTAAAGCTGAACGATTAAATAGATCATTAATGGAAAGAACTAGAGCGTTACTGTTTGATATGCAGCTACCACGTGTTTTATGGGGTGAAGCTGTTTTAACCTCTGCCTATTTAATTAACAGAAGTGCTAATACAATAAACAATAAAACACCAGCCGAAATGTGGTTTAATAGAATACCGAATTTAAAACATTTAAATATTTTTGGATCTTTAGCATATTATAAAAATAATTATCAATTAAAGAAACTTGACTCCAGGAGTAGCAAAGGACTTTTAGTAGGATTTACAAATAATGGTTATAAGATATGGGATCCTTCTGATTTTAGAATTGTTTATTCGAGAGATGTAGTGTTTAACAATAATAAGAGTGATGTTGCGGATTATCTAAAATGTTGTAATCGTAGAGTGAAACAGTGTGAGTTAGACAATTTATTTAAAGAGGTGAGTGTTGATATTGGTGATAATGGTTTTAGTAGTGAAGGTAATGGTGATATTTGTGGTGATATTAATAATGAAGTTAATGATGACGTAGTTGGTGGTGATGTCTTTCGTAGTGAAAGTGGTGATGGAGCTGTTGGTGATGAAGGAAATATTGAAGATAATGAGGTGTTTGAAGATAGTTTTGATAATGTTGAAGTTGAAGTTAGAGGTGAAGATGTTGGAGATAATTTTGAAGATAGTGTTGAAGATGTTGGAGTTAGTGTTGAAGACACTGGAGTTGGAGTTAATGTTGAAGATAATAATATTTTGAGAGGGGAAGGTAGAAATGACACAGGAGTTGAGACTAGTGATGAGTTTGAAGATGCAGTTGAAGCAGTTAATGTGGAACGGAGAATTTTACCAAATCGAGAGAGAAGATTGCCAGCATGGCTGAAAGATTATGATTTAGAGACTTCATTTTTAACGTATACAGATGTTTTTAATAGTTTTGATAAAGATTTATGGTGTAAAGCAATGAAGGAGGAGAAAGATTCATTGGAGAAAAACAAGACCTGGGAAATTGTAAACAGGAGTGAAGCAAAGAATAGAAAGATAATCTCAAATAAATGGATATTTACAATAAAGCCTGGTGGAAGATATAAGGCGAGATTAGTGGCAAGAGGTTTTCTTCAAAAGCATAATGTTGATTATAAAGAGACATATAGTCCAGTGGTTAATACTACTAGTGTTAGATTGTTGTTGGCTATTGCAGCACAAAAAGGTTTGAAAATAAAACAATTTGATGTGAAGACAGCATTTTTATATGGAGAGTTAGATGAAGAAATTTTTATGGAAATACCTTTAGGATATGATATTAAAGATAAAGAAAATAAAGTTTGTAGATTAAAGAAAAGTCTTTATGGATTAAAACAAGCACCACTTATGTGGAATAAAAGATTGACGGAGTTTTTGAAGAAATTAGGTTTCTTTCAATTGAAATCTGATCCATGTGTGTTTGTAAATAAAGATAAAGGAATTTATTTGGCTATTTATGTTGATGATGGAATTTTAATTGGTGAAAACGAAATTGAATTAAATAAAATTATTAATAAATTAGAAACTGAATTTGACATGCGTAAATTTGATAAAACTGAAAAGTTTATAGGGTTTGATGTTAAAGTAGAGCAAAACTATATTAAGATTTATCAAGAAAGTTATATTAAACAAATTTTAGAAAAGTTTAAATTTGAAAACTTAAAGGACAGTTGTCATCCTGATATTTTAGTCGATGTACATCAAGAGGGGAAAGGTGGAGTTGATGATGTACATAAATATCGTCAGTTAATTGGTTCTTTATTATATTTAGTTAATAAAACAAGATTGGATTTATCGTTTCATGTAGGTTATTGCAGTAGACATCAAGAAAATCCGAATTTGAATGATTTTGGAAATATTAAGAATATTTTTAGGTACATTAAAAACTCAATTAGTAGTGGTATACAGTATGTTCGTGGGAACGATATGAGTCTAAAAGCATACTGTGATGCAGACTTCGCAGGTGATCCTGACACTAGAAAAAGTACGACTGGCTTTGTAATATTTTATGGTGGTGGCCCTATACATTGGTGCTCACGCAAGCAGTCAGTCACTGCTCTTTCGAGTACTGAGGCTGAATACATTTCTGCAGCCGAATGTATAAAAGACCTGCTGTACATTCAGACTCTGATCTACGAATTGACTAATAAATTGCCGAAAACACAGTTGTTTGTTGATAATCAATCTGCTATAGTATTGATTAAGAATGGAATTTTAAATAGAAGGAGCAAACATATTGATGTTAAATATCATTTTATTAAGGAGAAGATAGATAAAAATTTGTTAGAAATTAAATACTGTTCTACTAAAAATAATTTGGCTGATATTTTAACTAAACCACTGGACAGAACAAAGTTCTTGAGATTAAGACAATGCTTAGTGAGTGATAAGTAAAGGACATTCTTTAATGTGAAGAGTTATGTGTTGTGTTTGAAGATTTATTAGGAGATAAGGTTGTTTGGGAGTTAATTTGAAATTTTGTTGTAAGTTAGTGATGTAAGGTTTTTAGATTAATTAATTCAAAAGTTTGTTTGTAGTTTTTAATTAAGTTGGGTGGGTTTAATTAAGTTGGGTTTTTAAATGAGTTGATGGGAGTTAGTTATAAGTTTGTTTTCTGTATGTTGTCCTAATTGTTTTAAATATAAAATTCAGAGGGGATGTTGAAGGTTAGGTTTTATTAAGGAATTTTATAAGTTTATTACTGGCAATATAATCTATGGTTTCTTATTTTGATGTGTTCCGTTGATTTTGAATTTGAAAAAGAGAAGTGTTTTTGTCACTGTGAGAAAAATATTCTTGTATGTGATCGAAGTAAATTGTACGAAATGGTTGAGTGATATTTTATTATGTTTTATATAAATGTGTCTTTATTTTTAGTAAGAACTATTATGTATACGCAGTGAAAGTAAATATGAATAACAAATAATAATCAAGAAGTGTTTAATTCAACGAAGGATTCCCATAGTGACGAAAGATTAGTCATAATGTTAAAATAATAAAACCAACGGTCAGGATTATTGTTTATTGTAATTTGCTTTTGGGTTTCCGACTAATTTAATCAATCATTTTGATTACAACTTTCACTATGCCGCACGAATATTCTGCTCAACACCAAGCTGATATTCACTTCGTCTACGGTTTCTGTGACGGAAATGCTACAGCAGCTGTGCGAGAGTACCAACGGCGATTCCCTGGTCGGCGCGTTCCTGATATACGAACATTTATTAACATACACAGGAGATTTTGTGAGATCGGAATTAGACCACGCCGCCCTGAACGAGCAATCAATTTGAGCGTCGCTCAAGAAAACAGAATAATGAACCTTATTATTCATGATCCTACACTCTCAACGAGACGCGTTGGGAGAATCGTGGGTGTATCTCATAAGCTAGTGTGGAAACTGTGGAAAAGATATGGTTTGCATGCCTACCACTACAGAAAATCCCAAGGCATAATACCACCTGATCACTTCTCAAGAATTGTTTTTTGCCAGAGAATGAATCAAGAACTGATAAATAATCCAATACTGCTTCAAAAATTCTTTGGATGGATGAAGCCAGTTTACAAGAGCGGGAGTATTCAATTCCAAAAATCAAGTGCAGTGGCATGAGAGCAACCCGAATTTACATTGGCAGGCGTCACATCAAACTGAATTCTCTGTAAACATGTGGGCTGGTGTTTTTAACAATCAGCTGATCGGCCCTATTGAGATTCCCCACCGCCTAAATGCTGACAATTACTTAGAGTTCCTAAGAAACGTCACTAGCTTCGAATTTTTCGAACAAGTGGATCTTCAAACTCTGCGAACCATGTGGCTCCAACATGATGGGGCCCCTGCACATTATGGCACACAAGTGCGTGAATATTTAAATGCAACGTTTCCTGGCCGTTGGATTGGACGAGGTAGCACAAATATCGCATGGCCAGCTAGGTCCCCAGATCTGACTCCTTTAGATTTTTATGTCTGGGGAACCTTAAAGGAGAAGGTGTACTCCGTACAAATTCAGAACCGTGAACAGCTCTTAGATAGAATATCTCAGGCTGCTGAACAAATAAGACAAATGTCTGTAAATGACAATGCCAGATCCTGCCCCACCTTTCAGCCCTTATTACAGGAAATATAAACTAATGAAAAATATTAAATGAAAATAAGATCCCTGATTACATAATTGTTATTCTGCAAAGGATGCTTTTAAAAAGTTAGTGATAAAAGGATTTCGAAAACCCAAAAACCATTTCCTGTTTTCATCGCGGCCATGTGCGTTACGCATTAAGCATACCTACACGCAGAGAAAATGACAAATGACACCTTTTAATGTGTTATTGTTCGGATTTAAATATGCAATATTCAGTTTTAATAAAACATTATTTTCAATAAGTGTGTTAAACGAAAATAATGTTTTTTTTTTATATAAATCACATTATGAATATACACTCTTAAAAATATTTCACATTTGAGCATGAATGATTAGGTACAACGAAACGTCATTGACGCGGAAATACCTAATCAAAACATAGCCCTATCATAAAATCTGGACTGAGCACTTCAATTTACGTAGTACCCAGAAATGAACCGTAATCGCCACCGTTTAGGTTTTCTTTGATTTGCTATAATTAGCATGACGAAAGAGAAGAGCAACTTGGATGGCGCTTGTCCCTTCCCTCCTATTCCCAGAAAGTAGTATGGATAGAAATAGTAAAATATAACTCTTAGGTACCTGTTTTTTTTTTTCAAAATCATCGATTGAGTCCTCCATCCCCGGGCAGGGCGGGAGGGACTGTCAGACTTGTACTGACTAAAATCCACGGTGTCCTTCGATAGCCCTTTGTGTGCCGGAGTCGCGGTATACGTATGTCCCGCAACCCCGGCAGGACTGTGGCCCTCTATAGGGGGGCCCCGTCACTATGCTGACGCTCCTTGAGGCGCGCGTGGGACACAACGCGCCATCGACCCGGGCATGGTCCATGGCCGGGCAGCGAGTTGCCCTTTACTCGCCGCCCGCATGCCCGCGCCTACGGTGGCCGGAGCGACATCCGTCGCCGTGGGCGTCTACCACTGCGTCTCGGGCGGAGGGAGGACGGTATCCTCTCCCTCAAGCGGCCCGCCTCCTCCTTCTTCTTATCGTGTCGATGACAATCTAAATTGACTCGGCCCAGAATTGGGCCACGAGTTTAGCGCTCTCCGAACAATCCATCAGCTCCTGTAACGAACAGTCGGCAGGGCACGCAGGGCACGATAATAAGTGCCTCATGGTTTGTGGAACAGCACCACATTTACACTCTAGAGCTGAGTTATCAATGAAATTCCACCTGAGCAGATTTTCTTTGCTTCGGCCTACCTGGGTACGAAGTCTATTTATAGATTTCCAGATCAGCCAAGGCAGCTCCTTTCCAGGAGGAAGATCTTCAGCAGGCGCCACGAATGGATCCGGCAATGACGCACCATCTCGCCACAGTTTCAGTCGCTCCTTGGAACAATCGCCAATAAGTGGAGAAACACACTTTAAAAAGCTTTTTCGGCTTTTCAGTCTTTGCGGCTTCAGGGTGCTTCCATACATAGGGTGTCGTATGTCTGAGGCCATTTTGGCTCTTTCGCAAGAACTTGCTACCGCACGGCGGACTTCCGGAGGCGCAATGCCTGCCAGTGGATACAGCATCTGTACCGGGGTCGGTTTAAGGCAACCAGTTATGATCCGGCACGTTTCATTTAGTGCGGCATCCACCAACTTTGCATGGGCTGAGCGGCTCCACACAGGGCAAGCAAATTCGCCGGCAGAAAAACATAGAGCTAGTGCTGTAGTCCGCAGAACGTGAGGCGAAGCACCCCACTTTGAAGACACTAGTCGCCTTAGGAGATTATTGCGAGTGTTCACCTTCTGTTTGATGGAGTTACAGTTTTTGTTATAGGTTAGTGATCTGTCCAGATCTCTATCTCCTCCTTCGCGAGCATGACTGCTTCGCAGAAGGAGACCGCCTCCCACTCCGTCTCGCCCCGCAGCATGGCCGCAACCAATGCCGGGCGCGAGAGGTCTCCGCCTATCGCCGCAGTGAGGACACGGCGGTGCTCCGCCCAAGCTGGGCAGTCCTGCACCGTATGCTCCACCGTGTCCTCCGGGCGATCCTCGCAGTGGTGACACCCGGGCAACTCTTACTTGTTAACCTTATTTACTTTTTCGGCTTTAAAATTGCTTTCAGGTTTATTTTTAGGGTTCCGTAGTCAACAAGGAACCCTTATAGTTTCGCCATGTCCGTCCGTCCGTCCGTCCGTCCGTCCGTCTGTCCGCAGTTTAGCTCAGAGACGCACAGTACTAGAGAGCTGTAATTTGGTGTAAATATACAGATTTGTTGTGCCGAAAAAGTGGTAAAATAAAATCTAGTAAAATATTTTTTTTTAGGGTACCTCCAGTACTTACACGTAAAGTGAGGATTTTTTTTTTCTCGCGTACCCCTTACTGTGGGGTATCATTAAATAGGCCTTTAAAAAATAATGGTAGTTTCCATTAACAATTTTTTGATAAAAAAATTCGTTTGTGAAATATTAAGCTTTAAAGTGCTAAATTTTGCTCGATTTGAGTGTCCCCCCCCTCTACCAGCTAAACGGTTATGTTTGGGGGTGTGAAAAAATTCACAATAGTAGTATATATAACGAAGTTTAAAAGAAAATTATCATGACTAAGTAGGCTTTACAACTTTACGAGTAATCGTCGACCAACTTATAAAATGTACTTGATATCATATTTTCTTAAACAAAATGTATCGGAGACAACTGCAAATGTAAGTTTGTCAACTTTATTTTTACAGCTTTTATAGGTATGTTTTTTGGGGATAGGTAGGTTTTTATCGTCAACTATTTTTGACTAAATTAAAAAAAATGAGGAGGTTCTAAATTCGTCGTAATCTTTTTGAAGTGAAAACTTCTTTAGCGGCGTTGTACACTTTTTCTGTAATGGGTAAAAAATTTAAAACTCGCGTCAGGGTCACGTGACCAAAACTCGCGTCAGGGTCACGTGACCCTGATCGAAAATGAGTAAGACGTCATTCAAATTAAAAATAAAACATAGTAACAAAAAAGTTTTCACTTCTACCGGCACTCCTGGAGTGCAACCTTTTTTTTTTTTTAATGTATTTTCCCCGATTTCTCAATAACTCCTGGACCGATTTTGAAAATTCTTCTTTTTAAAAATAAATTCAGCGCATCAGTTTGCCTAAGTATTTTGATGGGCAACTACGGAACCCTACACTGTGCGTGGCCCGACACGCACTTGGCCGGTTTTTTCAATATTCTTTTTTATTTTTGATGTCGCCAATGTCCCTGATATTGTTGTGATAGACAGATCGATGCGCCGCGTAATGATAAATAATAATCGATGATACCATCTCGCATGACGAGAACCTTCTGAACTGAAAGCTGAGAAATATAAATAGATGAAATATCTCAACTTAGCACGCGCGGTTGTCAGAGTGGGAATGTGAGCTCGGCTATCATTGTGCCGATTTATCGTTACAGCCAATGGCCTGATGGCAAAGGGCCTCGACGAATACCTTTCAAGGCTCTCTCTAGGTAGTTGGATCAAGGGCCTGATTTTGGAGGCAGTGTTCCTAAATACGGCCCGCATTGTGTGTTTCTGTAGCCCTAACCACCGGTAGTTTGGACCCCGCTCCCACACCGGCGGACTACTGTTTTTACGTTTATAAATGTTTTATTAAGAAATATTTAAAAACGTAATAACATTTATTTTGGTTACTTTGGTTCGTCTACGAATCTCCTCATTTCTGAGGCATGAGTGCGCAGTCCATTTTGTATATTGTTTGTGTATTTTATCCTTGTGTCAAAATGTCACAACTGGCATTATGGCAAAGTCATTTGATTTTTGGGTGGCTATTGTGTTTGTTTACTACAAATTATAAATGTGTTTGAATTATCTTACAGCTTCCACCAACATCTGTAATCCGTCAAGATTGTTAGTATTGTATTGTGTGTGCTTTGTGACTAGATCAGCATTGTGAAAATAGGGACGTGACGTTAACGTATGCTCGACATAGGTATCTAACCTAAATGTGATATTTTATCCAATTAAACAGAAACGGCAGGATTATAGACTTATAAAACATGATTTGACTTATGACTGATAAAGCACAAATAAAATGTTAGATTTGGTATAGTTGGAAGCCAAATTTTATTTGGTGGGTCATAGCTCTAAGGAGCAACCGGCATTGTCTTTTAAATGGCCAAATTAGGACTCGTTTGAATATTTGTGTCGAAAAAGAAGGTGGTCATTTCGAAAACTTTTTACATTAAATTTATTTTTTGCTTTTTAGAGTTTATTTTTTATTAATAAAAATATTTTTGAATGACATTACGGCTGACGTAGTTGTCTAACCTACCAGGGTCATCAATCTTCTAACTAAAAGCCTGGCATGACTTAGATCATTATACTAAAAAATTGTGGAGTACCAAATGTAACTTATAAATCTTCTTAGAGATGTATTTTGAAGTGAAAACTTCTTTAGCGGCGTTGTACACTTTTTCTGTAATGGGTAAAAAATTTAAAACTCGCGTCAGGGTCACGTGACCAAAACTCGCGTCAGGGTCACGTGACCCTGATCGAAAATGAGTAAGACGTCATTCAAATTAAAAATAAAACATAGTAACAAAAAAGTTTTCACTTCTACCGGCACTCCTGGAGTGCAACCTTTTTTTAATTTAGTAGTATTATAATACGAGAGTTGCGGTCTGCTGACAATAGATGTCGCTACTATAGCTTTATACTATTATTTACCATGTATTTTATTACGTATCTAGTTTAATGATGTCCCTGTCGTTTTTCAATATTTATATAAGTATGTTTTTCTATTTCGATATTTTCCCAAATTATTAATAGAATTCTATAATTATTTGGGCTACCTACTGGTAACTCTAATTTTCACTCATTCGCACCTTCGGTGGAACAAAGACGTAGCAGCTCATTTTTAAATTTTACAGGAGAAGACTTTTTTTTTGCCTCGGTTCTGGATAACTATCTAAAGAAGGTTTGAAATCTTCACATTTAATTAATTGTTTTTTAGTTGGCTATACTTATACGTAAAAATCTTGTATTTAATGGGAGGTTTTCTTTTCGCACTTAAAAAAAAAATAGTTTCCAAGAACTCTATAGATGACGTTGAACTGACGGTGTTACTCTAGGAAAAAGATGTATGCCTTCATTTTTGCACAAATCCACGAGGCACAGACTTCTCTTCTTTTTCTCTTGGGACATTTTCTTTCTGGCGTGAAAAACTCCTAAATTAAAAAGACTGGTAAATGAATATTTTTTTCTTTTTCCTTGTTGTTATTTATTTTTAAAATGCTATTTGTGTGATGTGATGTGACTGACAATGACATGACATGTATTTTTTGGTTTACGATCTCAAAATTACACCCAAGTGAAAAAAATCAAAAAATGACGTGACGTTCGTTTATTGCAGTAACATATCAAGTTCAGTGCCATCTATCCATTGATTAGGGAAAACATAAAAAGAAAATCCCCCGAATATCAATTGCCAAAGAAATCCTAATAAAAGAATCTAACAAAAAAAAATGTCCTGAACTGTGACTTTGTTGCACCAGAAGTTATTTAGTTTTATGACTGTTATGTTTTATGCCTTTGTTGCTCCAAGATTTTGAGCGAAAAAAGACCTCAATAAAGTCGCGGGCGAGGGGGCACTACTTACAATGAAACGGTGTCGGCCCAAAACGCATGGAAAAACCGCCAATAACCACAAAGGCACTTCTGCCATCTAGTGTAGTTTCGAGATACTTTCGCGGATGTCTTTGTTGCCCCAAGTAAAGGTTTAAAAAAACAAGGGTTTAGAAAAACTTTTGGCATACTTAGGTCGATTTTGCAGTTTTGGCTATTTGTGACTTTGGTGCACCGAAGGTGCGATGTCTTTTCAATACGTCAATAAAATGTCAGTGTCACATTGCACTTAGCAGAAAAAATTGGATTCTCGTTTGGTGCGGCTCGTTATTTTCCTGCATTTTCTGCTTTTGGTCCTATTCTAAAGTAGTGTATCCGTGTGTTATTTCCATGCTAATAAAATTCTCACTGGAAAGCGAGATACCATCAGGGACACCGATAAATATCAAGTGGCTAGAAATAACTGTAAAAAACACTGTAAAAGACCTCGTAGTTGGTGAAATAAATATTACATAACAAATTTGTTTTATTTTTTTACTAATGTAGGCATATAATTATTATTAGTCAATTAAAACACTAAAAGGAATGAGCAAGCTTTGTATATACCTATATACAACCTATATATATATAACTATATATAGAAATGTTTTCGTTCGGGAAAACTAGATGTCGCTGTTGTCCATTGCCCGAAAAACCCGTGAAGTTAGATCTCTATGCCCTATTAATAAAAGTACTCTGTGTAACCTACAGTGTTATATGGATCTTTGGACACTCCATTGAGGTTGACAGGAGAGCGCTCATTTGTGAAATGTATTGAAAAATAAGATGGTGGCGTTAGTTCTGATGTTGCCCACGCAACAAGTGTGCTTATAAATTATAATTATTCTACTCAAATGCATAAAAAAAATATGCTGTGATTACCATTTATTTTAATTTGACCGAGACCTATCTTTTGAGAGTATTTTTACGAATGTACGTGAGCTCTAAGCGTGGTCCCCAGATTGCGTGTTGAGCTGCCCCTCTTTTAGTCAATAATTTTGAGATTGAATGTTCGTTACTTAAGCCGAAACGGCAGAATGGGAAGATAATTATGGTAGCCTACTCCCCTTCCCGTCGTTGGAGGTCCGGTGTTGCTTTAAGCCTAGACTAAAAATAAGGACTGCAGAAACGTTTTGCGAAGGCTGCATGTCGTGGGAAGAGGTTATCATGATTTGGTTATGGAATTTTGTTTTTTTTTTTATTCCTCAATTAAAAAGACAATTCGAAATACGTATCTACCTGCTTGGTAGCCTTATACGTTCTCTTTAGATAAGTATAGTAGGGTCGTTGCGTCGGTTTTCGGCCTTTTAGTGGAGTTGTCAACTTTAAGGCACTAGAAAAAAATATTGCTATTATTTACGCCTAGTGCTATTGCTGTTAATGTACAGTCTACATAATGTAGTTTTCGTTTATATAACTCATTAGTTCCTACAAATAAACCTCTTTTTTATATTATTTTTTAATGTGCAAAATAGGTAAAACGCCGGTTTTCGGCCGGAAATTTTAGATTTCGGCCCACAAGAATTTGGTTTTCGGCCACTGGATTAAATAGAATAGAAAGGTAATACAAAACTAAATAAAATAACAATAAAAAATATTTCTTCCTGTATTTTTTATTTATAGTAACATTTATCAAATTATTATTAATCAGGTACCATTATAATTGACAACAATGCAAGAATAAATTATCTATAAGTCTTTGCTTAGTTATTCATAATGATTTTAATTTAAGTTTCAGTCGAAAAAAATTTGCTCATTAAAGAGTCATCATAAAGTTATTCTTATCATTAAAACATAAATTCGTATTAAAATCTTTGATTAATAAAACATTTGGTAACAATCTTTATAAGTTCGATAATATCAACAAAAGCTTCGTTCTCATACAAAATAATAACTTTACATAATCATAATCAACATTTTTCTATCAATAAAAATCTAATATCAAAATCTTTAATACCTATGGCTATGGCAGCATTTGGCAAAAAATCAATCCAATAAGCTTAATTGTAATTAGTAAACTGGTTACAAATGCAAGCATTACATTTGAAGGGTTTGTCTTGTACTTCTTCATACTTTAGTCCAGCGAAGTCTGTGCATCTTAAATGATACCATTTGGTGCAAAAATCACATCCAATATTTCTTTCAGGATCTTCTTCTGTATCACTTATTAAAATATCTTGACACAGGGCGCAATCTACTTTAACTCTTTCGTTTTCCTTCATGGGTTTCTTGGTCTTTAATTGTATTGGTTTTTAATTGTTCTTTTTCTATTCTTTTCTTTTTCAAAGTTTCTTGTCGTTTTTTTCTCAATTCTAACTTCTCTGTTTTAACTTTTTCTTTATCTTCATAAAATTTCCGATACTCCGCCGATGAAATTGCCGCAGGTAAAGGTGTACGTGTAGTGATAGTGTTAGATTTTTTAGCAGGTTGCGGTTTAAATAAATGTTTTTCTATAATGTCTGTTTTACTAGTTTGTATAGGTGTACTAGTCTGTTTTATTGGAATATCAACCAGCACATTGCGTCGAGTTATTATATTTTCCAATGATTCAGAGGTCTTGTTTGATATCATGGGTGTTTTTGGCAGTAATACTGTGGAATTGGTGGTTATCGTACTACATTGAGTGGTTATTATTGCATCGCGGCAATCATTTACGCTTTCAGACAGTACTGTTGTTGCTGGCAGACTTATTTGAGATGGTAATATAAGAACATCGTCCAGCGATACTAAAGAACCAACATCCAAATAACTTCCTGACAAATGAAATGTGGAAATGTCGTTTTCAATCAACGATTCTGATGCTTCGATAGATGGATCCTTATCTGAGTGAGTTACTAGAACTTCATGAGTTATTGGAACAGTTTTATCTTGGCTCATGTTGCACAGAATTTCTGGAGTTTTTACAGGACTTAGTGGTCTTATATTGCTCAATTGGAGAAGCAAGTCTTCGTCAGCGTGGCTTTGTGGAATGGTTTCAAAGGACACCATTTGAGTCAAGCTGATATCTTCTAATTGGCTGGTCATATTATTATCTTCTGTGACTATTTGAGATGTTGTATTATTGACTGTTGAGTTCGTCAGGTCTTCAGAGCATGTTTCGTACAAAACGTCAGAAAATTGTATCTGAGAAGACTTTCTTTTCAGTTTCTTCATCTCCTTCAATATAAAAGCCACGTTTATATTTCTTTCGGCCAGAGTTGATTTTAGATGTTTCAAAACCTTTCTTGTGGAAATTAGGTCTGCGTTAGTTATTTCTTTAGAATTTCTTTCGGGTGTCTTTGTTTATTTAATATTTCCAGGGTATTCTGAACACATTTCGTGTAATCCACTGCATCAGGATCAAATGGATAAAGCCCGCATTTTCTGAAGCCATTAATTATATTTCGCTGCATATTTGCATTATCCAGGCAGTCTTTGAAAAGAGCGCAAAAAATTGTCTTGGTGACAGAAGAGTTTACGTTTTCTGGCTTCGTCAAAAACTTCCTCACTACTTTTTTCCACTCTGATTTCAAAGGCCCAAAAACACTGACATCAGCTGGTTGAAGTATGTGCGTGGTATTAGGTGGCAGAGCGTAAAGAATTATTTCCAATCGCTCGCACATCGCACTCAACTCAATTGACATATGGGATCTGTGTCCATCAACCAGTAAGAGAATGGGTTTCTTAATTTCGTTACTCACCAACCAATTATTAAAATCATTCGTAATGTATTCAAAAAATACGTCACTTCGCATCCAACCACTCTCAGACCTTCCGAGGACCCAATGTGGTGGCATGCTATCTGCTATTTGTTTTGGCGGGCGAATATATGGAAAAACTATTAGTGGAGGACAAACTTGCCCGTTAGCATTAAATGTCACCAAAACGGTTAAATTATCTTTTTCACTGCCATTTTTAATTTGGTAAAGATTCCGGTACCCTCGAGGACCAAGGACCTTTCCTGTTTTAGGGCAAAGGGCGAATCCACTCTCGTCTCCATTGAATATACGTTCCGGAGATTCCAATAGATCACGATGATTTGATTCTACCAGAAACGCTTCAAGTTCTCGAAACCAGAGCTTGATTGACTCCTTCGTTACCCTAGCTCTCGCCTTGTTTATTCCTTCAGCGGATCTTTGTGAAATTTCCGGATGCCTTTTCAAGAAATTCAAAAACCAGGTTTGTCCAGGACGGTCGTCTTTGAAAGGAGTCTGCATGCGTAAGTCTTTTATGATTTTCTGAACAGTGTCTAGCAATTCTGATTTTTTAATAGGAAAACCACACTTAGCTATGTCAATAAGCCATTCCACTATTTTTATTTCGATTTCTTGGGTAAGTATAGGATCAGGACCTCGAGTTTTAATTGAATCACTACTTCTTCCAGATATTCGATCTTGTACAGTTGCCCTAGGAACTCCATAATTTCGGCAAACTTCTCTAATAGAAAGCTTTTTTTCGCGAATATCTCTAAGTGCTTGGTTAATGGTATCTTGAGTATACGGCGCATTTTTTTTTCGTTTTTTAATAATGTCCTTTGTCTTTGGAGGAGCCATCTGAAGCAAAAAAAAAAAAATGTTTCATCAAATGGCTGAAAATCAGACCGCCGTTCGGTTTTCGGCCGCTCTATTTTTCATACAATATTAAGTTGGCCGAAAACTGAATAATAATTATAGACTCACTCTAGTTTTCGGCCACTACCGAAATGCGTATTTTAGTTTCATCAATAACCGTTAAAATTGTAGTATTTTGATGGCCGAAAACTGAAAATAAGAGTATTCACAAGAATACAGTTCAATATAAACGAAGAGAAGTCTACTTTCGTCTATCCAATTAAATAAAAGAGACAAAAATATTTAGACTGAACGTGAGCTAATTTTCGGCCACATGGCCGACAACCAAAACTTCGGAGAATTTATTAAGTCACTTTCCGGCCACTTAATTTAACAACTATTTCAATAAAATATTGCACTAATTAATGTGAAAATACAGTACTAAGTGATTATTACAGTGGAATATATGCACATTATTATATAATCATACTAAAAACAGCACAAAACTTACTTTTGAGTAGAACGCGCGCCGCTATATTTTTCGCTCGTTCCCCACACGTCTTGACAGCTCCTGTGCGGGCGTTGTACTAAACAATTTATTAAAAGTCGCGTGTTGTGTTTACCCGACCAAGTAATGTTGCCAGATATAATGCAACCATCTGTAAATATATTTAACTTCGTTTCGTGCTATAATATTTACTATAATCTTTATTAAATCAAATTTACTGTAACACCTAGTTCCAAAGGCCGAAAACTAGACCCGGCCGGCAAACCGGCGTAATGACCCTACATTGACAGTGCTATGAGGAACGAGATAAAAAATCAAAGAAACTGTTTTGACAAGTTTCAGCCCGCCAAATGTTATGAATGAAAATACGACGTTGCCAATTCGGATAAAGAGGCATGCATATCGGGTTATTTACGTCTAGGTATTTAGTTTGTATGAAAATTAACAAAAAATAAGAATTTATTAATGTGTCCATAATGAAAAATGCTTACTTCCGTGGTCTGAACATCAGGTCGAAGTTTATGTATATCGTCCGGAACACGGTGTATATCCCTAAAATTCCTTTTAAAGTCTAGTCCTGATTTACCCCTGCATCCCTATTCACCCCGTTTGACCCGGTACTTTATTTTTGTAAAACTCATACTATTCCAGGTGAAGAGAAAGACTGCAGTGTTACCATATGATGCAGACTCTAGGACAGTGTATGTGGAGTCCATACCAGTGACGGCCAGCCGAGAGTGGCTGGAGAGAGTGTTCTCAGACTACGGCCATGTTGCTTACATCTCTCTGCCTAAGTTTAAAAACTCACAGAAAATAAAGGTAAACTCAATGTTTTTTTTTTATAAATGTTTTTTGGTTTTATGTCTTCAGAAAGATCAAGTGCATAGTACTCTCAACCTTGAGCATGCTTGTGTGACCAGATGTCATAAAAGAATATTAAATAAACAAGCCAACGGTATTTTAGAATCATAGTTGGTGACATTTCTTATTTCTGCTTATTGAATGAAAATGCCCATTGGAAAGTATATATTGTTTTTTTTTTTTTAATTCCTATTCTTTACAGTTTTACTTATCTCCATTACAGGGTTTTGCCTTCATAGAATTCAACAAGCCAGAAGATGCCCAAAAATGCATAAACACTTTCACCAAAATGGGTTGTAAACTACCAACTTGCACACCCCCTGAAGACCTGTCTTCTATAAAGATGTTCTCAGCAGAAGAACCATCCGATGATCTGCCAGAAAAGAAGGTTGAAGAAGTCTATGAACCACCTAAGAAGAAGAAAAGGAAGGATAAGAAGGCACAGAAGAATTTAGAGTTAAAGTTGGGGAGTGAGTCCGACACCGAGAAGAGAGTTGATACTCCTACTGTGAGTATTAGCAGTTACAGAAGCATGCTACTAAATAGTTGTAAGTGAGTCCATCACTAGTAGTGATACAACACTAGTCGTAATAGTATTTAGCGCTCAAGACGGGGCGTCCTGAACAGTTGGTGTCTTACTTTCGTGTACTTTTATACATATTATGTTCTCCAGTGCTCTAAGTATATCTTTGAAGTATTAAGAAAAAGCTAATTATTTTCCGAGTGACTAATAACTAATTGGCTAGTGAGGTCCAGATAGACAATATAGTTCTATGTAATATACTGACAGTCAGTTGGCCTGTTAGACCAGATGCTGACACCAATCTAGATGGGAAAAGGTTAGAAATATGATGAGTCTTCAATAGTCTAGATATAAGTATAATACATTAATACATACATGTAGTTTTCACAGACCTAGTCCTAGGGTTAAAATTAAGAAATATTTCCTTCCTTCATTCAAAGGTGGAATTTTGACAAAATAGTCACATTATTATAATTATGTGATTTGGATTTTGATACATATTAATATTTTTTCAGGAAGAAACTAAAAGCATAGCAAGTGTAACTACACCAACAGAAGTGAGTAAAATAACAGCTTCTATAATCTGTTTATTTACTTAAAAAGCAAAGAAACTATCTAATAACATTAATTATCTTTCAGGAAAACAAAGTATTAGACTTGGAATCCAAGGACGAATTGACCAGTCACGATGAAGGAAAAGAAACTGGCGATGGACCTAGAAAGAAGAAAATGCGGAAACGTACAGCAAAAGAACGCAGCAATGCCAAAAACAACCTAACTAAGAATGAGGCTCCCAGGGGTGCCCTCTGGGGGCTACAGGTGTTGTCCAAGTCAGAATGGAAAGCACTTAGGAATAAGTATTTGAACCTACAAAGAAAATATATGAAAGAGATTAAGACTAATTTACATAACAATAAAGTTCAGTACTCCAGTATTCCTGAGCCCGCAGCGCCATCTGTTGAAGTTGAACCAGGTGAATGCATACGCTATTATAAATCAAATTAAATAGGTACCTTTTTTTTTAAGAATGTTGCCCCACACTTTAATATCATCAAAGTTTTTGCGCCTGAAGCACTAGATTTCTGTATTTAATTTACAGCATACTTAAAAGTGTTTATTGTATGGAAAATTGAAAAACCGCCTCTAGTGTATGAACAAGGAACTAATTTTTCCATCAAAGTTCCAGTTTACTTTCAGGCCTAATGACACGAAAAGTCATTCTAGGGGTTTTGTAGTTCAATGTCTATGCTGAACCAGAGTAAATTGCGTTTCCACTGAGGGGGAGCGGAGAGCGATTCACCAATCACACGGCTTGAGTGGAGAAAAGATGTGGATTTCAAGCCATGTGATTGTTAAATCGCTCTTCATTCTGCCTCAGTGGAAACGCAGCCTTATGCTGGATAGACGTAAATATTTGTAGTGTAGCTGATAAATATTTTGCTTGATTTTTCAAACGTAGTTTCAACTAATTACAGGTTTGCCTTCTGGTCCAGCCGATCCACCTAAAGGAGTAGCTTCAATAGAAAAAGTACCTGGCCTATTTGTCAAAGAAATTCTTCCAGAGCCTTGCTTGGATGTAAGGCTAACAAAAAGAACGGTAAGTGAACTATTTCACGTAACATATCTCTTAATTCAAAAGAAATTTTGCTTGTTCTGTGATGTTGTTACATTATTTTCTTAACCCTTTAACCGCCAGATTTCATATGAATTGTCGTGCCCCCAGCGCCAGGCTATGAATCGGTAAAATACAAGTTCCTCTCTTTCTACTCCTCTTAAGCTTCGATTTGTAAAATATTATGGTGTACACTAAAAAAGTATTATAACTGTATAACTATATGAACAGAGAGATATAGAATAGATGCAAAAAAATCAAACAAAACAACAAAAATCGTGAATATTCTCTGTCGAAA
Organism: Agrotis segetum; assembly: GCA_036375495.1. Lineage (NCBI taxonomy): Eukaryota > Metazoa > Arthropoda > Insecta > Lepidoptera > Noctuidae > Agrotis > Agrotis segetum. The sequence goes on along the minus strand of JAQSVV010000073.1, from coordinate 570,408 downwards.
TCCGATTCTGGCGTAATGGGCCCAAAGGCCCGAAATTTGTAGATGAATTAGAATTTTCGCGTTTCAGATAAGGAGCAATATCCACGCATTACATGTTGATGTTAAAGAGGGACAGAGTGAGGCAATAATCAGATTCGATACTCCGAAATCAGCGGAAGAGGTAAGTTTTTTTAACGTAATGTATAAATGTATAACATATTATGGATATTTTCTAGTGTCCGACCGAAACTGATTTTTCAGCCGAAACCGAAACCGAAACCGAACTTTCGGCCTTGCTCTTAGTTTCGGCCGAAACCGAAACCGAAACCGAAACTTTTTAAAACATTTAAATAATCGGTTTTTGTCTGATATTTTACTTTTACTGTTTTTATTTTTACATTTATTAACACATAAAAAAATATCACCTAAACAGGTTGAATTTTTCAACTGGGCGTGGATGTCTTTATCGTTAACAATGAGGAATATCGAAAACATTGAATAGAGTCTCGAGACCGATTTTGACGAAAACGAAAACTGCATCATTGGATTTAAGAAAAATCAATAATCCTGGCCAGGAATCGAAACCGCTGATTTTGGAAAAAACACAATGTATTATTATAACACCATTCGACAGTGTTGCTTATTATATAAGCAACACTGTCGAATGGATCAAGTTCTGGAAAGTAATGGTATATGGCAAACTTATGGAAACAGCAGATTTTTAAGAAATATCTATTTTTCTATGATATTTGTACATGACTTCTTGCTTTAATCTATTCGAAATTATAAAAATTCATTGTTTTCAACGTTTTACTGGATTATACTTCTCAGCAATCGCACTATATTCAGCATCACAAAAATACTGTGTTGACAAAAATAGCATTAGATATTTCAAAGAAGTCGAATAGAGTCACTGCCTTGACAATTCCTTAGTTTTTTAATCATTAACGTACGTAACATATTTTATTATTTAGTAGGCAGTAAACTCAAAAACATAACCTCAACTCACGATTAAATGGACGGTGGCGAACTGAACTGGAGCAAACACGTGTTAGCTACGAATTTTACTAAACGACGCACGAAAATGCACGAACACTTGAGTTTCGGCGGGGCCGAAAGTTTCGGCAATATTTTGGCCGAAACCGAAACTAAGGCCGAAACTAGATTTTTTGGCCGAAACCGAAACCGAAATTTCGGTCGGTCACTAATATTTTCACAAACATAGAAACTCTCTTACTCTCCCACTTAGACACCCAGACCGAAAAAAATAAAATCCACGGTGTCCTTCAGTAGCCCCTTTACGTCTCGGGGTCACGGTAATGAGATAATTCCCGCGATCCCGGCAGGCTTTGGCCCTCTAGAGGGGGGCCCCGTCATCTTGCTGACGCTTTTTGAGACACGCATCGAACACAACTCACCGTTGAACCGGGCATGGTCCATGGTCGGGCGGCGAGTTGCAAATTACTCGCCGCCCGAATGGCCGCGCCGGTGGTCGGAGGCAGGACGCTATCCTCTCCCTCACGTGGCCCGCCTCCTCTTTCGCGGAAGGAGGCTACTGTTTCTCACTCCTTTGTGATATCCCTTGAGCTTAACAACTTCTTTTGACATCATAACCAGACTACTCATCCAGATTAAAGACGTATAACACCAACGAAAACAGAAGAATAACAAATGAATCATTTCGTTCCAGTACTGCACGAACGCAGGCACCCACGCCCGCGTTCTCACAGGCCCCGAGGAGCAGGAACAATGGTCGCGTGCCGAGAACGCGATAGCTCACCGTAGACCGCGCGGTCGATGTCGCCTGCTGGCACAGCGCGAGGCGCAACCCACGGCGAGGGCGCTGGCACCCGCCTCGCCACAACCCACACACACGCACATACGATTTGAAGATGAATAACTTTGTTAGACTTAAGCCTCATTTAGACGATGCAAGAACTCGAACGCGAGTTGCGTTACATTGCGGAATTTATAGGTAAAACAAATTCAGTTAATGAAACAAATGCCGCAATGTAGTCAAAATCGCATACGAGTTCTTGCTTCGTCTAAATGGCGCTTTAGGGACTTTCATTGGGGACTCATGGTGCGATGCGAAGTGATTCGAACGAATTCCAACTAAATTCATTTGTAGTTGGAATTCGTTCGAATCGTGTCGCATCGCAAAGTCCCTTGGGAAGCTTCTCCGAAACGCGATTCGTGCGATTTGCAATTTCAACTAATGAAAATCGTCCTTCCTACTACGATTTAATGATGTACAATCGACGAAGTTGAATCATGACCCACCATAAGCTTATTTTCCTACAGACATTCAAATACAATAGGCTAGTTGCCTAAAAAAATGTAATTAGTCCGTCTTTTAGATTATTCAAAAATAAGGGACACGTATTTTTTTATTTGTAAATGGGAAATTATATGTGCGGCAACAAAAGTTTTCTTTAGCACCTGCAACCTAGCGTCTTTTTTTATATGTGAGCGACGAGTTAATAGAACAGCTTCAATTATATTAATTCATCATCTTTACTATTCCAACAAAATATCAAGAAACCAGCGTCAATTTACGAGCGTAAAAGAAGCTGGCAATGAGTAGACATATCACAAATTAAATTAAAACCAAACAACTATTTTATTTGTAAAGCCAGCATGACAGGTAGTAATCAGTTACTTGACCTAGGATGCAAGAGCAAGCGAAGCGAGCTCGGGACTTGGGGCACCCCGACACGGACAGGTTAGGTTCGAAGGGGATGGCGGGGTCTGAAAGACCCCGCCATCCCCTTCGTGTTAGGTTACTTTAAACCCTGTACGCAAAAATAGGAGCCCCGCGAAGCGGGGCTCCGTCAAAGATTCACGGCAGGTGGTACTATTACTAGGTACATCAGTGTTAGATTACTTGCCAGGAAGAAAAAAAAGCTGGCAATGAGTAGACATATCACAAATTTAGTTGCTTAAGAATTATCACCATGTTGCGTCATATTAACAGTAGCTTGTTTTACAATATATGGTCGCTTATAAACCATTTATTAGACGCTAAAAGTTTGTCGCTGACCTATTAATTCATTAGACAACTAAATATATTTGCAGACGAGAATGACATTTTAAAGAAGCTGCCTTAATTAGCACCCTTTGTAAATTAGACCAAAAATGACAAAGATATAGCCTATCAAAGTTACGTGTGACGTCACGATGCGTGGCATTTTTCGCGCAGAGTGACGTCACAGGTAACTTAAATAGGCTATTATCTTTGTTCTTTTTTGTTTAATCGAAAAAAGAAAAAATACGTGTCCAATATTTTTTTATAATCTAAAATACGGACTAAATAGAATGTAATTATTTTGACCCTGGAAACTACCCTATTAGGTCCACATTCGCGTAAACATACATATCCATGGTAACGACTTTGATCTTTGTCAATTTGACGTATTCAAACGATTTTTTGTCAAAATGGGTCATGATTCCACTTTGTCGATTGTACATAATTCGATTGACTTGATGTCGTCGTGGCGAGCGTGTTTTGTTTTTCATCTACCTGTAGACAACCGCACGTTTTATGTCATATGTCGTAGTGGTAAGGTTGATTTTAACCGATTCGTTGCGATGTCTAATTTAGCTAACTTCTAACTGTGGCGTCGAACAAAAATAACGCGACACATCGATTTTAAAATTACACACATCCGTGCCTAACGCCTCACGTAAAAGAAAGTGATGGCACTGAAACGTGCCATCCGCAACGAATTGGTTAAAAAGTATTGTTGAATCGGTCATAAAAATATCGTCGATACCGATATATCGGCTAACCCGAAGTATCGCCGATATATGGGTATTGTTATCAGATGCATCACTAGTGTTAAGTATAGAGGAAGTGTTATGTAGGAAAATACTTTGTTTAGTAGCTAAATCAGTAACCTTTTGAGAAGCAAGGGATTGAAGAGCACGAGCGAAGCGATCTCGATTTTTTTGCAACTTTCCATAAGCAATAGTTTTATATTTTAAAGGGATTAAGAGAAACTCAACTTATACAGATCTAACTAAGCATGTGATGCAATATTGAGTGAAATGAGCGTTCTGGGTCGGATAAGCTTGGTCTCTTTATAAAATATGTCAGAGATTTTACCGGTTTAATATGTATTTTCGGTATAAAATATATTTTCGGTCCAGTTTAATGTGCCCCCTGAGACGTGATGCCCTGCAGCTGAGCAGCATTGCTTATGGGTTAATCTGGAACTGCATCTAATATTGATGCGCAGCAAGGGATGTGCAGGAAATCATCGACATTCTTTTGCCCTCATAATTCATTTGGGGTCGGCGCAACATGTCTTTCATTATTTTCTATAACTTGTCATCTCAGCAATCACCTTTCTAGCCATCATAAACATCTTTCAATCAATCCATCCATCGTTTCTTTGGTCTTCCTCTACTCTTGTAACCACATACATTCTCATTAAACCTTACCTCATTGCTGTCATTCTTCCACATCGGGATTTCCCGGATCTTTCGGATTCTTAGATACCTTGAACAATGCTAGCTATTTCATCATCACTTGCGGCACCTCTGGTGAAAATGCAACCATTTATCACTAAAGTGCGGGAAAGAGATGAAGCTGTGAAGCTTCATATATTAAAATTATACCCCTATAATACAGTGGTACAGTGTTGCTGCGGTCGCATTTAGGTTTAGACAAATAAACATGTTGTTATAATTAGTTGAATTACGATCACAAAATATTTGAATGTATGTGTGAATATTTTAAGCAGTTCTTTAGATAAATAAATAAAAAAATAAGTTCATTGCCAAAACATGTTGTTTCAATATTTTGAATAATTACAGCGTCTCGCTTTTGTGACTTTTTAATTCAAACTACTAAAATTGTAGGTTATGCCAAATTAAAACCAATTGTTTGTTAAAAAAGAAAATGTATTACATCAAATAAATGCCAACATCAAGTTCAGTCTTAAAAATAAGTTTGCTTATCTTAGTAATACAGGAGGCACTGGCACTTTATTTTTTTTTATCAAAAATTAATTTATTCATATATTGTCTTATAAGCTAACACAGAAAATACAACATATAAAACTTACGTATCGCTAATAGACCTGTATGATACAACCTGAATTCTGTTTACCTTAGCAAACTATGTCAATGAGCTGCCAGTAGTAGGATAAAACGCGGTAATATACTACATACCCTAACATAAACACTTTGTTATTATTTGATCTAATTGAGGCCATTACAATCAAGTAGATTATCTTGATAAAGATAAGATTAAGTACCCAGTATTTAACAAGTTATCTCTATAGACCAAATTTTTTTTACACATTTTAAGCTGCCTTTAATTTTAAAATTAATTTATCATGGAACATCAATTATTGCCAATAATAATAATTATAACAAAGTACATAAAGAGCACCAAATATATTAAGTAAAATTACTAACTGTATCATATTGATCAATTATTAAAGCTAAGTACATCATCAAGAAAACTGGAAGTTGGAACATATAAAACTGTTAGCAAATAAAGTTGATCACAATAAAAAATAAACATGTTAATTAATAATAATTATTAATATGTACACAGAGGTAGATTTATTTAATGGACTTAATATTACGATGCTTCCATATGCCTGTGCACAGTAACGGGAGCTATGATGCTGTTTTTACCACATGGTAGGACAGTTATATTTAAGTCATTTGCTTTTAATCTTGGTTTTATCTTTGCGGGCAAAGGACAACTGACATCAGACTTGGTATCATCTGATAATACAATTGGTTCATTTACTGAGAATCCAGTAGCCTCTGAATCTTCATGGGGAGTCATTGTTGAGTACCCATGATCAGATCCACCAGCTGTGTGTGGTCTCCTATATCCTGTTACAACCCTGTATGGTGATATAGGAGCTTCTATCTCCATAGCTGGCAACAACTTATCTTGACCAGACTGGTCATGCATGTCATCAGATTGCAAGTGACTCATTTGAACATCTGCATCATGCCAGGTCTCTGCTGGACCATCAACATATAAATTATGGCAACTGGCTGTAGTAACATTCTGCCTGTAGCAGTATATGGCAACAGCTACGACTAAGCTTGCGGTGACTATGCAACCTGCAATCGGCCCAATAGCCGAGTAGTTACCAAAGGCATCCCTATTGATATGTCCAAGAGTGCCCTCCCCGTAGGGTGTGACGGCGCCTAACACGCCATTGAAACATGTTGATTGAGAAGTACAGAATGGTGCCGACAATGGTGACCTACCATCGGCATCTATTTGGCACCATTCACAACCAAGAATGCCTAAACAGGACGAATGCGATAGATATGTTTCGCATTGAAAATCAAAACAGGATTTTAAATTCTCTGCAAAGTTGTGAAAGTAATGCGACTTGTGGTTATTACTCTCGAGCATCATGCCACAAAGAGGTATCTCTTGATTGAATCGTGATACGTTTGAGTTGGGACAGTCGTAAATTTCTGAGCTGCATTCACATGGACACTCACACTCAGTTTGTTCCATACGATTGCAATTTAGACAAAGACGGTCGACCATACTACATGGGCAGAAAGCGCCCACACTGCACGAAGCATTTACAAGCCCTATGAACGCATTAGTGCCAGGAATGGCAGCAATATAATAATGAACACAATGATCGCCTGATACCACATTAGAGAGCACATTAGGTAGAGAAGTATTAAATTCGTAAAATCTCTGTATAGTTTTATCATAGAAATTATTACACAGTCTTTTTGTAACAAAACCCTTATGATTCAACATGTCAATTGCAATCATAGATTCCTTATGAGTGATATGCTGTTGTTCAATAGGACCAGAGCTATTTGGATCCATAAGTCCAGGATGAGACACTAAATAGCCCTTATTATTCATGATAAAACATTTAACATAAGACATGGCACACAGAGGCAAACTATCTATAAGAAGCTTGTACAAAAAACCCATAGTAACATCCATTGACACAACCATAGTAGGATAGAAGGAACTTTTTACTGCATAGGATATGGAAACTACATATCCAGCACCACCAACATCTAAATTAGGAGGTGTTAAAATTATTTTGTCGGGGTTCTCTAATGCATAAGTATACCATGGCCTTCTCACTGGCTCATAGTCATATTCTAAGACAGTACCAGGGAACATTACCAAAACTCCACTCTCTGTCACTGCATACCTTCTGACTATATATTTTGAATAAGGTCCATGCAAATGTTGTCTTTTATAATAAGACAAAATAGAGTTCAAAAAGCCAACATCCTGCTGAATTTCATTCTTAAGACCAGGATTAGAGAGTAAACCATGGGCAACACTTTTTAAATAAGCTAAATAGTTCTGCATGTATGTCACAGCCTCCTGTCCATCACCCATGTCATATAAATAAGTAAAAGGTGATTGGAAGCTAGATGGACTTAGGTACACAGTACCCTGATCTATAGTGGCTATTTGTTTAAAATGTCTGCACATTTTGCCCATTTTAGGAGGAAACAAATCTAACCTGTGGAACAATATCTCTTTGTTACTTCTAGTAAAAAATATGTTTGTTTTGTTAAACACAGCAGGTTCTGTCATTTCAGATACAATACAAACTATGTACAGGTTCCCTATCCACTTCCAGGAGTAAATAATTGAATTAGATGAGTTATGTTCAGACATTTTCAAATTGCCAGAATTGTTGGCTAGCATTTCTTCCTTCACTGTTTCAATGAATGTGTATGTTTCCACACTTTCTAGTTTTGTGAATTTAATTTTATCTGAAGCTGACTCGGGCCTTGGGAAGAATGTGTGCATTAACACTGTACCTGAAAAATCCATCACAAAAGCTCTTTTTCTTTCATTAGTGCCTTTGAAATACACAATGTCTTCTGCAAGATCAGACCAATACAGGTCTAGTCCAAGCACCCCAGTTGTTGTTGGCAGCACTAAAGATATCATGAAGTCTCTTTCTGTTGCCTCCCATACTGGACCTTCCACTTTTATCTTTTTACTTCCATAGTGACCAGGCAGTAGAGATATGAATGCCGAAGCAACTTGTCCAACCACTCCACTGTCATTTATGTGCAGCCTCATAACAGAATGATTGTTTGTATGTGTGTGCCACTTGTCAATGTGCAGTATACCCAGTGAACTATTCTTATCTGCTTGATTTTCATAAATTAGTCCAATGGCAAACTTTAAGCTCTCATCTTTGTTTGAAGAGTATGGAAATATTTTGAGCCATGTTTCATTTTTCAAAACCTTTGTGTCTGTTAATAAAATGAATAGCTTGTGTTTTGGCAAATCCCTCTGTTTTAGCAAATTTTTAAGTTCTTTGTTAATAGCTAGAGGAGACACATTGGTGGGAGCAATATCTAAAGATGTTAAGTATTCTTTCAGCAGTAATTTATTATTATCTGTAGCATTCCCGAGGTCAGACATCCCATCTGTGCTGCAAGTATCTTCAAATTTTAGGAAATCTGTCATGTTAGTCATCTTCAGTGCTATCATATCTGAGTCTTGCAGAGCATACACAGTTTCTTTAGCAACATGAACAGCATGTTGCAATGAATCTTCTTTCATATTATTATCAATTATAAAAACCACCAATTTTGGTTCGGGATGTACAATCTTATGATATAGGTACCTCAAATTAGAGTGAGGCATTGTTGCACAATCTTTGTCAGTAGCATAATCCATGTGAGATAGGAAATACTGTCTCTTAACTTTTAAATCCTTAAAGCGACCTAGCATGTTATTTTTAGGATCCTGAGAAGGCAGGTTGTCGTATACATTAGAACTTTTTATAAATACAGACTTTCGAATAGAGTTGAATGGACAAGGATGTGTGAAGGACGGAGTACTGTTGTCGCTTATAACATTGTTCATGTCACGAAGTATATTCGTAGCTGATGATAGCTTGTAGCTCAGTTTGTCAGCAATGCTGTTCAGCACGTCATCGTCAGAGGCTTGGTAACGGCTCACTTTATAAGCTGTCCGAATTTCGAAGCGCGCTGTGTACTCGCTGCCTAGTTCTTTAATCACAATTTCACTGAATTTACTTGCTAAAGTATCTGATAGCTTGCGAACACATAGTTTATAATCACCACGACTGTTAGTTCTAGTACAGTTATCGCTTTGGGCGAGGATCACACAGACGCCGCAACTCGTCGTAATCATAAATAACAACGATAAAACCTTCATCTTGTCGGCATTATCTTTGATCCGCACTCACTATAAATTGCTATCACGGTAACATATTTCTGAAGTAAAACGTCCTTTGTAATGTGGGCACTGAATTTTTCACGTAGTTTTCTTTGATAGACTTCATCGATAATATACGAATCAATACTGTTTATATTTTGAAAATAACAAATAAAACAAAGCCCCCAGCACAACACCCAAGTCCCAATGTGATATGAAAAATGACATTTAGAAAATAAACATGGCGGGCGCAAAACACGTTCCGTTTCAGACAGCAATGCTGTCACAGCATTGACTTTGTGTTAATGAATTATTAATGGTTAGAAATTATTTTAAAATAATTCCTGACAAATTAGTTGATATTAGCTTACAGTCGTATTATAAGAAATGCATGAGTTTAGGCATTTGATACGAATAATAAAAACGAATGAATTACCCGAGAAACTGTCACAAACTTGGGAATAACTTTGAGATGCCGTTTACGCCATAAAAAACTAAAGAGAGTTTTTATTTTTAAAAGGCTTTTCATTGTTTTTTTGATAATTCGAACCAGTTATTATGTATTTTTTTGTTTAGAACCTCTATAAGAAAATCTTTTTGTGTCTTCTAAAAACAGGGTCTGTAAAGACCCTCGTATTTTTCTCACATTTTTAGGGTTCCGTAGTCAACAAGGAACCCTTATAGTTTCGCCATGTCCGTCCGTCCGTCTGTCTGTCCGCAGTTTAGCTCAGAGACGCACAGTACTAGAGAGCTGTAATTTGGTGTAAATATACAGATTTGTTGTGCCGAAAAAGTGGTAAAATAAAATCTAGTAAAATATTTTTTTTTAGGGTACCTCCAGTACTTACACGTAAAGTGAGGATTTTTTTTTTCTCGCGTACCCCTTACTGTGAGGTATCATTAGGTCTTGCTTTGCTACGAGAACTACGTCGTAGCCGTAGCTCTCTGCAACTTAGAACGTCGTAGTTCTCGTAGCTCTTGCGGTTGTTGAACTACTACGAAGCACGACGCGGCGCGTGTAGCACAGAGCCAAACACTCTGTCTAGAGTTCCAGACTATTTAATTCAAATTCATTTATTGTTTGTCACAGGTTAAAAGGCAGTTCTTACAATTTTCTGTAACACACCCAGGTGTACAATATTCATAATTTATGTCAGTGTAATAGACTAATAATAAAAACTTTAAAAAAAAATGTGACCGCCTTCAAAAACAACCACAAAAAAGGGTTAAAATAACCATTTTAAATACAAAACTTTTCTTTCGGAAGTCGGTGACTTTTTTTATTAATTTCATTGTCTCTTGCCACCGACTTCCGAAAGAAAAGTTTTGTAGGTTATTTTAACCCTTTTTTGTGATTGTTTTTGAAGGCGGTCACATTTTTTTTTTTTAAGTTTTTGTTTTACTCTTTTTAGTTTAAATATTCAACCTTCAGCACTAGAATTTAGTAATCCGTAGCACCGGTAATAACATCGTTAACATCTTTTTCATTCATTCCCTATCTCAAAAACTACTCAACCGATTTTGATGCAATTTGCAGTATTCCCTAAGTTGAACGATACCTAGTAGAAAAAAAAAGAATTACTTAAATCGGACTTGTAGTTCCGGAGATATGCGAACACAAGCATATTTTTCTTACTTGAGGTGTTGTACCTTCCATCATCAGCTCAGCTACATGAGATGATGATTTCCATACGCAAGTACTTGAATTACATCATAAGATTTGCGAAAAACTATGTGTCAGCCAATAAAATTTGAGGGTTGCCCTCGATTTCTCCAAGTTCCAATCATCAGATCCTGAAACGGTGACAATGGGACCACACGGGAAGCACCAGCTTTCGAATAAAAAAAGAATCATGAAAATCGGTTCACCCAGTCGCAAGTTATGAGGTAACAAACATAAAAAAAAAAAAAAAATACAGTCGAATTGATAACCTCCTCCTTTTTTTGAAGTCGGTTAAAAAAGAAAATGATAACAAGAACAATTAAGTCGTAATATTGCTGAATGTTATTTGATAAGAATATTGTTTACTTTGTTTTTGTCAGCTTCATTTTTATTCATTTTTAGGGTTCCGTAGTCAACAAGGAACCGTCCGTCCGTCCGTCCGTCCGTCTGTCCGCAGTTTAGCTCAGAGACGCACAGTACTAGAGAGCTGTAATTTGGTGTAAATATACGGATTTGTTGTGCCGAAAAAGTGGTAAAATAAAATCTCGTAAAATATTTTTTTTTAGGGTACCTCCAGTACTTACACGTAAAGTGAGGATTTTTTTTTCTCGCGTACCCCTTAGTGTGAGGTATCATTAAATAGGCCTTTAAAAAATAATGACAGTTTCCATTAACAATTTTTTGATAAAAAAATTCGTATGTGAAATATTAAGCTTTAAAGTGCTAAATTTTGCTCGATTCGAGTGTCCCCCCCCTCTACCAGCTAAACGGTTATGTTCGGGGGTGTGAAAAAATTCACAATAGTAGTACATATAACGAAGTTTAAAAGAAAAATATCATGACTAAGTAGGCTTTACAACTTTATGAGTAATAGTCGACCAACTTATAAAATGTACTTGATATCATATTTTCTTAAACAAAATGTATCGGAGACAACTGCAAATGTAAGTTTGTCAACTTTATTTTTACAGCTTTTATAGGTATGTTTTTTGGGGATACGTAGGTTTTTATCGTCAACTATTTTTAACTAAATTCAAAAAAAGGAGGAGGTTCTAAATTCGTTGTAATCTTTTTTCTTATGTTTCTCAAAGACTCCTGGACCGATTTTGAAAATTCTTCTTTTTAAAATTAAATTCAGCGAATCAGTTTAGTTAGTTCGCATAAGTATTTTGATGGGCAACTACGGAACCCTACACTGTGCGTGGCCCGACACGCACTTGACCGGTTTTTAAATTAAATTCAGCGAATCAGTTTAGTTAGTTCGCATAAATATTTTGATGGGCAACTACGGAACCCTACACTGTGCGTGGCCCGACACGCACTTGGCCGGTTTTTTTTACTTTTTGTATTTTCTCAATTTTTAGGGTTCCGTAGTCAACAAGGAACCCTTATAGTTTCGCCATGTCCGTCCGTCCGTCCGTCCGTCTGTCCGCAGTTTAGCTCAGAGACGCACAGTACTAGAGAGCTGTAATTTGGTGTAAATATACGGATTTGTTGTGCCAAAAAAGTGGTAAAATAAAATCTCTTAAAATATTTTTTTTTAGGGTACCTCCTGTACACGTAAAGTGGGGATGTTTTTTTTTTTCGCGCGTCCCCCTTAGTGTGGGGTATCATTAAATAGGTCTTTAAAAAATATTGATAGTTTCCATTAACAATTTTTCGATAAACAAATTCGTTTGTGAAATATTAAGCTTTAAAGTGCAAAATTTTGCTCGACTCGAGTGTCCCCCCCCCCTCTACCAGCTAAACGGTTATGTTTGGGGGTGTGAAAAAATTCACAATAGTAGTATATATAACGAAGTTTAAAAGAAAATTATCATGACTAATATATGCGGCGTCATCGCCGCACATTATTATTATCATGACTAATATAATCTTCGACGGAGCCCCGCGAAGCGGGGCTCCGTCGAAGATTCACCGCAGGTGGTACTATTACTAGGTACATCAGTGTTAGATTACTTGCCAGGAAGAAAAAAAAATTAGACCAAATAAGTTTTATGTCTTTTAAGCGGTATACAAAACGATTTTATATTCATTGATTGTTATGCATATGGAAATTAGTCATTATAAAATTATGTCAATCGTTTATTATAATCAGGTCGTTATATCAAATAAAATTATATATTCAGTTGTTATCTCTTGTAAGTTTTAGAGATTTTGTAGTTATATCATATATTACTTACCCAGAAAACAACACTCATTGTGTTGCTTGTTAATGTAGAGAATTACTCGTTAGTCATCATATCAGGGTGTCGAGTCTGCTAATTATTAGTCAGAATGGCGCCACAATGGCGTTTCAATTTTCGAACCATTTTTTACTCAGCAGTAAAAAATGGTTCGAATAAGCACTACATTTGAAACGCCATTGTGGCGCCATTCTGACTAATAATTAGCAGACTCGACACCCAGCCCGGAATCACCCACTGCTGGGCATAGGCCTCCCCCTTTTTCTGCCACATCTCTCGGTTCTGTGCCTCTCTCATCCATTTATTCCCCGCGATCTTGACGATATCGTCAACCCAACGGGCTTTTGGGCGGCCCTGGTTTCTTTGGCCGAACCTCGTTAGTAGTCCAACCAATAGATAAAAAAGCGAAAAAAGAAAACCTTTCTAATTACCTGTCTACCTGATTAGATTGAAAGTTTTTAGATAATTAAATTCATACGAGTACCAAACATATTGTAAGCCATGGCGAAAATCACAATCGGTGCGAAAGAATTCATCGTATTTTTTTTTACCAAGTTACCAAAAGGTACCTACACGAGGCAAAGGCACCCACGTTGTTTTGTAACGCACCCCAAGGTCTCCCTTAAGGTGTAAATCCGAAGGTCGGCCTTGATGTCAAAATGACCCGAATTCTTACCTAATGGATTGATTTAAAGACTTATAAAGGCTACACAGTGCTATTAAAAGTAATAGGGCTATTTAATAGAATCTCTTTTGAACATGTTATAGCGTAGATTGCTAAACAATTTGAATAATGGGATCGGTATTTACAGTATTTAGGTGACAATAATAAGTAGGTAAACCAAGTAAACCATTGTAGCACTCCATGTATTTTGTTCTATGGGCCCTCGAAAGAGTGCCCTACTAAATAACTTTATTAGTTAGGAACCTAATCATAAATTGTTCTCGCTATGCATAGGTAGGTACTTTGATCTTTATTTTATCTGCATGGCTAAACTTACAAATTTGTACACGTGCTGGTTAGAAATTCATGGAAAAAGTTTCACAACTTTTCAGTTCCGAGTAGTAAGCAGGTTAGTGCAAGTTATTAATAGTAATCGCCTGTAAACTTAGATGAAATAAAACAGTTTCGCCGATTTCAGTATTATTCCATGTAAATGAGAATTATGCTAATGGTCCAGTATTATTAAGTTGCAGGTAAGTGCGCGTATACGTGAATGTGTATGTGTGCTTGTAGACGCTACACGTAGGTATGTGTTTCCATCGATTGGTCAGGGGCGGCGTGGCTTACCGTCCGACCATTAACCCAGTTGTGTGGCGCGACGCGGCCCGGCCGGGCACGCGAGCCGTGCCGTCAGTCCACCACCATGCAACTGCCCGAGACACCGCCGCCTCCTCTGGCTCCGCTGTGGGACCGCGTGCTGCGGGCACGTGCCCTACCACCGGACCTCGACGTGGAACTCCTGTACGTCGCGATAAGGGACCGCCTCACGCACCCGGAGTGGGAAGTACGTCTCCATGCGCTTCGTGTCTTAGCTGATCTCCTGCCGCTGTCCGGGAACGCTCTGTCGTTTCCTTTCGATCAAGTCGTCGATAACCTGGGACACAATTCGCCTAATGTCCGGAAAGCTGCGCTAGATGCACTGAAAGTTTTCTGCACGCACTGCGAAGACGTTGAATGTGCGGCGAGAGCTATTTTAGATAAATGTTCCTACCACAACATACGGCCTCATTCCGCGAACATTGACACAAAAGTAAACGTTTTAACAGGTCTCATATTGTCGATACCATCCGTGATGGGGATATTGAAAAGGAGACACTCACACCTCGACATGTTACCAATATTTCAAGTTCTAGGCGATAAGCTCTACGACCCGGTGCATAGAGACGTCGCGCAGAGATCTCTACTGAAACTGAGAAGAGCCTGTGGACCGCGGGATTATATGATATATCTTTCTAGATTAGATCCCAAAGTCCAGGAAAGATTCCGACACATGTGTGAAACTTACGATGAAGATTCAATGGATGTTTATTACGCTCCCAGAAAAACTGCCTATAGACATAATAACAATCAACCTTTAGTTAAAATCAATCATGTTTTTAATAATAACCATTCCGGCCCTATTCGGGTGTCGACTGATTCATCCTCTGAAGATTCTTTTGGTTCCATACCTTTTTACAATAATAATTTTGCAAAAGTTATAATTGAAACGGAAATAAAATTTGATTCTGATACTGCGATCACAATGACCGTTTTAGAAGAGAACGAGACTGAATCTGATAAGAATACAGGAAGTGAAGATGATTACGATAGCTCAGACAGAAATATGTTAAAATATAGTGATGGTGATTCCGAGGACACTGATGTTGTAGTGAAACGAGTGCGTTTTGGTGGTGAAAGTGTTAAAATAAGGACTCCTGATAGCGATAATTTGTTAACAAGCGAAGATGATAAGAATACTCATTCACAAAAGTTGAGAAAAGACAATTACAAGGAAATAACGGCACCTGTAACACCTGTCATAGTTAGTAGAATGAATGAAATAAAGCGGGAGGCATTAGATCGAGAGACACAAATTAAGCAAGGAAAAAAGAGTGCTATACCATTGCCAGTGATCCACACTAAGATACAGAAGCCGACATACGTAGCTAAATACAATGGCGTTAAAGTGAAATCGAAGTCTTTAAGCGAGCTGTACGATTACTTTAGAACGAAAAACGAAGAAGAGGAAGGGAAATTGCCAGACATGTCGGGCTTAACGTTATCACTGGCTGAAGTGCGATCTCCTGAAAAGTCTGGGCGGAAATCTCGGAGTCCTGTGGAGCCACATAAGGAGGTGGAGGTTCTGCATAATTTGCAGCGAAGTCCGTCCGTGTCGCCGCGTCGTCACCAAACAAGGGTAGAGTTGGAGCGTGATGGGTGAGTTCTAGATCTTTTCTAAATGAGTCAGACGAAACTGTGTCCCGTAAGTCTTATTGCTTTATTTCTTGGACATACAGGTTCGTGTTAAGTCTCCTGGCATCGTCACCGCCGAAAGAGACCGACATCTTAACTCCGCGCACGCCAACTCCTCTGCGTGCTCATTACGACTGGGAAGAACTTGGAATAGTCCCGCAACATGTGTCTGATCAGCTGCATAACACGGTACGTATCATATTTTCAAATACAGTCGATAATGAATTCCCGAAAGATTTGGCAAAGATGTGCCACGTACAGTAACAATCACGTCATATTCGTAAACATCAGTTAGATGTGGCTTTACCTATGTATTGCAAACAGCGCTGGGCATTATATCTAAGTATGTAGATGTTGAAACAAATTAAAATATAATATATTAGCCCGAACTGAGTATCAAACCTAGGCCTACCTCATGCTTCCCCACCACGGGGAAAATGAATTATATAATAATATAATATAATATTCCACAACTATCACACAACGCCATCTAGTCCCAAGCTAAGCAGAGCTTGTGTTATGGGTACTAGACAACTGATAAACATACTTATATATCTCTAAATACATACATATTATAGATAAATTATACCCAGGCACAGAACAAATGATCGTGCTCATCACACAAACATTTGTCCTGGGTGGGAATCGAACCCACGACCTCCGGCATAGCAGTCAGGGTCACTAACCACTAGACCAACAGGCCAGTCGAAATGGGGATGGCAACTCAAAGCTAATCGTAGATGGCGCTGCGATAGTTGGTCCCCACGTCTACCTTGTACAAAAAAACAAACAAGATTATTTGTTATAAAAATTGAGTATAAATACAAAACAAATATGGAAAATTATTCGTCCATGCAAGTACTATATACTAAAAGAAGAATTAAGACGCCGCGGTGCATCTACAAGAGGAAAAAAGTGATTTAATTGAGTGGTTATACATTTGATTTTACCGTAATAAATCCACAATTACTTGTAGTTGAGGTTTCAATTTTTGAGTTTAGGTATGTTTTACCTGTCCTCTCCTTTATCAAGAATATAATGCTGGTTTTGACTTTCTATTTTGATAAAATATCATAATGTTTTAAGTCAGTAATTTTAACCTTTTTTTCTATTTAGATTCGAGAAATATCACAATATATTTAATTTCTTAACACCACAACTATTACAAAACTCGTTCCAGGTGATAATTCTTCGATTTTCGAGCGATGCAATACTGGTACATAACCTCCAAAAGAAAAGTAGATATTATTTTGAAAAGTGTATTCCATCATTTTTACAGCTTATTAAACAACATCTAGTCATTTTACATCAATAAATGGTTTTTTTTCTGAAAATTCCTTTGATTTTACAGTTCTTTGGGGACCAAACTGTCATTTTCACTTTGACACTTGCCTTCCCCATTGGTTCAAATTATTTTCAGACTTCATAAAACCTAAAATTTAAGGCAGAGTTTGCTCGGCGGCTGACCGATCGTCTGCTGCCTACGCAGCGGGTCTGATCCCCGCGCGGACGGAACAAATATTTGTTTGACCTAGAAATAGTTGTTCTGGGTCTGGATGTTTGTGTATGTGAGTTTCATGTTTGTAAATGCAGCCACGATACAGGAGAAATTCCTAGTGTGAGGCAACGTTTTATGTAAAACAAAAAAAAAGTTAATGTAACAGTTTTTTTAATACAATCGATAATATGGGCAAGTAGATTATAAGCCATCTTTAGTCAAATATCTATTGAACTTCATACATACTTAAAAGTCTTCGTCGTATTGTTTAGGAGAACTGGATCGCGGCAGTGAGGGCGGCGGACCAGCTCCACAGCACGTTACTGGAGGCCAGCAGCGTGAGGAAGGTGGAGCCGGCCGCACTCTCCCTCGTGCAGCATATGTGGGCCCTCAGCGATGAAGTAAGTTATTCTTCTGTCAGCTAGGCTGTATCGATATATGTAGAGTCGACGGCGACGGTACGTTGAGTTCCACACGGCCTCAAAGAGTGTCGGCACAATGATTGGGCCAAAACCTGCTGGAGTAGCGGGACTAGCGAATTAGTCGAATTACCGTGACCCCGGAGTAACAAAAGTTCTGTAATAATTTTGGCGATTGAAAAAGAGCGTCCATGTAGTTTCTTTTGCTCATTCTTCTTCATAGAGATCTACGCTTTGTAATGAGCACCTACGGTACTTTCACAGTTTTTAGGTCTTGTGACTGGGACTCTTGGGTCTTGTGAGTAGCACTATAACTATTTTTGTACTTGTTTTATTTTATGTCTTTTGGCAATTCAAAAGTGCCTGTAATTGGCCTAGTTGAAATAAACGATTTGATTTGAATAAAACGACAAAAAAAAATCTTAGAAAATATATCTATCGGCATCAATTCTGTGGTCTACAAGGAATGAATAATCTAAGACCATGTCACCATGGTCACCGCGAGCCATCGCAGTGTGATGGTATTCTCACGAAGCTAAAGGGAACAAGTTAAGAGCATGCATGTCTTTGACGCAGTTAAGTTACGTCGCATGAAGTTGTAGTGAACGGGCATCAGCTGAACAAGCTTATTGCATAGTCCTATTCCTATGGCATGCATGCTAAAATTTTTACAATTCTTTAGGTTTAAAATCTCAAGATACCTTAATGTAAGATCTCGATCTGTTTTTGTTTTTCAGTAGAAACAGTACTTACAAATAGATATTACGTATTTAGGATACTATTATATGCCCCGGCCTACTGAGTACCTCATAAAGTTTCTTGTTTATGTCTAGAAAAAAATACAGTTAGAAGGCTAGTCACTTGCCCACATTGCCATTCGGCACTGCTTTGCAACCCGCCTTTTTATGATGTATCGCTCACACGATAAACTGAACCAAATACTTATGATAATTCTTACACAAACATCGGGGAAAGTTAAGGGCGACACTCACTCATGCGAATAATGTAAGGCTAGAAGAAACTAGATTAGTTTTTGAAGATGGATTACCAAATAAAGAGTAATTTGATCAATCATCATAATTATCAATGCTCTAAGATGGTCCTTTGCTGGACTGAACTTAGGCCTTGTGGCCTAGAGCAACTGCTCAAAAGGGTAATTAGTTCCTACCGAAAGCATTTGAAATGCCCTGAAAAGAAGAAGAGAGAAGCTATATGAGTAATTAACTTTGAACGCGCTATCTCGTGGATGCCTGAAAAACCAAGGGTATCGCGGCTTACCAGAGACAAGCTTATTTTTTATTGGTTTTAGATCTGACTCTATCATATTCATATCTACGAGTTAAACCTGAGGGCTTTGAGCTTTCTCGAACTGAACTTTGATTTTGAACTGTAAAGTGAGGTTGAATAATTGAAAAGTTCAAAACTAGTTTTAGGAAGGTTGATAACTTTTGACTTTGGGAAGGCAAAATACGGAAACTAGGTGGCTTTATATTTAGTCTTTCGGAAGTTCATTGCCTGCCTTATTTCTACTGTCCGTATAACAACAGATAACTACCCATACCTACGTAGGTAATTGATACGTAGTTACCACAGAAAGTAGTTAGGTACCTATAAGTTAATTGAAATTACCTATAGCATTTAAATGGCCTGTCTACCACTATGATTGTCGTACTTAGTTATACGGATTTGTTGTGCCGAAAAAGTGGTAAAATAAAATCTCGTAAAATATTTTTTTGTAGGGTACCTCCAGTACTTACACGTAAAGTGAGGTTTTTTTTTTTCTCGCGTACCTATATTTATGTAATAGGGACGAACCCTATTCGTGTCGCGTGTCAAAATGGCTGATAAAATACTTGCCTGTATCGCGTATTATATGCAGACAGTCATTATAAATACACCGGCAGCACATAAAATTTCTAGACATTTAGAATTTCGAGCATAAGTAAGAAGGTAGCGGTACCGCTATTTTTTTTATCTATTTGAATACAACCCAACCATTATTTGCTTCGGTAAGCTCGTGTAGAATTTGAAATCAATAACTAATCATACGAATTAAAGTTTCACTTGGATTGTATTGTAGGAAATTAAACAATATTTATTTTGCAAGGTTTTTTTTATGTTTTATAAAATACTAGCGTTTAAGTTAAGCTAAACTTTACAAATTGACGAGCTACTAAAAACAAAGATTCATTGAATTTCTCTCATTAGCTGTGTTGTTCAGGATGGACCTCAATTTTTTTTTTTTCTTTATATAGCAGGCAGGACGGGAGAGACTGTCAGACTTGTACAGACTTAAATCCACGGTGTCCTTCAATAAACCTTTACGTTCCGGGGCAACGTATACCTCCAGGTTTTGGCCAGGCGCCCGTCATTTTGTTTATAGCTCATAAAGGCGCGCGTAGAACACACGCACCGTCTCGACCCGGGCATGGTCCACATGGTCGGACAACGCCCACCGCGTCTCCCACTGCGGCTGGGTCGTGAGGTGGACGCTGTGCGCCCCAGGATGGACCTCTGGAGCCATGATTGAATATGCAACATGAACCAATTGCTATATCTTTGAAATAGGTAGCAGCCGCAAGAGCCCCAGCAGAGGGTGCCGTATGCGCCCTGGTCCGGGGTGCGAGCAGTGACTGCGCACGGCAGCTCCTGCCAGCGCTGATCTCCCGCATGGCAAGAGAACCGCTACCAGCAGCCCTGCCACATGCATTGCTGCAACGGCTCGCACTACATCACATCGTTGACCTTATTTTTGATCCGACTATGATTGGAGTAAGTGGAAACAACTTATTTTTGTGTTCCAGACGATATTGACCGTTGTAGGGCTTGAATTAGAGCTTATTGAAGTTGTTCAGAATAGTGTACGAGCTTTTGATTGTCTCCGTAGCTTTCTTAAGGAATATAATTAGTTTAACACGTTGACTGTCCGACTCGTCCGTGCATTAAGATGTCATGCATTCGCCAAAGACGACTGAACTGCGTTTTCTGGGCTGGACTTGTGAGCTAGAGCTATGATTTTCTAGGGACGTAACATGAACAAAACTGTTAATAAAACAAAACTAAGAATAATATCCAAAATGGACGGGACTATCGCCGTGTTAAGATTAAGTAAGATGGTTGTGAAATTCCATGAAACATTCCCTGTGCTCCTTCGTCTTTCAAAATTCTCACTGCCTAAACTTCCTCCTTCGTCATGATAGGTGGGTGGTGATAAAGACGTGATACAAAGCGCCCAGCTGCGAGCCACGTTGTGTCTGGCGAGGGCAGCGGGCCCGGCCGCCGTACTATCAGCTGTGAGGAGGAGACTTGCTGGCACCGCCAGAGCTGACGTGTTTTGTAACAAGGTGAGTGTGATACAGACCGCTTAGCAGCTCTATTCTCTATAAACGGCTGCAGTGTTTACGCCAAGCGGTGGCCTACCATGAACTCTTAAAGCGTGAGTCTTTAGGCTGTGGGAAAGAGATGGCGCTAGACGACTTGTATAGCTCTGTCTCTTTCCCACAGCCAAAACTGGATCGCGTTAAGAGCTCGTGGTAAGGCCTCTGGGACTAAAGTTTGGTATTCGCTAAGCTACTGACAGCGACACTTAGCGCTTTTACCGCTCGCGCTGCACGATCGAATGATCCCAAAACCTCCTCGTCGAAGAGCATATTATCGTGGAGTCCAGCGATGAGATTTATTAAATAGAATACCATGGGATGGCAGATCCGAGTCCCGTCAGCTATGATTTCTGTATATATATATGATCCTGACCGATTTCGGCCACAGCGACTTGGATCTTCCTATTGAGATCATCGTTGGTGTACTCTCAGGTGACTGACATAGCCAATTTTTGCAGTGAAGGTGCGTCCACATTCACTGCAAGTCAGCACCCCTCCGATATAATTATATTGGATGGCCGCGGGTGGTCGGGCCTTAAGCTCGTCTCGCTTAGCATCGAGCTCTACTTTACGTTGTCTTACAAACGCAAACACCTGAGTGCTCACGGTATGCCTCCACAGTGACCGGTGATTGATGATTTCTGTAGTAAAGTATTAGTTAAAATTGATTGACTCATAATTCTTGTAGTTAACAGTTTATCTTTGTTGCAGTTAAGAGAAAGGCTGAGCCGTCCTATAGAGAACATCAGGCCATGTCACGTTAACAGGTTAGTTCATTAAGCTTTGATACACAGGGAGCATGTTTCACCGAAGGACCATTTAGCAATACGGCTATTGCACAACTTTTTGTTTTTTTTTTTTTTGTCGTGTTCCTCTACAGCCCCGTTGCACAACTTTGTGCCAGCAAACCCTGACCGGTTTTAAGACTTATTTTTCCAAAAATACAGTTTAAAATCGGTCGGAGTTTGGTGGCACAAAATTGTGCCATTGGGGCGCTTTGGGGCCCTAGAGGTTAAATCATTTACTGAACCTTCCACCCAGGGCGGGACGGGAAGGACTGTCAGACTCGCGCTGAATAAAACCCACGGTCACCACGGTGTCCTTCAATAGCCTTTTACGTTCGAAGGTTACTTGATAAGAGGTGAAGATTAACCTGGAGGAGCTGATCCGTACCAGTTTCTTTTTATCTTTTATTATCGAGGAAAATACCTTCAGAAGGCGTCCGGTCTTTGGGTATGGATACTTAAGACCAGGAAGTAAGATTCTTAATTCTTACCACACTAAAACTCAGGATGCTGGGAGAGACACCATCGGCACATACACAGAGGAGGAACCAGATTCCCTTAGATGAGCTCCAGAACCCGCCTCCATAACACTTGTTAGAGCACATCCTTGAGAAAGATGTAAAGGGGTCTCCATGAGACTCGCAATATGCACGGCAGGATCCATACCAAGATCTCCGCCAACGACGAATTATCTGAGCACGTTATTTGGTGGGAGCAATAGAACTAAAAAAAGAATTAATAAATTATTCCCATTCGTCCACTCAAAAAATTTAGTGGGACCATCGGAAAAATAAATAACGAATTCCCGTTCGTCCCCGTCGGGGGACGAAGTCGAGAGGACGAACGGGGAATACACGAACATTAACTGCAACTTTCAAACCCTTTTTTTCGTTCGTCGTAGAAGCTCGCAGTTGCCAGTGCCAGTTCGACGTCGTGCAAGATCAACCCCTCCCCCCGCCGCGCCACCACCTCCCAGAAGACTGAGGCCTCTGCCTGACTCCGCACCCCTGCCTGGTAAGAATACAATGAAGATAGACAAATAGTTGCTAAGCTAGCTAAGGCCATTAGCATGTATGCCGTTTGGCGATTGGACTTAATAAATCTGGCATGGTCGATCCTTGCGAGAAGAACTCATGTTGGTCTGTGGATGGTTGTTCTTTTATGTTTCACATACTGAGTTTCCTCAATGTTTTCGAAAGCACATTTAGCCGTTGTTTTTGTATATCTTTGACAGTCGCAGCAGCATGTATGTAGCAAGGAACGGCTACCATTATTACCCAAATTACTGGGTTGTGAAGATCATGGGGGGGTATCAAAACGTCTTAAAACCAGACTCGTTCCGGCGAGTGAAAGAGACAGAGCTATTCAAGTCGTCTAGCGTCACTGGAACAAGCCTGGTTTTAAGACATTTTAATACCCCCCCTGGTGGCCTACCATGCTGCCTTAAAGCGTGAGTGGTTCCGCTCAGGGAACGAGATGGAGCTATACGATACGACTAGTACATATAGTTCTCTTTCCGACAGCTTAACTACTCAGGCTCTGCTATGCAACCAGGCGACGCAGAAAGAAGGATTGGTCTTGTTAAAATGTGCCTAAAGTTTTGCGTCATCCCGCAGGTGTGTCGCAGCCAGGCAGGGACTACATACCATTCCATACTTTATCACCGATTCCTCTCAGCGACAGGTGAGTCATATATTTTCTAGCTAGATTGTTATCTACTTGAGACTTACGTGTTTGAGCATATAAAGACAGTAAAGTCTTATCTTACCTGTCTTCTGTTTGTGTGCCTGTAAATGTGCACTTCTATAGGGCCACCTTTCCATTGGACATTCAGGGCAACTGACCCCCTGGTCAAACCCCAGGGCCAGGGGCCCAGAGGTTTCCAAATTTATAACCTAACATACCAGAGGCAGTGTGCTAGTGATTTCGATTCGCTTTTGCATCCTAAAAGGGTTCCATTGTCTTACGACTGCTTTATCATCATACACTTTTTGGAAGTTCTTGCGAAATAACAGATGATTTTGGATAAAATTTCAGTTTTCGAAAAATGATCGAAGTAACTTGAAGTTTTTTTTAATGTACTTGAAGGACTTCCGCGACATTCTTTGGTTGATAAACCACACCTATAATAAGATGATATAAAAATTTTAAGCACTACTAGCACTTAGTTCTGACCGATGAATCATTAATTTCGTTACCTTGCTGCTTAAACTTATCGATCAGAACTAATTTTGCTTTTCAACATTAATTATTCAGAACCTAAACAGAAACATTCAATATGTTTCTAGAACTTTCCGTTTATTGTCGCGTTAGTGTATAACTTGCGCAAAAATTACCAAAAATTTCTTTATCGCATTTACCTTTTAGCAAAATTCAGTCTTTCCCTAGTATAAGTAAGTGGCTGCAGCTTATCTTCTCCGTTAAAATTTTCTTTCATTCGCCAATATTATCAGCAAATACCTACCTTCTTTGGTCCTAATACTCAAGTCCATCCATCGGATCCATCGTTTCTTTTCTTCCGTTATTTTAATAGCCATCCACAATCCTATATTGTATCTCAAAATTCCTTACGACTTTCTCATACCCTCTAGGGAAGACAGGACTTCCTAATTCACAACCCGATACATCCAACTCTCCGTCTTTATTAACCGACTTCAAAAAAAAAAGTAGGTTCTCAGTTCGACCTGTATGTATGTATGTATGTTTGTCCGCGATTATCTCGCGTTTGGCTGGACGGATTTTGATGCGGTTTTCTGGAAAGTGTTCATTACATTCTGGAGAAGGTTTTAGTATGTAACACTAATAGATATCCCGTGACGTTGCCCGCGTGGACCCGTTTTTGCTTACTTGGATGATAGATTTTCAGAGATGATTGCATGTTTGTCCGCGATTACCTCGCGTTTGGATGAACCGATTTTGTTGCGGTTTTCAGGAAAGTGTTCATGACATTCTGGAGAAGGTTTTAGTATATAACACTAATAGATATCCCGTGACGTTGCCCGCGTGGACCCGTTTTTTTGCTTACTTGGATGATAGATTTTCAGAGATGATTGCATGTTTGTCCGCGATTACCTCGCGTTTGGATTTACCGATTTCGATGCGGTTTTCGGAAAACTGTTTGTTACATTCTAGGGAAGGTTTAAGTATATAACAATAATGGATATCTCGTGAAGTTGCTCGCATATATCCGTTTTTGTTACTTACTCTTACTAGGATTGTAGATTTTCAAAGACGTCGATTTTATGAAGATTTTTGTTGAATATCTCAACTAAAAAGGGAAAAATAAAAATCTTTTTGAAAAAAAGGGAACCGACTTCAAAACCAAACATTAAAAAACCATAAAATAACTTTTCTTTCGGAAGTTGGTGGCCATCTGTCAATGAAATAAATAAAAAACAAAGCCACCGACTTCCGAAAAAAAAGTTATTTTATGGTTTTTTAATGTTTGGTTTTGAAGTCGGTTCCCTTTTTTTCAAAAAGTTTTTTATTCCAAAATTATTCCCAAGTGGCTTTAGCGAAACTCCGACTTTCGCGAATAAATTCTTCAGAAATAAAGTAATCACTACCAGCTACCAGGCAATTAGATATTGAAGAAACTTTTCTAGTGTAGGTAATGTCAAGCACCAGGTCTAAATGGTTTGACCTTCCAATTGTGGGAGCTAACGCACCTGACAGATAGGCAGCTAGGTATAAATAGTTTATGAAGTAAGTTGAACTTGAGGAAATGATAGCTTCATTAGGTACTAATTTAATTCCTGCTATTTATTCATATCCTATTCCAATCATAGTGTTGGTATTGGTAGCCTCAGGGAGGGCTATTCTGAATTTTATTTTTCAACTGCGGTTTTTAGAAAATGGTACCTTACCTATTTAGGTTAGGATTACAAATTGAACAATTCTATAGAAGGTGATCAATATTTGGAATACTTCGCTTAGTCATAATTATCGCCCTTTTGTAATACTTACAAGGTCTCGGAATCTCCGTTTCTTGGAATTATGCAATATGCTACAGGGCAGGGGCGCAGGGCTATGGTATGGTTTTGCAACCACTGTTCTAATTCTTGAAATTCATATCCTGTTAATTGACGTTGATTGCTATCGAACCATTTGATAAGAAAAACCTTGAAAAGAAGTTAATGGGGTCTACATCGAGGGTTGAATTCGCGTGCTCTAATTTTATATCACAAGCTGGCGGCTACTGCGCGATATTATCTATGTAAATCTGCCGTCAATTACACAGTAAAGTCACTCACCCCTATTTCAAAGTCTGACTAACAATCAATAACGTAATGGGGTAAAACACTCGTCAAGTTGTATTCGTAACGCTTACAAGAACCAAGTCGTCCGACCTCGAAGAAAATGTCAACCGTCAAACAATTTAACTAAGGATATAATGTATTGAATTTCAAGAACAAAGTAATTTTGGTGAAGTTTGGGGTGTGAATAGTATTGTCGCGTGGCAACGGCATATCATGACGCGACGCAATAGTGTGACACGCTGAAAATCGTAAAGCTTCATAAAACGAAGAATTGAAGGCTTTCGCTATTTCACTTGTTGCAAAAACTCTTCAGCTCAGTTATACTTATGGACAATCAGTTTTACCTAATCGAACCAATTAAAAGCCTTAACATATGATTAACCTGCTTAATATTGGATTCCTAAAGGCCAGTCATGAACAGCAATCGGTTAACTATGGTATAGGCTCGACGTGTGACTTACGTTGAGGTAGAGCCCTGCCCTCAGTATCCCAAGTGTAATGGCTATAATAGCGTGCCACCACTAACCTACATTTTGTTAAATTATTGGCCCACTTTCATTCAGAACGTTTATGAACCACTGACGAGACGACCCATTTTCCTTATCGTTGAATCGTTCCACTTTTCTGTTCAGCAAACACCACGTAACGTCCTTTAACGTATACATATTAATAATGATTAAGAAAATTATACCAGTACGATTGGCCGCCACCTCCAACATTACCTAGCTTGGAAATCAAATTACCTATTAGCCTCTACACTTGCAGTGCAACTTTCTGAAAATATGTATTATGAACGCTCTATGAAAACAAATAGTAAGTAAGTAGCCTAAAGCTCTTTTGATGCTATAATCTGACTAATTGAGTCTTACTCATACTTGAGACGGCGAGTCAATGACTAATGGCTCGTTTATATACCTCGACCGCACATATTCCATGAAGGTGGACTAATCTGCATAATATGCAGGTAGAGTGAGTTCATCAACATAGGGCCAATTGATCGCGGAGGGTGTACACTAGCCACCTACACACGGTGGCGGCGTCAGTCGCTGCGGCGCCGCGGCGGCTCGCGCGCGCCATGCTGCGCTGCTGCTGCCCCCCCCGCCCCGTGCGGCCCGCGCCCGTCGCGCTCGCGCTCGACCTCGTGGCCGACCTGCCGCCGCACACGCGGTAATTTCAACCCCAACCCCACCATCATTCGTCCCACCTGTACCGTATGTAAACAAACAATATCCGTGACGCTATTGTAATTATTTCTGTTCACAGAGACTCGAGCGCGCTACTAGCTACGATGAAACGGAAGATAATAAAAAGCAATCCGCAACCAAAGAAGGCTCTGATGGGAGGATGGCTAATGGTGCTACTACTGAATTCAACACCGGACCAGAAGCGTTTCCAGATACAGTGCCTTCTCCACCACGTTCACCCTCCATCCGCGTCGAGGACTATTCCGAGAGATCCAATCCCTCACCGGTCAGTGTACGGTCTCAGTTACAAATGGACCCCCCGCCACCTCAGCCCCCTGGCAGCGCGGGGGCCTCCACCGGCCATGAGTCTCTGGAGTCTCGCGCTAGTACCGTCGTCGAGGTATCGCCAGTGCGCAAGACTACGAGCGCGCGTCCCTCTCCCACGCCCCCAAGAAGCAGCGCCCCGTCACCAGCGCCCGCCCGGAGCGGAGTGCCCACACCGGAGCCGGCCAGCGACCCGTACGACGAGCGCCCGCGGCCCTGTGAGCGAGACGTACGCACCGCCCTCGCAGAGTGTATAGTTCCCGCACGACACGAGGACTGGGAGGTCATCGTCAGTGGACTCGTGGAAACTGAAAGACTCGCTGCGGACACCGCGGCTCGCGCGCCCGCCGTCAGCTGGCGAGCGGCGGCACGCTCGGCTTCTACACACGTGCGCTCGCTGCGGTCGCGGGTCGCGCGGGCCGCGTGCTGCACGTTGGGTGCACTGTTCGAGCACCGCGGGCGCGCGCTCGACACCGAGCTGGACGAGGCGGTGAGTGCGCTGCTGGAGCGATGCGCCGACGTCAACAGGTTCCTGCGCGCCGACGCGGTCAACGCGCTGGTGAAGGTGGCGTGCGGCAGCAGCGAGGCGCGCGCCGTGCTGGTGCTGTGCCGGCGCGGCGCCAGCCACCGCGCGGGGCCGGTGCGCGCGGCGGCGGCGGCGGCGCTGGCGCGGCAGGTGCGGCGCGGCGGCGCGGCGCGCGCGCTGTGTCTGCCGGCCGAGGCGCGCGGCGCGCTGCTGCGCGCGGCCGGCGAGCTGCTGGCGGACGCGAGCGCCGACACGCGCCAGCACGCGCGCGACCTGTGCCTGGCGCTGGGCGGAGATGTGCGCTTCAAACAGATGCTCAAGGAAGCGATGCCGCCGTCACGATATCGCGCGATCGAAAAGTATGTCGAGAAGTTAGGCTTGCGATAGGAACCATCTACTGTCTCTAGAAACTATGAGTGTCTTTTTGAAGTCGTACTCGATAGAAGACCTTACCGTTAGTAAGTGAAATTGTGTAACTATGACTGAAATATGCGAAAGGTATTTTTGTAGCAAAATAAATAAATATAGATAGGGTTAGGTACTTGTACAACAATGTGTTAAATGAAGTTGATTGTTATCCTCCAATGGAGCGAACTTTATTATATGACCTAATTAACGTTAATTTATAAACTTTTAAAAACATTAATTTATAAAATTTTATTAGGAAATAAATATTCTGGTCTAGTTGATGTTTTATTAACCAAACTTGTTTGCCTTGCTGTTTCCAGGGCTTCGTATCCTCATAAAATTATTTTTGTCCCAAGACTTGTCCCGTGTCCGTACTAATATGGTAGCAGAATTAACAATTGCTACGGGCCCGCATGCTTAGTGCGGAACTTTGTAAAATAATGATTTTACTAACGTGATGGAGTAACAAAAATCGATTCAAACTTTTGCATAATAAATATCCATGTTGTGGTCGGGTCATGTTGTACTCGTATTATATTTACAAGAAGAAAGAACAAAGTAAATAGAATATTTCATAGCCAATTCATAGCTAAGAAAATTCTTTTCGTTGAAAAAGAAGTTGTCAAATCATACTGACAGACAACTTCAAAATCCCCTAATCATTTCCACAGTTATTATAAAAAACTTACAAAAAAAAATGATCCACATACAACCATGAATTCTGATGAAGAGAAGGTTTAAAAGCTAACTACACATATCATTATGCCCGAGATCTAATTGAGTATGAGCCACTATTATTTGTCCAACTCGTCCATAACTAAACTAGTGTCTTTCGTTATCTGGAACTGGATGTATTTCATAACCGTGGAGTACTCTGGTCAGAAAAGTCCCGAATGGTGCTCGAGGATTATGGCACTGCTGCACGGCGTTGTTGCCGTTGCCATCGGCTCCACACAGTGCCAAATCTCAAAACTGACGCCATACCATTTAACCAGTTAGTAAACTCTGTTTGTGTAATACTTAAATAGTGTCATTGTAAGAGGGATAGATTCAATGTTAACATAGTATTAGTTTTCCAAAATCACTTGATTCATGTAAAATGATTTTGATCTGGAGTTACTGACATAGATTGCATAAGCAAACTGACCCGGCAGTGGGCTGGCCATGATTATTAAAGGATGGAAGGCCAATGGGGCAATCGGGACTGCATGTCGGCAAGCGCAGTCTTGGTCACTCCTGGCGCTTCCTTGTTACCTAAAACCTACATGAGTCTGGTTGTGAAAAGTGAATGACAAGATGTGGCGCAGCCTGGAGAGGTATATCACATCTGCCAAACCACACTGAATCTATGGATTACATAGTAGCTGTATTTTATACCTGGACCTGGAATGGAATCGCCAGATATTTGCAACATACGTTGCGACCCCTTTGCCCCATATCTGTTTTGGATCTTTCCAGCATTTGTATGCCCAAACTCAGCCTAAACATTCTTTCTACCGAATAAGACAATTTGTGGGTAGACCTTGAAGTCAATTAATATTCTTAATTAATTGACTGACCTGTTGGTCTAGTGGTTAGTGACCCTGACTGCTACGCCGGAGGTCGTGGGTTCGATTCCCACCCAGGACAAATGTTAGTGTGATGAGCACGATCATTTGTTCTGTCTGGGTGTAATAATTTATCTATAATATGTATGTATTTAGAAATATCTAATGTATGTGTATCAGTTTTCTAGTACCCATAACACAAGCTCTGCTTAGCTTTAGACTAGATGGCGTTGTGTGATAGTTGTGGAATATTATTATTATTATATTATTATTATTCTGAACCTTCGTTTTAGCGAGGCTAATGCCCTGCCAGTACCTGCTAATGGTCTGGTCTTGGGGCTTCTTCGCCTTCGACCTGCTGTGGTGTCTTTTATATTGGAGCGAACACCGCGTGATGCTGTGTCACCATGGCACCGCCTTATTCGCCATCACGAGATACATGCAGAAAAAACACACAGGATGCACATTTGCATGTACGCTGTTAGTCCTGGAACTGACGAATCCCCTACTGCAAACCCGCTGGTTAGTTTCCATTTTTTTTTCTCGCTCAAATTGCCAGATTTGTGTTGTATCCTAAGAACATTTACATTTTACATATGCCTCTGTTTTTATTTTGAGTTTTTCCTCCCTCTTATTTCTTAAAAGGTTTTTCCGACATTCAAATACAAAGATTAGAAAATTATTCATTTCTGGAAAAGGTAGTGTTCAATCGATCCTAATGGCATGGAAGCGATTGCTTTACATGTATTCTTTTATTTGCTCTCTGGGAGAGTTTGATCGACCAGCTGGTAATTTTACTTTCCTGTAAATTAATAAGTAGGCACATTAACCTTTCACTATTGTGATAAGGTTGAAGATCTAAGTTTAAAGAAACTTGACAAATTGAGGTAGGTTGATGTGCTGGCGTCTGTACTTCTATAGAGTCGAGTCCATGGCCATCGTGGGCAACATTGGCCATGGACTCGACAAACGACAAGGCTTATTTTTAGTACCCGCTTACTGTCCTTCGAAAGTTACCTGTAGTGGAACCATTCGGCTAACGGAAATACCATTTGTTAATTACATATGTACTGACGCCAGCACATGTACCGGTTATTTTCCCAATCGAACATGAACCTTCTTTTGTAACAGGTAAAGTTGGAACCTTTAGGTTGATGTGTTGGCTTCTGTACCTACCTAATTAGTCCTTGAATTTCTTTACCAACAAACCGATCCTGCTAGCGAGGTCTAAATAAATGAATTACCTTTTTGCTTTCAATTTTGACCTCGCCAAATATTACGCCAAATAGGTACTTACTGAATTGTCGATAAAAAAAATGAACAACGTATTGGTTGGCTTTGTTAAACACAGATATTACGAGTAAATATAAGTGTAGGTGGTTGGGTTCGATTTCCGCTCGGAACAAATACTTGTATGTTCTACCGGAAAGTTTTTTTTGGGTTCATCAGATTTGTAAATAAGAGAAATTATAGTGCTAAAAGATATTGACAGAATACGGTATCGTTATACTAAAGCGTTAATCAAACATAAACCTGCCTGTAAGTGTATTGGCAGGCATGTCTACGTCTATGTTCCAGAAGTTAAATGGCGATGAATAGGTATGCGCTATATGCGCATCAGTCAATTGTATTGTAATAAAACTGCCCCTCTTTTTTTTCAGGTTTCTCAAAGATTCCGGATGGGGACAATCCAAACTCTACTTTTTGATAGAATTTTTGTACCTGTCGTTATTTCTCGCTTTACGAGGAGTTTTGGGCACCATCGCCATGTACTGGGTGTTAACCACGGATTTCTTTGATATAGAAGAAAAAATCTTATGCACACTTTTATATGTGGTGTCCTTGGTTTTCATTTACGATATTTGTGGCTATGTACGCTACAAATACAAGCATGAACTCGTAAGTTTCTTTTGTAATGTACCACTTTCAGGGATGAGACGACGACGCGAACTGTGTGTTTTTGAAAAAAATTTTTAGACCTTTAAAAGCCTAATTCGTAAAAAGGCAACCTAGTCGCAAATGGACAGGAAATGCAAATGAAAAACAATCCTTTTTGATCATTTGCAATTGAGAATTTGGCTTTTAGAGAATTGACCATATTGAGAAAAAGAAGCGTTTATAGAATTTGCCGTTTTGAGAACTCGTCTTTTTGCAACACTCTGTGGCGACTCAGTTGTCATTTTGAGAAATTAATCTTTTAGCGCCTCTAGGTACACAAAAAAAAACCGTATTTAGGAGGAATAATAAAATTATGAATGATTGTACCGATGCCAGAACTTTAAAAAAAAACCTGCCAAGTGCGAGTCGGTCTCGCGCACGAAGAAAAGAACCCTTCGTATACTATTTAGGTATCTGTAAAGATCGCAAAGATTAATCATCGTAGTATCTCTTAGTAGTCTGTGATTAATCATGTCTATTGTATGGGATGGGAGCCCCCTTTAATATTTCCGTCCTTAGATAGGTCCCGGTTTTACGGTGTTACCACGGTGTAACGGCCTCCTTGGGTACGAAAACTTAAAAGGGGTTTATGCTAGTGGTACCTACTTCGAATCAGTGGTGGTTTTACCATGATAATACCTTAATCAATCATAGGATTTATGAGCTGACCTTTTGGCTCTTTTACCTTTTTTTGTATAAGTTGATCATTCACGTTTTACAGAAAGACATGGAACGAGAGTTCTTCTATGCAACCCAAATTGTCATTGAAGAGGAGAAACAACATACAATAGCAGTCCAGACATAGGCTGAATCAAGATCATTATTTTTGTAGCATGCTATGATAACTGCTTTGACATTTTTTAATAGTTTATGTAAAATTGACTTCAGATTCTTAAAACAGGGTGTGAAGTTCCTTAGTACTTACACATTTGTGATGGCGTTACCTTCACTTATGATGAATGTTTTCTGTCAATCCATCAGCATTGACAGAAACACTATTCAAAACTTGTTTGATTCTTTATCTTGTGACATGTTGACAAAATATTTTCATAAAAAATACTGTTTTTGTATGAATCTTGCAACATGTGCATGTGTTTCAAAGTTCCACCTCGTTTGGAAAACAAACATTCACAAGTTGCAAGTTAATAGGCAAATAACAGTATCAATGATTGTGATAAAAATAAAATTGAACATGTCTACCGCTGATTGAACCGTGAACCGCTGTTAAACCAAATTTTAAATTGTGTAGATGCTTACATGTTTTCTGGTGCTAATGCATATTTTATGAATAATTATTAATTCTCAGGTTCTTCCCCCTGTTCCAAAACAAGAATGTAGATTTGTATAATTATGTGTTGTTGATTTATTCTCTATTATAGTGTCGCTTTGGCATAGTATAAATGTTTTGATTTATGTATGTATTTTTAGCCATATTACTAAGAATGCTACTGTTCTGCAGGATTGGGTTGACTTATAAACTTGTTTTGAGAGGCAGCTGAGGACCGGAGTCTTAAATTAAAGTCTGAAATTGAGAATTGTCTTGAGCAAGCATTGTGATAAATGCTCAAATTGCTCAGGATTTTCTGTAAGAAAAGCTCATACCCTGAAGGGGTAAATCTGATCAACATGGGCCCATAAAGGTTCCAAAATTATCTTTTGAAAATCTATTCAGTAGTTCTAGAGATTGCTTCCTACATACTCACAAACTTTACCTATTTATAATATTGACTTTTAGATACCTATAATCTTACAATAATGGAA
Source organism: Agrotis segetum (assembly GCA_036375495.1). NCBI lineage: Eukaryota > Metazoa > Arthropoda > Insecta > Lepidoptera > Noctuidae > Agrotis > Agrotis segetum. The sequence continues at coordinate 536,417 of JAQSVV010000073.1, read as the reverse complement.
CAGAATACAACAACCTGCTCATATTGTCATAATGCTAAGAAATATTATGTTTTAAATGATAACCAAGAAATATAATTTCATAAGAAATAAAGTCTTTGTATTTAAGATTTCCCTTAAATAAGTAACACTGTAAATGTATTTGAAACACGGAAGCACTGTGACAAAATCTTGTAACTATTTATACATAATTATGTTAATAAGTCTCTCACAATTACTGTGGTGTAGCATCCATATTCTTCAACTCCAGTAAAACTACTACTTTCCATAGAGTATGAAAGATGCTAGTCCTTCATGACACCTACCTGTGGTAGTTTGATTTCTTATGATTTCTCCTCTCTCTCCAATTTCCCGAATGTTTATTTCTATTGTCTTTGTTCCTATTATAGTTGTCATTGTGTGCATCCCAGGGTCTGTAGTCTTCTCTATGGGCCTTATCTTTCGGCCTGTACGGGTGATGCCGATGAGACCAGTTACCCTGTAAGCTGGCCATCACCAACCTGTCATTAGGGTCAAGTAGTGGGCGAATCATGTTGACAGACTTCAAGTCTTCTTCCTTCAAATGCTCCGTCATATCAACAAACTGCTGAGCAATGTTTACTTGTTGAGGAAACTCAATAGGTGGCTCCAGTCCGTAACATCTGATCGGCGGCGGCAGGGTTACCATTCGTCCGCGACTTTGTAGAGATAATGTTCTGTGATATAGGGAGGTACCTCGAAATAAGTTTAATGCGTAAGGCACTGAAACTTCGTGGCAGTACGTGATAAAGGCAAAGTTCTTTTGGCGTCCATCTCGATCTCTTGGAATCCTGACTTTCTCCAATGGACCTGCCTGTAAATATTAAAATAGAATAACATAATGTTAGAAAAATATTGGAAGATTCAGAAAGCGTAAGTGCACTGACAACATAACTAGGTGTTTGTACACAAACCTGCAAGAACAGTTCGTAAAGTATTTCCTCAGTAGCTTGTTCAGGTAGATTACCGCACCAAATTGTTTTATCATCGTCTTCAACCATCATGCCCTATTTCGTTGATAGTGGTTGATAGCGAGCCAATTATGAATTAATTTCCAACAATTTCCAAAAGCAAACTGTGCTTGTCTTGTAAATGTCAATTTGTCAAAAAGTCAAGAAGTGTCAACATCAACAATAAAAATATGATGGTTCATGGGCCTTTGTGCCATTCTGTCCAAAGCATGTCCAAAGTATAATAAAAACTCATTAACCCGGGCTTGGTTCTTTGTCGACTGCGCCAGGTGGTCAAAGATGGCTAGCTAGAGATCGCTCTCTGTCATTTCCATATTATGTATTTTGATTATTTCCAAGTGGTACAAAGACCCAGAAGCCAGAAATATTATAAAAGCGAAAATGACATTTTCAATTTGTCAAAATGGCATTTGACATTGACAATTGTGAATTTGTGACACAAGCGTCGTCACGACAAATTATCACGATTGTGATTTTTTATTTTTACTATCCCTGATCCCTCTCTGATTATTACAATAACACTCCTGAAAATGTGTGGATCTGTATGTATCACGAGCGATTGTAATTAGTGGCGTTCATTTTTATCTCGTTACTACGTAAACGTTTTGGACTGCTTTAAGGTTAAAGTACGAGCGGCAACATGGAAGACTCCTCGAAATACCAGCAGATGCAAGATGAAATGTCCAGGTAAGATTAGCAATTCAGATCATATCGTTTCTCCAGATGGCACTCGCATTCTTCTTAGAACACAATTATCAAATTGCTACTGTATATAATTTCTAGTGTGCCAATAATGTGTGCTAATTTTAAGATCAACAATAGGCTTGCTAAGCCCAACAGTGAATTTTAACTGGGTGAATAAATTGAGGAATCCAACAACAATGCTCTGTTTGCTTGCAATACCCATTGTAATTAAACTGATTTTATTACTGGGATATCTGTTTCTGTTTGTAATTCTCTCAGCCAAAGATTCTGAAGGAATATTGAGAAACTCAACAGTAATTTAGTTTACATATCCAATAACACATTTCAACATTTCTACAAATATAGACACATACAGATTTGGATTTTTTTATTAATAATTATTAAGTAACATGATACACCAAGCAATATTTATGTACGTGTTTTGAAATTTAAAAATTTCAGGAATGCTAAAAATAGCTGAAATAATGTTTTTTAATGTTTCCGGAAGTTCGAAGCAGTACAGTACTGTAAGGTTCAGAGAAAACTATCCCCTTAAGTAGTGATGTTGCTTCCAAAATAGGTTAGTTTCCAGTTATGGGAAAAGGCGAGATGATTGCATTAATTGACAAAGATACGACGTTATGAGTCCTGAGTTTTGAAGTGTATTTAAATTCACATACATAAACAACCCAATCTGGAACCTATTATCGGTAAACCATACAAATTTTGGTCCCATGTCAGAATAAAACTTGCCTCTGTGCTAGCAGTGCCTCTGCGCAAGCAGTGCCTCTGCGCTAGCAGTACCTCTGCGCAAGCAGTATAATTTAAAATTATTCTTTCAGGTTTGAGGCAGAGATCTCCGGCGGTGACGGCGGCGTCGGCGTGGTCTCGCGTGCCGTGATTGGCGCGGCCACGTTCGGCGCCGTGCAACAGCAGCTGGAGCGCGCGTCTGCACCAATGATGCCTCAGTTCGACATGTCCATGATGTACCCCACAGTGCCGCCCCCACCACCTCCTCCATCCATCATGGTGCCCTCACAGGTGAGCTGATGTGACAATTGTCTGGATTAAATAAGTTTTAGCATACTGGGAATTTTTCCTGTATTGTGGGCATAGGAAAGTTTCTAGTTACCCATCATACCCTATATCAAAAAATAAGGGAAGGGTTTTCACCCTTCCTTTATTTGGAATTGCAACAAACCAACAAAACAATAAACGCACATTGACATTAGTAATATTTGAATTAGGAGTACAGTTCCATAAACTCAAACTATTTATTTTAATTAAAAAAAACAGTTAGATGCCATGGGTGCCTGAAGATAACCAATTCCACTGAGTCTGGCCCATAAAGAACTGGCGAGATGATATGGTCGCGCCTGAAGTTTAGTGGTGCTCAAAAAAAAAACAACTGGATATGGGAAGCCCTTGGCCCAACAGTAATAAAAGACCAGGGAGTCTAAAACAGCTACTTTACAATTCCCCAAATGATTCACTTTCGTGAATGAATAGCAAATGGCTTTGGCGTTGCGAGAAATTATTAAAAGTTCGTGCATTTCCCGCAACTCAATTGGCTAATCGTTTTAGAACCTCTGTTACAAAAAGCTTAAGAGACATGGAAGTCTATCGTATTTAATAATAATATGTTCCGTTCTGTGTAGGTATTTCTTTCTTACCTGTTGCAAAGTCTAATCTTGATGACAAAGAACGCCCTAGATACTGAACACTCCTTTAAATCAAGACATTATCACATTGTAACAATATAACTTCATCAGGTACGCATACGTCCCGGCGGCGTGGAGGGCGGTTTCCCGCCCGCCCTGTCGTTCCTCCGCCCCGGCCTGCCGGGCCCACAACTGATACCTCCTCCTCCGCCCAAGCCGCAGCCTGTGGTCCTATCAGCTGCTCCTAAACTCTACAAACAACCCAAAGATGATGAAGAAAAGAAAGAGAAAGAAAGTCGGAAGAGGGTAAGTGTTTGTTTTTTTTTTTTGCCAATATTTGAGACTATTTTAATTGTATAAAAATTAATATCTGGTAGACCGAGCTTCGCTCGGTTTTTAAAATGTCTATATCTTGGGAACCGAGCTTTTCTCGAAATTGGGACCTTGATAAATCGATTCCTTGAACCGAAAAACCCCTAATCTGTAACTTTCATGAAAATCCTTGGAGCCGTTTCCGAGATCCTGATTATTATATAAATATACAAGAATTGCTCGTTTAAAGATATTAGATAGATAGATAGATTTAGTTTTAATTTCATGAGACAAAGTACAGGCTTAGATGCAAGATGCAGGTGAAAATAGAAAACTGGCCAAGTGCGAGTCGGACAGGAGCTTGATGGGTTCCATAAAAACACCAAAAAAACGTGGAATATTTTGTTAGCGTAAATATGATTTCTGAAAATTTCAACTTGGTGTCAGACGGACGGACAAATAGACAGCGAAGTCTGGTAATTGGGTAAAAAACACTAACCCACAGTAGACTCTTCTCCAGTACTGTTTAAAAAAACGTTGTTGTATTATGCTTCGATTCACGGCATCAGATTGTGTTTGTAATTTTGCCCTGTTCAAATAACTTAAAACCTTACTCGAGGTAATGTTGTGATGTACAGAAGCGCACCCCCCCTCCCCCTCCCCCGCGGCCCGAGCCGCTGCCGGAGCCCCCCCCGGTGGCGCCGCCGCCGCCCGTCATCAGCGTGCCCACAGACCCCGTCACCAAACCCAAGAAGGAGAAGAAAAACAGAAAGGTATGTGTCTACTATTACATTTTGTATTTATTTTTGGGCTCCATTGATGAAATTGATTGTATCTCCGTTAACTATGTACTAAAACTAATTTCATGTTAGCTTATAATTATGCCTAATGTTCCCAATGCTGGGACACAAGCTTCATTGTGAGAAGGAGTAACCAAGACACGGAACTTCCAAACTAGTTGTTAATGAGAATTTTCTAATGAAAAGACCTAAGAGCTTCGTCGTATCCCAGTAGTTCCAATAAGAACTACTGGGTTTTTTCTTCCAGCTAAAATACCTTTTCACCTTAATCCAATTGGGTTATGGGACATCTCGCCCACAAAAAAACTGGCCCACAGGCCAGATGTCCCCTTTTTAAAATGTGCATGGGTATATTCGCCCGGACTGATTTAGTAGAACGAGCCAGATGTCTTCTATTAAATAGTAAAGGGATATTTCGGCAATATCATATATTTTTAATTAAATACTTGTTCAATAATAATAAATCAGCAAAAGTACTAGGCAAGCATAAGTTCAAAGTAGTATAATTATTTATGTACTTAAATAATAATTCTAGGCAGGAGGATTATTTAAGTACATTCCACTTTGAACTTATGCTTGCCTAGTACTTTTGCTGATTATATTATTATTGAAAGGTATTTAATTAAAAATATATGATATTGCCGAAATATCCCTTTACTATTTAATGGAAGACATCTGGCCCGTTATACTAAATTAGTCCGGGCGAATATACCCAGGCACATTTTAAAAAGGGGACATCTGGCCTGTGGGCCAGTTTTTTTGTGGGCGAGATGTCCCATAACCCATCCAATTAATCCCATTAAGCAGTTTTGATACATACCACCCTTTTGAACTTATGGTAACCTAATACTTTTGTTGTTAAATTTTCATTCGGAATTTAGGGTTAAAAACATACCACCCCTCAAACTTATGCCAGTCTAGTACTTTTTTAGTTAGTAATATCTTTCAGAAAAAACAGAATATCAGTTCCATGGAACTACTGGGATAAAAAAATCTCAGTAGTTCCATTGAAAGACAGAAAAGGTTTGCATTGCAAATAAGCACGATGAAATTTTTTCTGAGAAAAAATGTCAGTAGGTCCATTGCGAAAAAGTACTCTAGTTCTATGGAACTACTGGGAGAAAAAAAACCTAGTAGTTCCATAATGGAACAAGTCGATGAACCTACTGGGATACGGCCAACAATTTTGCCCTATTGTAGAATTTTACTTGGGACTAATTGGGGCAACCAGTTTTACACTTTATTTCTGTGTATCAGGTTGTCAGGACAGCTGGAGGTCAGGTGTGGGAGGATGTGACGCTGCTGGACTGGCCTGATGATGACTTCCGCATGTTTTGCGGAGATCTCGGAAATGACGTCACAGATGAATTGCTCGTGAGTATTCACACTTTCACGAAATAAAACCAGATATATTTTGTTCAGCAAAAAATACAGGAACATGCAACTGGGTTACCAATTACTCATAGCTATTCTAATGTCTGCCGGGGTCGCGGGATTATCTAAACAGGTAATCGTGACCCTGGAACGTAATGGGTTATGTGGAACATTATGGATTTTAGTCAGTACGAGTCTGATAGGTCCCTTCCGCCCCAATCCGCGAGAAGACTCATTTGTTGATTTTACCACCTAAAAAAAGGCTTTTGCCAATCTTAAAAAGAAAATCCTTCTCATATATTCTGGAAAACCCCAATTTTAATCTAGGTACAGCTTGGCCAGAACGGCTTGAAACGGAACTAATCTTTTTGTTTCTGACAACGTTTTAAAATCTTTGATATTTGATGTAAACAAAGACCGCAGCTTTGTTAGATTTATTATTGTGCCATATAACTAACGTAATAAGTGAAAAAAAAAAACTTTCAAATTGCTGGTAGCTCGAAGACAGTGGCGACTTCCGGTTTTCTACAGTTTTTTGTCAAGCTGTATACATGTGAATTCTTCCAGTTGTAGGATGGCCATAGTAGAGTATTTTTATTTAGTTTCGGTTTTGATGAATCGCAGTCATAGGTATTTCAAATATCGCTTTAATGTACTATTATCACTAACGGGAAATGCCGTTAATTTGGCCTACCTATTCAAAAATTAATTCTATGGATGCTTAGCATTTTCTTTTATTTTTAGACACGCACCTTCAGTAAATACAGCTCGTTCCAAAGAGCTAAGGTCATAAGAGACAAGCGGACGAACAAGAGCAAAGGATTCGGTTTCGTCAGCTTCAAGGACCCTGGAGACTTCATCAAAGCTATGAAGGAGATGGATGGTAAGATCCAAACTCATTTTATCGTTACATTATTATTTAACTGACTTAAATAAAAAAAGGAGGACGTTCTCAATGGGGATGGCAACTGGGAAACGAATGGCGCTAGTATAGCTTCTTCCAAACATCGTCATTGGTTCAAATCTTATAGGTATTTCAAAATAGTAGTTCCCCATTCGACTGTATTTTTTTTAATGTTTTTTTAGCTCATAACTTACGACTAGGTGAACCGATTTCGATGTAGTATATCTGTCATTTGTTCCTATGAAAATGTCTTTCATTTTGGTAGTTTTTATTGTATGAGCATTTTTTTTTGAGTACTTTGACGATGTTATTCTGGTACTAACACACAAGAATTTAGATTGAAAATTTGAACTAAAGAGAGTTAAATAAAAAACAATGGTAAGAGTGGCAAAAATGAATTGAAAAAACAAAGCCAACAACTTCCAAAAGATAAGTTATTTTACAGAATTGTTGTGGTGGTTTTTGAAGGTGGTCAGTTTTTTATAGTGTTTGTTTGTTACAAAAATAATTTAGAAGGGGCTTTTATTCTTTTTTTTTTCGTATGAGAAAGTAGAGTTCACGCCACGATGCGTCCACGCACTTGCGAAATATTCGTGGTACTATATTGTTTAATGTAATTTGATGTAATGACATAGACACTAGCGCCATGACAAAAGGACGCGGACTCTACCCTCCCCAAAGTGTTAGAATTTTTTTAAACCTCCTAACTTCATTAGATTTCTTCTACAAAACAGGTCGTTACGTTGGTAGCAGACCAATCAAACTACGAAAGAGTACGTGGCGCGCGCGCAGCCTTGACGTCGTCAGAAAGAAGGAGAAGGAAAAGGCAGCTCTTCTCTCTCTACTCATGTCTGGCAACAAGAGCTGACAACAATACTAATTTGATAATGCATCTGTGGACTTGGTAGGGTTGCCAATTCAAAAAAAAAAACTGACATAAATAAAAGCTTGTAAAGAAAAACTGTCTTTATTATTTGCATAATATAAAACTCAAATTCCTTCCGATAGTAGATTTTTTTTTTTTTTGAATCGATTATTATGTCCAGTGTGAAGTCAGAAATTGGCAACCCTATCTAATAAACCGGCGGCCTCTAGGTACAACAAACCAATAGGGAATTAAATTATTTCTTTATGGCACTCCGATAAAATAATGCGATTTTTCTCGAGTGCAGTTATCTTTTTGTACTTCCCGGTCGTCGAAGCGCAGTTGTATTTGATCTACGTAACAGCTCGTTCACGATTTATGTAATTCTAAGCGGTGCGACGGTTGGCCCGAATAAGGGTGCTACCACATCTATCGACGCGGAATCGGCTTATTTCGTTGCCCTTTCTCTTTCTGTCGCTTAGAACTGCCATTTGCTAGACCGAGACAATGCGATAGCACGCGGCCGCCTCGCGGATTCCGCCGCGTGCTATCGCATTATGCTTTCTGTCTCGGTCTAGCAAATGGCAGTTCTAAGCGACAGAAAGAGAAAGGGCGACGGAAAAAGCCGATTCCGCGTCGATAGATGTGGGAGCACCCTAAGACGACACGAATTCGCCACTAGCCGCACGTCGTGGCGCGTTTCAAACATATATATTTGACAGGCCTGTTGGTCTAGTGGTTAGTGACCCTGACTGCTATGCCGGAGGTCCTGGGTTCAATTCCCACCCAAGACAAAAATGTTTGTGTGAAGAGCATGATCATTTGTTCTGTGTCTGGGTGTAATTTATCAATAATATGTATGTATTTAGAAATATAAGTATGTTCATCAGTTACTGTTGTCTACTACCCATAACACAAGCTCTGCTTAGCTTGGAACTAGATGGCGTTGTGTGATAGTTGTGGGACATTATTATTAATTTACCCCACGCTAAGTCATCGCTTATAGTGGCGGGGTCGGGAACGGTCCGTAACGTGAATCATATTTGTGACAAAGGACTGTAATACATAAAGTGTATTTAGTGTCAATCCTATAGCTATAATAGTAGTAATAAAACCCGCGAAAATACTTCAATGTAAAATAGTAGTCAATAGTTTTCTTAAAAGCTTGTTGCATGAATTGTTTATAAATTATATTTAGGGCAACGTTCCGAAAACAGCAGTGTATAATTATGTTTTATCAAACTTGTCTGTTCGGAAGAAGTGTGTAAGGGTGCATCCACACCAATAACATAACATGTTGTAAAACATTAGCCATGTTTTACAACATGTTATGTTATTGGTGTGGACACGGTTAATATAACATGTTTTAATAGAGATAAAGAATATTACTAAAACATGCTGTCTATCTATGTTTTTAACATGTTTTGTTACAGTCTAGACGCACCTTAAGATTTTTTTACTAGTAATTTAAGAAGATTACATGAAACCATACTCCCTAAACAGTTTGCTTAGTGCGAGTTTTTTACGTTGACGCGATAGTAACGTTTAACCGCGTTTGGCGCTCTCATTAGTTGAGAGTTCTCACGATCTTGCAGCGGGCCAATAGGAGCGCCAAACGCGGTTAAACGTTACTATCGCGTCAACGTAAAAAAACTCGCACTAAGCACACAGGTAAGTTTTAGCATTGCAAATAGACAGTACTATTAGCCAAATTATTACAATAAATTGTTCACGATTTTCACAAGTAACCCCTTATGTGATTTTAGTTCATATAATAAATAAATAGGACTTATTCTATTACTTGTGTTTTTTAATTTGACTCCCAAGATATAAGGTAAAATTTTATTTATAAAAAATACTATTTTTGTATAAAAATAATAATTTATTTTCTACTAAATGGTAAGATTTTCTTTGGCTAAACTTCTCCAATCTATACACATTTTACACTTATCAATACAATACTTAATAATGTAATTTAGTACAATTAAGGGATAATTGCATTGGTTCAGCACTTATAGAATACTTAGGTATTATACCTATGTCTTTGTAAGGGCAAATGCAATCCCTTCTAGCCTAGTATTTTGTAAAAAGAATATAACTAAATGATATAAAAATAATAAAAAAAAAACGAAATTTGTTTGTACAGTCTTAAAGCCTACACCTTTCAACTCAGCTGATCTAATGATCACTTTTGTGATTGTTGAGCAAAGATCGGTCCCCAGGTTGGGCAGTCTTTGATCCTCCATGTTTCCCTGGGAGAAATGTTGATATTGAATTGACAAAGCTTTGGCTACTTGAAATACAATTTCGCAGACCCATTCGACGATTCGACTGGCCTGTTGGTCTAGTGGTTAGTGACCCTGACTGCTATGCCGGAGGTCGTGGGTTCGATTCCCACCCAGGACAAATGTTTGTGTGATGAGCACGATCATTTGTTCTGTGTCTGGGTGTAATTTATCTATAATATGTATGTATTTAGAAATATATATTATAAGTATGTTTATCAGTTGTCTAGTACCCATAACACAAACTCTGCTTAGCTTGGGACTAGATGGCGTTGTGTGATAGTTGTGGAATATTTTATTATTATTATTCACATTACAGCTGTCTATGGAATGCTCCAGTCTATTCTGTTTATGGTATAAATAAACCAATTCAAAAACAAGATGGCCGCGATCTAATTTGGCCACACGCTAAAAAAACTTACATCTGTAACAGTGTACCTTTGCTCTTCCATTTGAGGAATGAAAGTTTTGTCCTAAACTACAGTATAATCGTCATTATCATTCCTCCTCCGTGGTCCTCGAAGCCTGACGGGGCGAGGTCTCTTGCGTGGCGGGTCTGCAGTGGCCGCAGCCGCGTACAGCTCGTCCAGACAACAACGATGATCACCTTCCTTCAAACCTGACGTGTACGGGCAGAAGGGCGTCGAGAAGTCTTCGAGACAGTATGCGCCTGATGCACTGGAAATAAGATAGCAAAAGTAGTACGACAGATCTGCGGTACCTACCAATTTGTCAATTTATCCAGTGGCTACTTTGCAAACTGACATGCTGAGAAAGTTGTTATAGGATCTTTCGAAATAATTACTGTGGCCCGAAATGAAAAAGGCAGTTGAATCGGATGGGAATGGAATTTATTCAGTCTGAGAGTCCAAGAGAAGTCATTAGATGTTTTGTTACCACGCCAAAACAAAAAGGGGAAAGCTGGGAATGCCATGAGACCAAACGATGCGTTTGGTTTTGCTCGGAGCCACCATATCACGCTACATAACTACGGTTATAAGAAACCTACTGTTGGAAACGGTCTCTCCCAATAAACTGCGCCAAACAAAAGGATTGACGGCCTGGAACTGGGCTTCGGATCCAGGAAGTGACCAATCTCCCCATAGCGAAGCTAATATGGGAGTTTTTTTTACCAGCACTGGATGTCTATCGAATGAATAATGCTGATAGCTTCTCAAGTTTTAAAGTGGTAGATATTAGTAACCTCATAGGCGCAGGTTGTCCAATAGGCACGGGCAGTGCGGAAGCCCTGGAAGGCGGGACCTTCACGGAACATCTGCGACCGCACGGCGCCGCCTCACGCGTTCGAACAGACTCTCCGCCTGGTAGCATATCGACCAGATGTGGCTGCACAGTGCCTCGTCTGTGGGGAAGGGGGGGAAATTATATCAGCAGATGGGTAAGGTTTTGCTCTTCGCGTATAGTTAAAGGGAGAGGGGTATATTAAAAATCTTCCAATTAAAAGCTGAATAAAGTTTTTGTTGGTCTGTTCAGGTTAAGTACCAGTTATTTCAAGAAGAGATTCGCGTTAATAGAACATCAATGTAGCAACGAGCTCTAACTATGCGGCATATTACAATGGGGATGGCAACTGGGGAACTAATGGCGCTAGTATAGCTTGTTCCAAGCATCGTCATTGGTTCAAACCTTATAGGTACTTCAAAATAGTACTACCTTATTGGTCGGTTTAGGACTTAGCTATGGTTGCGCCATCTACAATATCTTTGCGTTGCCAACCCCATTAGATAATCCGCGTTTCATTATTTATAGTTCAGTTATAGAGCTTAGTTCAACTTTGCTGCGAATCTTTAAAATCTTGTGTTCCGGCTTCAGACACTACAACAAAAGGTAAGGTCAAGAAGGGCGAAGCATGGTTTTATGATCAATTTTCTACTCACTGGGCGTATCCTCACAGTACGGCTGGCTTCGTCCGCCATTGAGACAGAAGTCTGCATGTCCCAACCGAGCTGCCTCTCCGTACCGGCCTGCATTAGTATGTAACACGTGCACTGCTCGTGCATCGCCCGGGTCCAGGCGTAATGCTGGCGCTGAACGTATGAGAGGACGCGCGGGGTCCAACCCTGGGAGAATATGGATAGTTTTGGGTATAAGAACTTTCGATGGAATTCCTGGAAAGCTGGTGCTTCTGCTTCAAGCAAAAAGAATTCTTTTTTTAACTTTTTTTAAAGGTTAATTCGTGGTTGATAGGTGGTGCAGAATCAGTGTACTTGCAAGGAATACTCTTGGCAAAGCCCAGAACATGGATGGTGAAAAACAAAATCAACTGCGTCAAGTCAGCTAAAAAATGCTATGCACTTGTCCAGAAAGGATCAAGTTGCAGTTCCAATAAAAAGAGATTTCTGCCAAAAATATATCATGATACTTACCAATAATCCTATTCATCCGAAACGTAAGATAGTTAGCAATGATGCCACACAGATGTGCTCCAAGCGAGTGTCCCACACAAGTGAGATTGTCGGTCCTCAGACCAGCTCGACGCAGGGCTGCTAAAGCGTCGGCCACGCAGCGGGCCACGGGCCGCAGGTTGTGGACTGCGGCCACATAGCACGGGGGCTGGCAAAGTGCGCCCCAGTCCAGCATAAACACGTTATAGCCACCACGACGAAGGTACGCTGAAACAATAGTGTTCGGAATTAATTTTGTATGAGTAGGTATTGTTCTAATGCCAGAGGTACACAATGCAAGCCAATACGATGCAATCTCGGATACGGACGTGTTTCAATATTACGAATTTTAATTCTCGTGTTGCGCGGCTATAGCCGTTGCCCGTTGTCGTCGCTATGACTTCTCATCAACTCATAGCTAACGAGTTGTTGGCATTTATACAACATGCCATCGACACCATGGACGAGTTGAGCATCCTGCAGATCTGCAAATCAAACTTCAAGGAAGATGAGATAAGCAGTGGTAAGAGGCTGCTATTCCAAACACTTGGAAAACTCGACCAGATGCCGTCCCGCAGGAGAGATGGGACAGATAAGAGTATCCAGGACATCATCACCTTACTAAAGGTGACCGATCCAGACGACGTGCCTGCTTTCGTGGCGAAGGAGTTGCATCGGCTGCCCCCCGTCACGTTTGACCACGTTGACGTAACTAGGCTGTTGAAAGATATAATATCCTTGAAGACCAGCCTGGCCGAAGTACAGTCCAAATTAGAGGTGTCGGATCGCACCATAGGTGAACTACGATGCCGAGGATGTGGCGAATTGTCGTTCGAGTGTTGTTACGCAACGCTGGTGTCGTAAGTAGGTCACCTGACCCCTCTAATGTGAACATGCGCCGCGGGGCGCTGAATGCATCCATCAGTAGTTTTGAGTCGGCGAATTTAAATACATCGCCGACTGTCAATGTTGCGGGCGATGCATTACGTTCCGCCACCGACCGTCCCTCAACTACGGTCGAGGTTACACGCGTTAGTACGTCAACCCCGAGACGTGCTTACGCTGCCATTACTGCCAGTAACAAACCTGCTGCGTCTCAATCTAAGCAGCAAGGGGATAAGCAGGTACCTATACAAAGGGATCTGCCTCAGCAGGGTCCTGTGAAAGACCAGTGTGACAAGGATGGTTTTATCAAAGTTGAGAAGAAGAAGAGGAAAAAGCCCACTTGTCGGAACCAGTGCGGTACCGCACCGACCGGACCGAATCATCTGTTGCGTCCTGCAGTACCAGTGACGCTGCTGTACGTGTCCCGGCTGCACTACACTACAAAGGTCGAGATGATTGTAGAGTATGTCTTATTGCACAAGTGTGATTATTGCACAAGACATAATACATAGCATAGGTATTGCACAAAATGTCAGCAAACTATAAATTTATCGCCGTTAGGGGATATAATAAAAGGTTTCTAACCCCTTTTATTATTTGGCACTTTTTTGAGATTTCTCAATGAGACCTTAGATTTTGGGGGGGGTCATGTCCCCTGTGACAACCCCTTCGGACCGCGCCTGGAAACATCATGGACACTTTCAATCCGGTAATTTTACAAATTCGTTTGTCACATCATTCATGTTATTAATTCAATTTCGCAAGGCTGTGAGGATTCTATATCGGCGCTTACCATCTCGGAGTACAACGATGGGCAAAGTGTCGTCACCTCCCGCGTATCCATGTATCAGCAGAATGTTCTCGTGTGACGAGTCCCAGCCGCTTTGACGCAGCCAGTCTTGACTGGTCAGATCCACCTGGGGATTAGGAAAACGGTCTAAAGTTAAGGTCTTTGAAACTTATGAGCGTTCGCGCGTGAATTTTTAAAAATAGTTTCCCAGTCCAGAAATTACAGCTTGACAAAAAACTGTAGAAAACCGGAAGTCGCCACTGTCTTCACGCTACCAGCACTTTGTTTATTTTTTTTTTTCACTTATTACGTTAGTTTTATGGCACAATAATAAATCTAACAAACCTGCGGTCTTTGTTTACACCAAATATCAAAGATTAAACGATGTCAGAAACAAAAAGATTAGTTCCGTTTCAATCCGTTCTGGCCAAGCTGTACTTACCTACTCTTATAACGTGTGTGGGCGTTTACAATTATCATAACTCATAAAGACAAATTAGCAATTTGTCATCCCGCATTTTGCCAGTTATTTTAAGTCAATTATCTACATAAGTAATTATGTAGTAGGTACTCTACTAAGCGCGCAATAGAGTTGCGCCCGCAATACTTTTTTTATTATTGACATATTTTAATCACCAAATATATAATTTATAGCACGAGTTCGAAGAATTTCCTATAATTATGTAAGACTCTCTCTCTCTGTTAAGTGAAATAACAACCATCGCGTTTTCGTGTTCTCGAAGAATGTATAAGATCATTGGTCAAATCAAGTCAGGGGGCAGATTTCCCTTATTTATATTCATTGGAACATGAACGTAGTACGCAACTTTAGTTACTTGCTTACAAAGTGTTCGTTTATAAGTTTAAATTAGTTGGGCTGGAGACGTAATTTCTAGAAATGTCTTTATTTTTTTAAGAGATTTAGAAGTTACGGCAGTGAGTACAAAGTTCGTACCCAGTCAGGCGCATAATTTTTTTTAAGTTTTTTGGGGTAAGAAAAATTCAGACAAGAGTGAGAGTGTCAACCCCGTGTCTTGTGGATAAGTACTCCCAGACGCCGTTTACCAATTATGCCATCGCAACACACTTCGTTGAAGCCGTATCTTTTATAGAAGAATTTTAATTGCCCCATTGTGAAGTCGCGACGCACGCATTATTGCGTAAAATGTCTATTTATTGCTCTAAACCGGTGAAAGAAAATGTCAAGCGGAAACCGCCAGCAGCATGAAAGCCAAAAACCGAAGACATTTCTGACATTTACCAACGCGCACTGGGCCCGCGTGATGGATTACAGCGCACTCACGGAGAGGAAGCCTGTGTCCCAGCAGTGGGAACATTATAAATTGATTAAGCTATTTGACGAGCATCACCATGAGCACACATATTACTTGAATTTAGATTTTTCTCATGAATTACTTCTTTCGAGGCGCCCAAAATTAAAACTCACAGAAACTTTCATTTTGAAATAGAACACAAAGATCCCACTTCGATACAAGGACAGACCAAATAGTTAAATGTAGGTTTCTAACACAATTCTTGTATTGTTATTGTAAATTCAGTACTACTGCCATGAATGGTTTGTATGTGAGCGCAATAGTTTATGAGTCCCGCGAAGGAGAGCCCAGTTTCCCTTGAGGACTTGAGGACGAATAGCGGTATTTTGGACGCATTCTTGCAGTTAACCGCACAGTATACATCGTAATGAGAAAAGTGAAATTTCCTTCGGCTGTGTATCTGTTTAGTCACGGGTTCGGTCCTGTGTCAATACAACAACTGACTAGTACCTATTATTGGCCCACATTCCACGCAAGGATTGAATGATCTTTTTTATTTCGTAGCAAAATCTGATAAGCTTGTTAAACTAAAGTCAAGATTCATGTTTGGGCCATGAGTTTTGACTAGTTGTTGTATTGTTTATTTAAATGAAAAATAAATAACACATATTATGTGGGTCACATCGTCAATCAAATCAGCAGTCATTTGGAAAATGATAATGAGCTACATATTTTTTTTTTTATGTGTAGTTGTTATTATAAAAAGTCTGTGAAAAAAATATTGTACTATATTCTACAACACCCATCGGTTAATGTATGTCTCCTTCCAGTGACATCACCTACTGAAGCACTATGTAGTACCTATACTTATCAAGAAAGAGAGATTTCATGCCCAAAACCGTGAGCCATAAATTATCACTAGTTGTAACTGTTGCTCGCGACTTTACTCCTTCGGCCACTTAGATGACCTAACACCGTCTCCAGGGTCCCATCTATCTCTCTATATCGCTCTTAATTAATCAAAATCAGTTCAGCCGTTTTGATGTGAAAGCAGAGCATTTAATACATAAAATAGTAGGATAGTCAAGCTGACCTTGACTTACAGCTTCAAAACAACATGCACACGAGTAAAAATGACGTAAAAAGAATCTTGCATGACTATTGAAATTACTCAATGGGCGCTGGTAAACAAAAGTGCAGGCTTGGTCACAGTTGATGAAACACGAAGGTGAGCGACTTTCGTCCATTATGAACATATTAATATTGAAATATTACAAGATGGCATTGTTTACGTAGTCTCGGTGAAAGAATTGGTGGGAATCCTAGAAGATTTTCAATAAGTGAGTGACCAACTCACAGCGGGAGCGCTGCGATGGTTTGTCTTCAATTGATTTTCAACTGTTCAGTATAAAGTTGAGAAAATCCACTAAAGACACACCGTTACTTCAGCGCTGCCGCAGTACTGAGTATATTCTTATATTGAATGATACTTTAACTGATCTCATAACCTGTGGAGTGGTCATATGTGCGGGATTATAGGCTTGATGTTAGGTGTTTATGGCTGGATCTTCAGTCCTACTTTGTTTACCTCATGGGCCACAGGGCATGCTGCCTAGCCATGTCCCTGCCAGCATAAATATAATTATTTAAACAGTTAAAGGCATGGAGTACATACGTAGATATATTGACATTTTTGTTCCATGAATTTATCAAACGGCTTTTAAAGGATTGCAAACACTTAATAATTGCATACGTGAGAACTTCGATCATAGACAATGCGTTTTGCGGATAATTATCAATCTTCCTCTCAGATTTAGGTAAACATGACACAACAATGACGAAGTGGTTTACAAAAACTCTGTTTGCATATTTCATTCATCATTGTGCAACGGCTCTATGAATCCGTGTTTAGATATTGAGACACGATTGCAGGGTCCAAAATCAAAGGTAAATATGCTTTAACATAGCATATCAGCCTTTATAATGTTTCCACTGCAGGGACACAGGCCTCTTCTCTGTAAGAGGGAGTGGGCTTGGCACTACACAGGTCCAAACTCCAGTGCGAGTTGGTAGATATAACATCACTTCCAATTATTGGCTCCATGGCCGGTTCTCCGGTTTACCTACTCACGATATTTTCCTTCAACGTTTTGAGAGTATATAATAATAAAATTTATTTCTTCAGACACAGACATAGACCTATACAGTACATGTGGAACTAATAAAGTATGCATACATTGTGTACATATCTACTAAATTGTTGGGTGACGCTCCTGGCTCCTGCTCCCCTAACTAGATCACTAAAAGATCTGTATTGAGGAGAGTATTTGATTAATTAAATTACATAAAGTAGGTAATTAATGCTGCTAGCTGTGTTCGAACCCACGACTTACACCCCGTAAGTCGGCGCCGCGCTGTTACGACTGGCCGCCACTATTCAAGTGGGATCCAGCGGGAATAATTCGTATCGAATCGACTGCTTCAAGCGACTGTATATAGCAAATTACCACACTCATCCAGGAACCGCTCAAGCAGTCGAACGGCTTTGGGCGGTTGGGGCGATGAAGCAGTCGCCATGCATACACTATAGACAGCTCGAGCAGTTCGCAAAAAAAACAGAAAAACTACACTCCTGACAAATTTCAAATAGAAAACCATTTTTACCCGACACAGGAATTGAACCCAGCTCAGCAGTTGCGCTTGGGAAAACATCGGTAGATTTTGCAGAAGCAAAACGATCATAAGTAAATGCAATACTCACGACGTTCTTGACGGGATCCGCTTCAGTATAAAGGTGAAGGTTCACATCAGCATCAGGGCAGACTTCCTTGTCTCTTCGCCACACGCAGTCTTCAAAGGTGGCGTTACCGTAGGCATCGGTGTGCAACATCAACGCCTCTTTGATTGGATGTCGCTGGGAGAACGTTCCTGTGGTAAGAGTGGTTTAAGAAGTTTAAGGGCACACATAGTGTTTGAAAAGTAAAGCCTAACGCGCTCTCTCACAGTCACAGAGGGCTAATAGTCATTTATTTTCGTAGGCTGATTTATGTTCCCCGAAGCGTCTCTTTCGACATTTCCTAAATTCCTAGAATTGGCTGAATAAACTACCCAGCAACACATATTGTTTGTACAGTTAGATAGAAGAAGAAGATGTTCATTACGACATTACAAATCAATTTGAGTTTTCCTCTCCGTCTCCCGTGACTGTGGGAGCGCTCGCGCTGAGAGAAGTGAGCTTGCTTTAAAACTAGATTGGACCGTTTTTCATTTGTTTTGTAAAGTTTTTAATGGTGATGCAGAATCAAACAATTTTCCACTGGGTCGTCCGAAAGGTCTGTATTACTTTTACTGACTAAAAATCTATCTTGTACCCTTAGCACGATTCAACGACATATTGTACGGTTATTACGTAAAATAGGTGCACGATGGTGTAAATACCTTCGTATTATGGCTGCTGTAATAACTAGTTTATGCAATGATTTCAGTGAAAGAGACTGCACAGTGGAACATAGAAACATAATATAGGAATGTGGAACCAATTAAATAAAACGGATTAGCTAAAAATGTAAACCTGAATTATTTCAGAAATCGCCGATTATCTGGTTCATGTAAGAATTTAAGCTATTTTCTGTCTATGCAATAATTAAATTTTGTCATTTTTTATTAGAGCAATGTAACTTTTCTTATATTCCTAGGGCGCCAATTTTACTATATAATTATTATGAATGTTATATTTAGTTAAGTTATTAAATTTAAGTAACAAAATACGTGGATAAAATATCCTAGAACCTTCAATTAAACACAATATAGATACCACTTTAACCCTTTGCATTAAAGACTGTTCCACTTTTTAGTGACTACCGAAAAAATTTCTAATAACTAGGGCAACAAAATATAAAAGAAAATACCAAATTAACTGTTTTGCAAGCCCACATGATTTTGTTTTAGAGCAATTTAATCTTTTTTTTATATTCCTAGGGCGCCAATTTTGCTCTAAGTATATAAGAATTATGTATTAGTTAAGATGTTATATATTTAACAAAATACGTGGATAAAGCATCCTAGTTCCTACAATTAAACACAATAAGGATACCACTTTAACCCTTTGCATTAAAGACTGTTCCACTTTTTAGTGACTACCGAAAAAAATTCTATTAACTAGGGCAACAAAATATAAAAGAAAAAATACCGAATAAACTGTTTTGCAAGCCCACATGTTTCACATACCTTGTACGAGGAGTATGATCGCGATGCATACGAGTTGCGCGGGCGCACGGTCGCGCGCCATCCTTGCCGAACACTGGTCGAGCTACTGGCGCTTGGTAGTGGGGGCACTGCCTACCCCCGTAGGCAGCACTCTTGCATATACTTGCCAAATTACACGCTTTGAATACCAACGAGCAAGTGAAATGGTTGAACTTGACTTGTGAACATGTGAACTGATGAGCGGTCTTTACGCGGTAGAGAACAAATATACAACTAAGTTATTAGCTACTTGTTACCCAAGAGTTTTTTATGCTGTAATAACATTGTTTCTTAACAACGACGTGTCACGGGCTGAACAGACTAAATAAAAACTTTTTCAAAAAAAATGTAACCGCCTTCAAAAACAACCACAAAAAAAGTGTAAAATAATCTACAAAATAACTTTTCTTTCGGAAGTCGGTGCCTTTGTTTTTTTTCTTTTCATTGTCTTTTTAGCCACCGACTTCCGAAAAAAAAGTTATTTTGTAGATTATTTTACACTTTTTTGTGGTTGTTTTTGAAGGCGGTTACATTTTTTTTGAAAAAGTTTTTATTTTACTCTTTTTAGTTTAAATATTCAACCCGAATTCTTGTCAAGAACATTATTCTCTTACATGTGCACTATAATTTTGTAATCCTTCGCACCAGTACTTACATCACTCATGTACACATTAAGCTAATAAAATTCCATATCTCAAAAATTACTAAACCGATTTTGATGAAACTTGCAGTATTCTCTAAGTTAAATGATACCTAGTACAACAAAAAAAGAATTACTTAAATCGGACTTGCAGTTCCGGAGATATGCGAACACAAAGTAAATCAATCGATGCCTACTCCTTACTGTTAAGGAGTTGTACCTTCCATCATCAGGTCATCCACCTGAGATGATGATTATCAGATGCAAATACTTGAACAGCTTTAGAAAATATATGAAAATGGTACTATGTGCCTATAAAATTTGAAGGTTGCCCTCGATTTCCCTAGGATCCCATCATCAGATCCTGACCTGGTGATCATGGGACCAATTGGAAAGTATACCCTTTCAAACAAAAGAAAAAAATTCCAAATCGGTCCAGGCGTCTTCGAGAAATCGGGGAACATACATAAAAAAAAAAAAAAAAGATTCCGACGAATTGAGAACCTCCTCCTTTTTTTGAAGTCGGTTAAAAACTACGTGATAGTAAATTAAATAAATAATAAAAGGGTTTGCCAAGACTATCAACATTAATAAAAAAAATACTACTCCTTTTTCTGAAGTCGGTTAAAAATAGGGTTTGGCAGCCGACTCACGACAAAATAGTGGCTGAGCGATTGACTTCTGTGAAACGTGTCACGGGTTCGATCTTCTCCGCACGGAACAAATATTTTATGACCAAATATTTTTGTGCATTGTGTTTCTATGTTTGTAAATGCAACAACGATACAGGAGCAATTCCTAGTGTGGGGCAACGTTTTTCATAAAAAATAAAAAGAAAGAAAACTACAAGTCATAACATTTCAGATATTTTGATTTAACACATTTTTTCTTACGATGTAAGTATTAATATAATGGTGTATATAAATTGTCGTATTTTTTCTGTAAAAACTATTTTTTTTATATTAATACAATTTTTTAATTTCCGAACGCCTAGCATTATTAACATTCGCTCTACATTTTACTACTGAGCACATTGCTATTTGATTTGACAAGGTACGAACGGAGCAGTATACTAAAAGGTACAGGAAATTGTATCCTAGATAAATAAGGGTAGTATGTACTATGTAATGACCATTTTTCTATCGTGGTAAAATCATCAGTCGAGTCCCCACACTCATGGCAGGACGGGAGAGACTGTCAGACTTGTACTGACTAAAATTCACGGTGTCCTTCAATAGCCCTTTACGTTCCCGCCAGAGTTGCAGTTATCTTATGGATGAGGTAGTCCCGCGAGGCCATGCAATGACTATAGAGCAAATAATGATCTTTAAAAAAAAATAATTTAACGAAAAACAAAAAACCCGACTGCGTTAAAAATACACTAAAAAGAAAGAAACAAGCCCAGTAGTTTAGAATTCACACTCACAGTCGGGGCCCCTTGGGAAGATTTGATTGGTTTAATTTGAATGGGCCCCGACTGTGAGTGTGAATTCTAAACTACTGGGCTTGTTTCTTTCTTTTTACAGTGTATTTTTAACGCAGTCGGGTTTTTTGTTTTTCGTTAAATTATTTTTTTTATTCCATACTTTTTAGTTTATAATATTAGTGTGAATTAGTCTCTCTAGAGACCTAACTCGGCTCAAAGCTACATAATTATGCTTGATGAAAGACCTTTAGCAAAAATGCGTGAACTTAAGTCAACCACAGCTCGGTCCAAAGTAGTTCCTTCGTGCTTGTGTATTCTTAGATTATTTTTACCAAAAATATTTGTTCGTCATGCTTATTCACTGTTTCTTTTTTGGTTGGAAAACCGTTTATTTACGAGTACTAGAAATAAAAATTTAAATCAATAAGTAAGAAAATGAGCGAAAATTATTGTTTTGTTAAAACTTTAAATCGTCATATATCCTAAACTATTATTTTAAATGAAAAACGATTAAGGAAACCTAAAAATGATTTTAAAATACCTATTCAACGATACCCCACATGACATAGTTCATCGACTTTTTTTTTTTCATTTTGACAATATGGCGTCTGGTTGTCGCTGTGGTGAATATTGATTACTGTCATGTCTTTAGTGACACTCGCAAGGTTAAGACGAATCGATTGACGTAAGAATTATCAAAATCGGCCCACGCGTTTGGTCTCTAGAACGCCACATAGAAACAAACATACATACATACATACATACTTACATACATACATACATACATACATAGACTGATAAACACATTACCCTCCTTTGCGTCGCGCAGTCGGGTAAAAATATGCTGCAAATGACAGGTAAAAGGAATAGTAAGTAGTTAAATTAAGCCGTATAAAGTACAGTTTCAGTTTAAGGTGATTGCGTCGATGTAGCCCGCGAAATTCAAATTTTTTAACGTTTTTTGCAATTTGCAGGCCAGTGACATGTTGTAACTTTATAAATATTTGTGTTGCGCAAATAACAAGTATAATTTTAAATATAAAAATTGTCAAAAAATTCGCTCCATCAGCTCTCAGCCTCTCACATAGAAAAGGTGCATCGTAGTTAGATTTCGGAGATTTTAACATGATGCACCTTTTCTATGTGAGAGCTGATGGAGCGAGTTTTTTGATATTTTTTATATTTAAAATTATACTTGTTATTTGCGCAACACAAATATTTATAAAGTTACAACATGTCACTGGCCTGCAAATTGCAAAAAACGTAAAAAAATTTGAATTTCGCGGGCTGGTTGGAGCATCCCCCTTAGTAACCACATAAAAAACAAGTGTACTTCAGCTGCTCTACTCCAGTCAAGGTTGACTTATTTCGATAGACAAGCCGCGTGATGGTGTCGACTGTCGACCTCGCAGTTGTAATATTTTCAATGTAAGTATTCATTAAAGGACGTATGAGTGATTCAAATACCGCTTGTAGTACACGTTACATAATTACGTTATGCATACCAAAGTATCATTGAAATTTCTCTTACGCTAGTATACTATATTGTATTGTCATACAAAAGGTATGCAATTCAATCAAGAGTATGAATAGATGCCGGAGGCTGCGCCTGCGCCTCGTCGAGTGTGACGCGCAGATGCGATGCGCGTGTGTCGTAGTGTGGCACTACGTAGAGTCAATGATTGCTCGTTGTACACGACGCGTCTATGTGCGTGTGCGCAGGTGAGATGGTGCGCCAGAGAGAGACGCCGCGCGCGAGAGCCTCCGCGCAGGTAGCGCCGCCGGCCCAGTCAGAGACATGCGCCCCGCGCGCGCCCGCGTCGTACCGTCGACATACGGACACGCATAACCTGCTTTCGGAAAACAACATCACATAAACGTTTGTTTCCCTCCATATCGTCAAAAATCTAACAATAAACAGTTAATCGTGCTTCGATACAGTGTGTGACAAGTGATTTTGGTGAACACAAAGAACCACGGTTGGGTTAATTGCGCGAATGCCACGCTCTACAGCCTACGCAGCCGGCGGCGTTCCCCACCTCTGTTCATTCAAGGACCAATCGTTGAACTCATGTCGTCTCGTCTCTCTCATCTACGTGATCTTCAAGATTTAGAAATGAGCACCAAAAAGCGATGTATTGACTGAGCTGGTAACCAAACACGGTTCCAACGACAATGTCAATCAACCAGAACGCAGGCCAATTCAATAACAAGAAACAACAACTAGGTAAACAGGGCCCAGAACCGGTCAACTTTCCACCGCGGTATCATCCGCCTCCTCTAGCCGCGAGCGGGCCCAAACTAGCCACTATCGACCCGTCCGCCAAGGAGTACAAACCACCATACGCAGGCAAATCTATTGATCCTAGCAAGTCGCAGTACCCCATAGCTGCGCATGGTGCTGTTCCAGGTTCGTACAGTGGGGGATCTATCCATTTTATGAAATATCCTCAAGGCTATCCAACAGGATATCCTCAACCATCGGGAGCACTTCGAATGCCACGGCCATCAGAAGTGGTGACAAAAGCTGTTGTGCACGAACCCGTAGAGCCAACTGCACGAGCGAGAAGTGCAGACGACATTCAGCGAGCGCAACGAAATATTGAAGAGGAACAGATTCACAGGAGATCTGCTGACATGCTCAAGTTTACCAAACGAGTAGAACCCGAGGGACCTCGAGCATCTACAGATCAGAAAAGACAGATTCAAGCGCTCTTAGCTCAGATAAAAGCATTGAAAGAAGCTAATCGCCGATTGAGTGACGACAATCAAGAACTTCGAGATTTGTGTTGTTTCTTAGATGATGATCGACAGAAGGGTAGAAAATTAGCTCGAGAATGGCAACGATTTGGAAGATACACAGCATCCGTTATGCGACAGGAAGTATCTGCATACCAAAACAAATTGAGGCAGTTGGATGATAAACAGCAAGAATTAATTCGTGATAATTTAGAGTTAAAAGAATTATGCTTGTATTTAGACGAAGAACGTGAGAGGAGTACGTGTAGTAACTGTGGACGAGCAGCGGGAAGGGAGAGAGACGATGGTGATGGCAGCAGTAGTGGAACAAACGCCGAGGAAGGCATACGAACTACACCTGCAATACCCATCACCCATCCCCAGCTTGCAGAACGAACAGTACAATATGTTAAAGACTTGGAGCAAAAAGTTCGGCGCTTAGAGGCAGAGAAAGGAGTTGGAAATGGAGGAAACGAACGACCTGAAGCTGTAGTACGTGCTCTACAGGTTTTGGAAGTAAGAGAACGCGTAGAACGTGAGCGAAGAAGACCAGCTCCTGACCTAGATTCTGGAGAACAGGCTCTAGTGCGTGAGATGTGTAATGTAGTGTGGGGTAAGCTAGAGGACGCGCCGCCGCAAGCCCCGCCGCGCTAAACATAACATAAACAATAAACAGTTAAAGTTTCCTAGTTAAGTGTTAAAGTGGGTTCGATCGAAGCAGGTGAACGAGTAAATAAAAAGTTGTTCAAAATAAATACAGATAGAATCCGACTTGATTGAGGTCATCGGTCCGCTGTCTCGTGACCTAAAGACCAGAACTGTGTCGACCTTATAAATATAAAAAAGTAACTGAATTTAGTTAGCGTTAAGGCCCTAAGAGACAAGTTAGTGTGATGTGATGTATTACTTGCCACAGCATAATAATGTAGCGGGAAACCGAACAGTACAAAACTACTTTATGACTTGTAGCTGTAGGTCATTAGATTTAGGATATTTCGTCTTTCCTTCGACAAATATTACAAATTATTCACTTTTGCTTACTTTGTTATTAATAATTATTAATTTTATAGAAAATATTTGAGAAATTGGTTAATTATGAGGCTATACATTAATTTTATTGTCTGTGATTTCCGAGTGAGCTGGAATAATGCAAAATGATTCCTTTATGCTAAGCTTTTTAGAATTTTGAAGCTCCTTTGCGTATTTGAGAATTCTCTTGCTCTTAGTCATAACCCTTCTCTATTAATGTTGAATTAATTTACATTTCTCATTTATTTTGTGCTTTGAAGCTGAACTTGTAACTATTGCCTAGAGTCTAGTCAGCCATGGATTCACACGGTTTCATGTTCTAGATAAATAAGTTATACCAGCTCACTAAACTCGTTCCATTTGCATAGCTTGCTTCAATTTTGATTATAATATGTTATTAATTTATTCAGACATGCATGGGTGTGTGAGAAATAAAGCTATTTCTGTTTATTTTTATTCTTTGAATTCTTGAATGAGTTTCCATACCTAATTGAAACACGAGACCTATTTACGGCTATCATGATCGTTGTTTTATTTTTTTACATGGCGATGACGGATAGCATGTTTTGAATGACAAATATTTAACAATAACGTTTGGAAATTCTAACCTGTGTTTGTAATCTAAACGAATAAAAACAATGGCAGAAGAAAAAGGCGAAGGACCAGAGGATAAAGATACTATCGGGGTAACTCCTTGAATACTTACAGTAACTTATCCTAATTTAACTACAGTAGGTATCAGCAACATAAATCATTCAGATTTATATTGTCTTCTTCACCTCAGTTAGATTCATACTAAGCCTGGCTTATGGCTCTGAAGCATAAAATCAGTAGTCTCTTTTATACCTACACATGATTATACCTATTCCACAGTAAGTTCTGTGGTTTTGCTTGATACTCGACACTGAAGACTTCTATCAATTACCTACGTTTACATTAACACAGCTAAAATAAACCCATTAAAGACTAGCGTTGCCATAGGCAACGTGAGTGATCCATTTCATTTACAAATTAATATCAAAAACTAACAACCTCAGCTATGCTTTTGTGATGACAATGTAAAGTTAGATATCCAAGTCACAGATAAGAAACGATTTGTGGTCATTTCTTGTTCTAGTTTGTGGGTAGTGGTTGATTTATCATTTCGATTTCTAACAAGCGGTTTCTTAGATCTACGTAGGCCAGAGGAATCCTCAAGGCGACAGGCACGGGGAGGGATGGGCAGTCCTTCCCAATGGAGACTACTACACAGGATGCTACTGCCGCGGACAGAGGAACGGGAAAGGCTTGTACGTGTTTATGAAGAATGGCTCCCGGTACGAAGGTAAGGAAACCTGAGAACTGCGGGAAGAGTAAACAATTTTGTAAGGTGTGTAGGTGGTTTCGTAAACCAACAAAATGACGATAGCGATAGTTGCTATAGTGTCAATAGCTGGCCTAAAAGCATGAAAAACTGTACAAATGAAGAGAGGCCAGTGAGTCCACAATCCATACGGTAAAGGGTAGAATAGGTGACGTTAGATGATGGCGACACATTTAAAAGTATCTAGCAATTTTATTAAGATTCTGTTGCAAATCTAAAATTCTACGTAGACGTGTCAAATCAGTTTCACAGGTAATGCATACTTAATATTTGCTTTTATAGGGGAATGGCGAAGAGCCATGAAATACGGAGTCGGTCGTATGGTGTATCCAGATGGCTCTCGTTATGAAGGAGACTGGAGACACGACTTAAAGCAAGGCTTCGGGGCCTACTATTACCCCAACGGCGACATCTACGAGGGTGCTTGGTTTAAAGGCAAGAGGCACGGACTCGGGACATATTTCTTTGCTGAGTACCAAATAAAATTTATGGGTACATGGGTCGAAGGGACGATTCAAGGTCCCGGACAAATTATCTACCCTCGTTACCGTTACCATGGCTCCTGGTTGAAGG
This sequence comes from Agrotis segetum, assembly GCA_036375495.1. Classification (NCBI taxonomy): domain Eukaryota; kingdom Metazoa; phylum Arthropoda; class Insecta; order Lepidoptera; family Noctuidae; genus Agrotis; species Agrotis segetum. The sequence continues at coordinate 509,177 of JAQSVV010000073.1, read as the reverse complement.
GGAAACCAAAGGGTCCAGGATGCTTCGTTTTTGATACCAATTGTATGCAGCACGGATTTTACTTGCTCATCAAAGATCCAGCAAGTGAGGAATACGGTGAAGGAGAGGAGGAGAAAGAAGAAAAGGAATTGAAAGAAGAGAGATTGGAGGAAGAGGAGTCTGTAGAGTTTGATGAGACAGCAGGTAAGGATCATCTGATAGTTGTACCTTTAGTAGGTAAGAAGTTAGAAGATAAATGCCTGCAGGCTGCAGCAATCTTCATGCAAGTATCCCGTTCTAGTTACTGATGGTTACTGTCGAATCTTCAGATGGTATGTTTTATTTATTACATTGTTCCCTCAAAATAGAATGAAGACGGAAATGTATCCGACTCCACCAGAAGGAGGGTCAGTTTTTTGGGTAGAATTAAAACATAGAATTCTGATTTTGGTGCCACTGCCGATTTGGTAGCATTAGGTATACCGAATAATATTTATTTAAATGTAAGCAAGTTTAAACGAGTCTAACTTTGATTGAGGTCGATGTCCGCGAAAGACCTCGAACTAATAAAATTGTAATTTTTAGCGAAACGGTGTCTGCAAATGCACGATTTAAAATGTCAAAAAATGCATTTATCTTTCGAGACCCACCTACTCATCAAGACATTTACGATCTAATCACAGTTATTGGTAGATATCTCATTCAATAAAAATAATATATTATGCTAAAGTGAACGCTGTTGGCGCAGTGGTGCTGCGGTTGAATGCAGCGTTGCGTTTCGCGGGTTCGATTCCCGCTCGAAACTATTATTTGTGTAACAGTTGTTACGGCTTTGGTTGTTTGTGATGTTTGTAAACGAACATACAGTATTGAAAAACAAAATACAATTGTACCTAGTGAAAGTAAAAACTAAAGAATATCTATGGCAATAGACTCGCTCCCTATTGCAATTGCTTTAAATGTGACTGACGTAAGGAAGTGTAGTAGGTACTAAGTATTAAGGCGCTCTCTCACCGCGAGAATTCACCTGTAATTGTAACATACAAGTGCGCAACTTGATTCTCTTGTCTTCGAATGTTCGAATCTGTAACGTTACATTACAGGTGAATGTTCGCGGTTAGGAAGCGCCCTTGGAAACCTCTTTCTAGCTCCTAGAATGAAGGAGATGACAAGCAAGGGGGGGTATTACAACGTCTTAAAACCAGGCTTATTCCAGTGAGTGAACGAGATGGCGCTAGACGACTTGTATAGCTCTGTCACTTTCACTCGCCGGAATAAGCCTGGTTTTAAGGCGTTGTGTTGTGTTGTTTCGAAAATCAAAGTAATTTTTTATCCTTACCTTCCAGGCAAGGTGTCAACATGGCGTGCACGCAACGTCACAGCTTACATGGCAGAGTTCCTGCCCGATGAGCCAGTGCCACTGCCAGTGGCTGACTCCGTGCCCTCCCTGACTGACGCGAGTTGCGTCACTGACGTGCTGCACTTCGAACTGCCGTCAGTCATTCCCGAAGACGAAGGGGGAGATGACAACGACTCCTGGCTGCTGCATAGACAACAGTTCCTAGAAGAAGCCGAGAAGGACAATGAAGCAAAGTGATATTTTATTAATTAGCTTCCCCATTCGACGCGATTTGCAATTTCTACTAACTAAAAATGAAAATCATCCTTGCTAATACGACATAAAGATGCAATTCGATTGGACTTGACGTCGTCGTTGTGGCGAGCGTGTTTTGTTATTCAACGACTTAGGCTTAGTTTTATTTAAGTGATTAATTGTTCGATTTATTGCATAAATTGTTAAGAACGGGTGAAGGCACTGACTCCTGTAACACAGGTCTCACCTAGCTCAGGAGTCAGGGTTTTAAACGAAACTGTATGTAAATTTTTTATGTCAATAAAAAAAAAACATTACATTATTACATTACTCGTAGACAACCGCACGTTCTATGTTGTATGCCGTAGTAGTACGGATGATTTTCATTTGTAGTTGGAATCTGTCGAATTGCGTCGTATCGCATCTTAGGGTTTTTGATTTGTGTTTTGCTTGATAGGTAGTGACTGTATGGTGTAGTGTTTGTTCTATGATAGTATTTTGGTTGAATAAATATTAATTGAAATGTTGTTACTTTCATTGTACTTTAGTACCTACCTTTTTTAGTTTGAATAAAAATGTACTAGGTACCTAGGAATACTATCAAAAATTTGTTTATATTTAATTGCCAAAAAATTGACACACCACAACATTATTTACACAGGATTTACAAATTTGATACCTACCCCTATAACAAAAACATTATGCACATACTGGTATCTTTGGTTTCCACCAAGTCGCTTTTAGATTTTCTTCCAATAGTGATGTATTTTTTCATAGTGTAATTGTTAAGTAATTTAAAAACCATGTGGGTTTTGTTTTTAACACCTTCCTGTTTAAAAAACTGTATAATTTTTTCCTTAAGATACAATGGATTTTATAGTAGCATTGTAGATTATGTAGAAGCATAACATGTTTCAGGCTTGTTTTACTATTTTTGGAGAATGCTACATTTTATAAAAGATTGAAATAAAAGTTAAACAACTATCATTAAAATAAGAAATAACAATTTTATGTCTTAGATTATTTATTTTAAATAGCAAAATAAAATTACTTCTACATTACATCAACCTAGTTTTTCGAGAACATCATTGAGAACACAAAAGTGATTATCATTTAGTTACATCATCGCTCCTGTGATACTTCTGTATCATACATAAGACATAGCATTCAGTTAATATAAAAAAAATGACCACCTCAATTTGTCAGTACACTTGCTTTGGGATGGGAGATCTGTTTTGTGAAACTTCTCTAAATCATAAAGTGTATACAAAAGGAGAGAATTGGGACAAAACTGTGAAAGGGATTTTATTGCAATGTTTTTCCAACAAGTAGTCCGTTTCATTAATAGTTTATTATTTAGAGACCTTCCACAGTTTTGACCCGGTTCACCCCTGCTTTAAAAGGGGTTTTAAAGGGGGCCCAGTATTCACCTAGCAGCCACATTGTCTTGAGCAAGTTATTGACTAGCAAAAATGCTATTTAGAAGTGTAATAAAATGATGAACTCAACTCAACATTTTAACAACAAGAAGTTGTTGTAACAAAATGTTTAGTTATCTATTTCTACAATGTAGAAAATTCTATCATTACCATTTATTTCAATAAGCGGCTAAGTCTTTGTCGTAAAAATATGAACTAAAATTGAAACCTATTACAATATGCACATTATTACTGCTCAGCGTATTTGTGCTGTGAATCCTAAAGCTACAGAAATCTTATGGTTGAGGGTTAGATGGAGGGTTATTGTTTGAGGAAGTGTTACTCTCGAAGGTACTTTTATTTTTCAACAAGTACGCCGCTAAGTAGTTGATGGGGTCCGGAGGCCTCTCCTTGGCCAGGGCAGAGAGGCCCTGCAGCAGTATTGGCACAACAGTCTGGTCGAGGTACTGCCGAGTCGGAAGGGCGTTCAGGTCAATCCTGGATTTTCGATTGGCGTTCGACTCATTTTCTTTTTCCATTGATATTATTTTCTGTAAATAAAAATTGTGAATGTTATGCTGTGTTTGTGTAAAAAGTATCTAGTATTACTATTTTTCTTTCTGTTAGGCCCGTCATCCACCAAAGCGGAGAGATGTGTTTGAATAACCAATCAGATGTCTGTAATAAGCGTCTGTCAGTAAGCAGAGAGGAGATGTGGACATCTGATTGGTTATTCACACACATCTCCTCTCCTCTCCGCTTTGGTGGATGACAGGCCATTATGAACATCACAAAAGGTATGTTACCGGGGAAACCATTTGTTTATTAGAACTTATTTGTTACCAACTCACAATTAATGTTATGTTTAATTCTATGAATTTGTCATCCAATTTTAGGATCATACGTATTGTTTGCATGCAATAAATATTGATAAATGTAATTCTACTAACCCGTACGGATTCAGGTATCTTGGACGGCGGTAGCTCTTCCTTAGGGGCTTGTTGGGAATGCAATGAAGACTCTGACATCGGTTGTAACTAACAGATTATCATCCAATTTGTTTAACTTCTTTGTTATTAAAAGGCAAGACAATACAATAAAACACACGACGACGCAAAATTGATTGAATTTAATGTTTATTTTCAGCATGAAATGAAATGTCAAAATTAGAAATTGTCAAATCAAACCATAGCCATTTTCATTGTTGTCATGGATACCTGTCTTTTAGCGTGAAAAACAGGGTACGGTTAGCCGATACAAAATCTGGACAGAAAATGCTGAACAGTTAGCTATGCTGAGCTGAAACCATGCTGAGTTCAAACGAGAGCGACAGAGAGAGATATCTGACTGTTCATCATTTTCTCCACTGTGTGAAATATAATATTTATTAAGGATGCTGATGATGATAAATGGTTATTGGCCGCATGTTGAAGGCCATTGGCGTAGGATAGAGAAAGAAATCCATAGGTGTATACATTATGTCTATGTGGAAGGTTGGGGTCAGTTCATGCTGTATGTCTATGGTATTCTCCACAAACATTGTTAGCAATTTTTTTTATTTATTCATGGACCTAAAAAAAAAGCCGGACGGAACTTCACTAAGAAAGAATTGAAGCACCCATAGTAAGTCAGTGCGCTTGTCCACACAAGCCGGCACACACACATTCACACCATAGTAAGTCAGCCGTCGGCCATTACGCTTCGAACCACAGACGTATAAAGAGAAGCAGACCAAACATTAGCTAAAATTTGTGAAGCCAGTACACACACATATGAAAAAATTGTCTAAACAGGGCCGAACTAAGGCCAGTATTAGTATTGAATGACGTTATAAGTATAAGTACCTACATGTGTTCAAACTTTTGTCATTTGCAATATACGTTAACATTCTCTGTGATCTGTAATGGTCACCAATTTCAATAGTGTTGCGACGACACAGTAACACAGGCGACTGACAGACGTAGTAGCACCTTAAAGGCGGCAACAGTATTCAGAATTTCAGACACGCCACACCACGCTTTGTCAATAAAGCGAGTGGGGTGGCGTCGGGTCTTTAAAGTGTGCTGCGACTTTAAGAGTTATTAGCAGTGTTCGGAATACCTAGTGCCATTTGTGGTTAACGATCTGGGGTGTTATTCTCTTTATGATTCAGCCTCGCGCCAGCGCTGAAACTACGGTTATTCACACGGCCTATAAACCTCGAATATCATGCATGCATGTCCATAATAATAATAAAATCCCGCAAAATGGCACGAACTAATTCGACAAATGTTTATTAAGCTAAATGACTGGAAATTAGTGGGTTAAACAAATATAAACATGCAATCAAAAGTATTTTATTAGACCATAGGCAATGATATTCTAATATACAGATATGTTATACTCTTACAAAACAACAGAAACTGAGATGAAAACAACAGATGTGAGGACAACGTAGACCATCAACGAAAATAGAACCAACAAGTACAATAAAATAATATAGGTATGTAATAAAAGTGTATCGAAATAGAAAATAATCTACGAGTCTGCGGAGTCTACAGTGTTCTCACATTCACATTATAATAAAGGCTAAATAAAAAATAAACTTTTTAATAAATAGCATGATTGTACAACAAAAATAAATCACTAATGAAGTTAGTGAGTGGTCTAGATTAGTTTATATACATTGCAAAGACAATGTCGTCAATAATATAATTATAAATATATATATGTATTTATATTACCTTTATGAAAACATACAAAGATGGAGCAGTTAATAGACGTATACACGAGAATGCAGTTAAACATTAATATTTATCTTTTACTTGTTTTGAAATAAAACCACTTTTTTAAGGAAGTTTCTTTGAGAGATGTTTGTACCTTTGGATGCCTGTTTACATCTTAAATCAATGTAAAACTTAACAATAACTTTTACAATTAAATGTACATGACTTCTATCATGTTCGGGATTGTTTGAATCAAAAATTGACAAATCGACATAATCAGACACAAATTTAATTAAACTATTAAAATCATTACTTTTGTTGATCTTAAAACACTTTTCACAGATTTGCACAACTCTGATAAGAGCTTGTGATGGATATATTAACCCGCCTCGGTCTTTAGCAGATATTAATGAGGACAATAAGTTTTCTTTTTCGCCTATCATTAACAATTGACATGTTGAACAGTTAATTTTCTTATGAACTTTCCGTGCGATAAAGCCCGCTACATATATAGTAATTTCTTGTGTGTATTCATCTAAAGGTGTATTAATTACGTCATCCAGAAAAAAATCAATAATTTCTTCGTCAATATCATGAATCTTCATAATATTTTGCTCAAAGGTGGGAGTACTATCGTTAATAACTTTTATTGGCTCTGCGGTTGAGGTCACAGTAAGGATGGGCAAATCTGATAAGCTTCCTTCAGAATGTAATTTTAATTGGTAGCGAGTAATATTTTTTTTATAAGCTGTACGAAATTGCACAACATTTGGATTGTCATTAAATCCTCCTTTTGCTCTCATAAGACCAAAAAACATCTCTAAATGATCTTGACTAACTTTATACAGGGGCAAAAATCTTAATTTTTCTTTTGTAATTAAATCATTAAACATGTTAATGGCACTTCGGAGACCAATAATAAATCCGATAAATCCAGTTTTGCGACCAGACTGTACTACCAAATCTCCATTTGACAGTTTTAAATTACAAAAGTATTCTTCTAATTCTTTGGAGAATACAATACACTTTTGAATATTAGCAGCACATAGAGCTTTTTTAAATCCTGGTGCATACGTACATCGGCTGTTTAAAATATCAAAAGCGTCATTGACCATACTTATAAATTTAATAGTGGCAGAGCAATCACGAAATTTATATAATTTTAAATTGTCTTTGCAAAATTGAAGTGCATCTGCGACAGATCTACTCAACAACTGTGTGGCTAACTTTACCTTCATTTTCTGTTTGCTGTAATAAATATGAGCTTCTTTAATTTTGTTACCAAGATGTAAACCCTTTTGCTGTTGGATGTCATTTAATAATTGTAAGTAATCAAACCTAATTGTACTACCATCTTTGTCAATTAAAATGTTATAATCACCTAAAGTATTTCTCACAAGCTTAATCATATGACATGGATCATAAAATACATTAATTCTCGTATTATTTAATGTAAAATATGGCTTTAATGATATTAAATTCAAATCACACCCCAAACTAGTTGCCATGCTAATATTACTAGCAGCCCCATCAAAAGTTAAACCACAAACAAAAATTTTGATGTTGTAAAGCATTTCTACTGCTATTTTTACAAGACTAGCTCGTTGTTCACCAGTCATAGACGTAATAAAAAAATATGCTATGGGGAACTTCCATGAAGCGTTTATTGCAGTTACTAACATTACCAAGGCTTGTGTCGCAAGCGGTAGACTATCGTCTGATACCTCAGTGCCTGTATCAATATACCCTTTGTACTTATTTATAGAACCATCCCATACCAATCCTTTCCTGATGGCCATTTCGTCTATACACAGATTGACATAAATAGGATATGAACTACTTCTAGACAACTTTTCTAATGTGTCAAATGATTCAGATGTGAATCCTGGTTCCGCATTGACTTTCTTATACCAGCGTGTAATTGTAATTGGATGAGGCAAAATTGTGTTGAATGTTTCTCTTACAAAATTATATGCCCTAGGCGAATAAAAATGAAGTTGTAAGGCGAATGACCTTAATTGTGGTGAATATGCTTTTTCAAATGTTAAACCCTTTGCTTTTTTTAGATATCGGACAAGAAAGTCTTTGTTATTACCTGGAATATTAGTTAATATATGAATATCATCATGATTTAATTTATTCTTCAATTCTGCAACTATATCCGAGAACTGTGATACTTTTCTTCTCAATCGTCTACGTTGTTGTTGTAATAACTTAATTTTTTTATTTTTAATAATCAATTTTCTTCTTAAACCTTGCACTTCATGTTTGGTTGGAAGTATTAATTCTGTAGAAGGCATAACTGGAGGTGTTGAAGGCGGCTTACTAATGTAATTTGAAGGGCCAGGTAAATTTTCTTCATCCTAAAATAAAAATATTTTATAAAACAACAATAAATAAGCTGCTGAGCTTATTTAAAAATTTGCTCTCTTTAGCTGTAAAGAGAGCAAATCTTTAATAGATTCCAATGCTTTTTTGCCCACTTTTCTTACTATCTTTTATACACTTTAGCTAAATTAGCCATGAATAAAGTTCCAATTGGTGACACTTTGTAGAAATAACCACAGATGTATTCAAAATTACGTCCATACAAAGCAGGAACTATATGCCCACTACAATAGTAAACCCCACTGTCAACAAATGTCTGCAAATTTTGTCATTGAATTGTGATTGTTTATCTTTAATTTATTTGTATCACCTACAGATACAAACTCTACTTACTACCTACAATGTTAAAATATAATACTTACTTACTATTACAGCAGTTATATTTGATGCAGAAACAGCAGGTATTATTTTATGTTGTACTTCTTTGAGTACAGGAACAATTGTCCCGGCAGCAGTTCGTTTTATTGGCAAAGTTTTTTGGAGGTTTATAATATTTTCCTTATCCTGTAAACAAAAGACCAACAAAATTATTATCAAGACAAATATAATATAAATTAATTTGTAACTAGTAGCATACAGTTACATACATGCATAACCGGAGGCAATTCATTAAACAGTGTAGGAATTGATCCAGGACGTAATCTTGTTCGAAAGACGCTGGCATCTATCAAGTGTTCCTCAAAATGCTTCGAACAGAGTACACCAGTAGGATTGGGTTGGAGCTGCATGTTATCAATCCAGGCTTTCTTTAAATTTTCATCTTTTGGAAACCTGGAACAGAAATATTACTATAATTTTTATTATGCACAAGCAAAATATCAAAGAAATATGAGTAGCATTAGTAGCATATAATATGTGTATGACCTAAGCCTATTTCATATCAACATTTAATTGTGATAAATTGATACATGGTATATGTTACATATTAAGCCAAGTTAATGGATTATAGATTATTCAACTTTGTAATAATTATTAACCATTTGCACTTACAATAAATGCATTTACCCAATATGTAAACAATGATAATTAATATTTATTAATTTAACATTTTCCTAAATCCGTCCCCGGTTAATTCCACAAGTACTTGAGCTGTCATTAATTGAAAATAGAAGACAATTTTTTTTGTTTATTAGTGTTGTTCAATTTATTCTAAATAAGCATATGGGTAAATTGCATGACAGTAATTAGGGCTACGAAAAAAATCGATTAAACTTCATTGAAACAGTTGATTCATTTCCAAAAATCGACAAATTGTTTCAGTTTACAACTTGAATAAAAACTTACCGATGAAAGGATAATCCAGGTATTTTGTTAGAGCTATCACTGTCACACCGGTACGCACTGCACTTCACCATTTTATTTTACTTTTTTCAAGTCTTTAATGCTACAAACAGTTAATATTTTTACACGTAGCGTGATTGACACCGTAGAGTGTTGTTGTAGGTTATGAGCTTATCAATATGGCGTCGCAGAATAACAAGCTTCATGTCAAAATTTGTCTATGTGTGGGGCAGTGTTGCTACAGATAAAAGAACGAGACGCTATTATTATGTTATTGCTTGATAGAACAAGGATAAAGAATGATAGATATCTATATAAGTATAACTAGGAATTAATGTTTGGTCTGCTTCTCTTTATACGTCTGTGCTTCGAACGACACTCGCGGTTTCATACGGTGTTATTTTGTCTAATAAAAATCAAAGTATGCCGTCATGTGTTGCAAAAAGTTGTCTAAACCATAGTAGTTCAATTAAAAAAGCCAGGGGATCACTTTTCATAGTTAAACATGTCATTTTGAAGCTTATTTCTCGATTTTACGTCAATAAATTTTATAAACATCTCGAAATCAATCAGTGTTGCAACTATTTCAAGGTTCAAATTATTTTAAAATTGGGAGATTTATATTTTGTTACTATTTATCGTTATTGTATTCTTCTGTATTTTTACCCGACTGCGCGACGCAAAGGAGGGTAATGTGTTTATCAGTCTATGTATGTATGTATGTATGTATGTATGTTTGTTTCTATGTGGCGTTCGAGAGACCAAATGCGTTGGCCGATTTTGATAATTTTTACGTTAATCGATTCGTCTTGACCTTGCGAGTGTCACTAAAGACATGACAGTAATCAATATTCACCACAGCGACAACCAGACGCCATATTGTCAAAATGAAAAAAAAAAATGTCGATGAACTATGTCATGTGGGGTATCGTTGAATAGGTATTTTAAAATCATCTTTAGGTTCCCTCTATCATTTTTCATTTTAAATAATAGTTTAGGAAATATAACGATTTAAAGTTGTTTAGCAAAACAATAATTTCTGAATAGTAACTAAAAAGTATGAAATAAAAAAAATATTTAACGAAAAACAAAAAACCCGACTTCTTAAAAAAAAAACTAAAAAGAAAGAAACAAGCCCAGTAGTTAAGAATTCACTCATTCACACTCACAGTCGGGGCCCGTTGGGAAGATTTGATTGGTATAATTTGAATGGGCCCCGACTGTGAGTGTGAATGAGTGAATTCTTAACTACTGGGCTTGTTTCTTTCTTTATAGTTTTTTTTAAAGCAGTCGGGTTTATTGTTTTTCGTTAAATATTTTTTTTTTACAAGTTTCCCCACGGCAAATGATGCATGGAAAAATGATTATATAAAAATAATAAGGGAGTGTAGACATGGAATAGGAATGTAGACGTGTAGGAATGAAACATAAAATAGCTTTAATTAAATATTTATAGGCGAAAAATACTTAAACATTCGTTTTCACCATTTAAGTAAATTAGAAGGGATTTCTAGATGTGTCAATAGCAAAAGACAAGTCTACAAAAATTTGAATAACCAAAAGGGATTGTAAAACTTAATTAATATTCAACGAGTTGTAAATATTTTATATCCAATGTGCTTAAATTATTTTACCTTTATTTTAAAAATAGGTATCTGTCACAAAAAAAATGTAATTAAACTTAAGTTCAAGGGAGATCTTAATTAAATATTGTTTAAAAATGGGTAATTTTTTCCTTCATCTGGCATCCCTATACAAACTCACACATATAAACACGGTCGCCATTTTGGTGCTTCAATCGTTTCTTAGTGAAGTTCCGTCCGCCTTTTTTTTTAGGTCCATGTATTTATTCATAAAACGTTGCCCGCACTAGGAATTTCTCCTGTGTCGTGGGTGCATTTTCAAACATAGAAACTCACATAAACAAACACCTTGACACGAAACAACTACTTACTTGTTCATAGAAATATTTGTTCCGTGCGGGAATCGAACCCGCGCCACGCTGCGCAGTAGTCCAATCGGTCAGCTAAAGCACCAATCGTGCCGTCGAACTTCTAGGATGCTGAAGGGTGCATGCCGTGACTAACGAGCTACCGTGATTTCGGAACGTAAAGGGCTATCGAAGATCACCGTGGATTTAAGTCAGTACAAGTCTGACAGTCCCGCCTGCCCTGCCTTGGGTGGGAGGACTTATTTAATAATAAAAAAGAAAAAGTATACTGAAGGGTGCCATTCCGCCTTCGTGAGGCTGTATAAGCAGTATGTCGAGTTCTTGGAGCGCTGAGGGCAAACGAAGGCGCAAAGTGGACTTTTAGTTAGCAATAGTTTGAATTCTGGAAGAGTTACTGTTGTTTTTCATTTATTGAATATCTGTCTGTATACGCCAAGTATGGAAATAATCTATCTACTTTATAAAAATTAGTCGGGTTTTCCTTCCTGACGCTATAACTCCAGAACACACGAACCGATTTCCACGGTTTTGCGTTCGTTGGAAAGGTCTCCGGCTCCGTGAGGTTTATAGCAAAGACTGGTGGCGAAACGGAGTTCGCCGGGTTTGCTTGTTATCTACTAAAATTGTAAGTTTTTCAACGAATTTCTCTTTATTTGTTTAAGAAAATACAGCATGAGTTGTTCTATTTAGCCCCTGCTGTACCTATACTGAAATATTTTCTGAAAATACGTGGGTACTTACTTATGTTCTAGTTTTCACCAAAATCTGCCCCGAGACTATTACTAGAAATCAAAGCTGAGGTATGCAGTATGAATAGTCTATGAAGAATATAAAAAAATACTGTCCTTTTTTTAGCGTGGTAAAATCATCAAATGTGTCCCACCCAGGGCAGAGCAGGGCATGAGGGTCTGTCTGACTTGTATTGACTAAAATCCACGGTGTCCTTCAATAGCCCTTTACGTTCCGGGATCACGGTATTCATCTGTCCTTTCAGTATTTCTCGGTATTCGTCAAAGGGGTATGCAAAATGAATTTACTATTTCTTTGCTTTTCTTGTACAGCTTGGCCAGAACGCCTTGAAACGGAACTAACCTTTTTGTTTGCTGACAACGTTTTAAAATCTTTGATGTAAACAAAGACGCTGGTTTGTTAGATTTATTATTGTGCCATAGAACTACTAACGTCATAAGTGAATAAAATCATTCAAAGTGCTGGTAGCGAGAGCACAGTGGCGACTTTCGGTTTTCTACTCTAATTTTCCAAGCTGTGATAAAAGTCTCTGAGCTAAGTATGAAACAAAAATAGGTAAAATGATCGTAACCTTATTATAAGATAAGATCAAACACAAGAGTTCTTTATTTACAAGAGTTTTATTTTAACTTAATAAATACAATGAAATTGTTCAATCAAGATTGTTAGACAAAAACTCGTGAAACCACACGTTACGTCGACACTGGAGCTGCCCTATCAAATTACTAAAAATAATTAAATTGTTATTTTTAATAATTCACATATTTTTGAGAAGGTAACTGCAACGATCATGTCAAATCAAATCAGTCAATCATTGCATTAAATTGGCTATTATTAAGACATCTGAAAGCACAAATTTCTTTAATTCCTCTGGCAGTCCAGTCCTGCAGTTGAACCTCTATCAGTCCTTGGTTCAAATATTATGACACTGAACACGTTCTTCACTACATCATACATGAGTACAGATTCAATCAAACGATTCCAAATACTTGACTTCGTACAATCATTAAGAGACGCACACTCACACCATGAAACTATAAAGGTGGGACATAGACTTAGAGTATGGACTGCATGATATTTGCATGCAATGACCTTATTCTAGAAAGAGAAAGCGGTTGAAGGATAACACTACTACTAATCGCTTTTTCTCGCTCACTTTTTTTTGCCTGTGTAGCAGCTGCAGCTGTAAATGGAACACTCAGTCCATTCTCTATGTCTATGCAATGGACCCACGCTATCAGTGACTTCAAGCGCTAGGGTAATCGTTACAGAGTATTTTAGCTTCAGAATGTTAAAGCGCGCTTAACAATCAGCACTGAACTTGTGGTGAATTACAGCACATTCCTTCGCACAGACACGAACCCTGTCTCCTTGCAGTGAGGACATTATACGACTGCTTAACCTAGGGCTACATCTCAAAGAGGCTTTATTTGTATGTCTGCAATTTTTCATAGTAACAGGCTGAAAAGGGCTTTTGGCTCTGACAACGTGGGTGGTCACAACTTCAAAGTTCATTATTCTGCCTTTGGGACCCCACAACATTTTGATAGGACTTTCGATTTTTATAGAAGTCCATGTTTCCTCATGACGTTATCTTACATCGATGTCTCTGAAGTCTGAAGATTTCATGAATCGAGATATGTGTGTGCATGCGTTCATTGACGGACGTGTGAAGTCAATTGCTTATTAATGCTGATGGGGTGACTATGTCCGAAGGTAGTGCGGGGGCGGGGGCGGCGGCGGCGCGGGGCGGAGGCGCGGCCCTCGCTCGAGCTGCCGTCGCCATGACGCCATGGCTTCGCTCAGCGTCCAAAGCTCAGACAGGAGTGAGAGATCCAGCTGCCGAAGACTCGCCTGGAAACATAGAAGGAACAGGTTAGTTATGGTATGATCATTTTGAGGGAGAGAAAGGAGCAGCCCAGCCCAAGGGGCCAACAACTACCCCTGCTCTATTGATCAAACTTAAAGAAGTAATGATAGGGATCTAGTAATAAGAATTGGCAAATTATTACTCAGAAGGAAACCTGTTTCAAGTAAGGAAAACTATAAATTAAAGCTTCAAATAACACATGTCGGTACGAACGACACAGATACACGTTTAAATCTCAACAAGTTTAACTAAAATAATGAAAGTAAAAGGAAGTGAAACAGGAAAGTAATCTCGCCAATACCATAAAATATGGGACCTCATGTATCAACGGTTAACTTAATTTCTCGAGTGTACAGAAAGTCGGTCAGAGAAAGTAAAGAAATTATCAGGATCCTAGTTTACATACGAAGGGGCGCATAAAATGCACATGAACGTAAAATAAAATACAGCTAAAAATCGAGACCGCAATTTCAGTTGAATTTCAACATTTTAAACAAGAACTAACTGCTCCACGTTCAATTTAGCCATTTTATTACCATGACCTAATAAACAGGCATGTTATTTAAATATACTCTAGAATCCAGTTAATGTAAACATTAGTTAATTATCGAACCGCTGAGACTACTGCCTACACTGCAACACGTGGGCCGGATTATTCAGTAGATAATTAATCAAGGGTTTATTGATTTTAACTTCTGCAACGATTCATACAGCCGATAACAAATCGAAGGTTGATGGTTATCTCAATTTTGAACGGCGTTCAGAGAATGAAGCTACAATTAAAATAAATATCGTAAGCTAGCAATTACCATGACAAACGCACGACAACAGTGCTCGAAGCGACCTTCCGCGAGCGTTCTGGTCGATTGCGTTAGATAGGAATGCAGTACGATCACGATCTGTATGTGGGACGCAGAAATAACCGAACAACTTATTGATATTAGCCACACAACGCGCAACTCTCGGCACATTCACGACATGCGGATCTAGACGACAGGTCTATCTAGATCCGAACTAGGTAAATAGACACCAGATGTAACCGTAACATCTAATAAATATCTATGTCATAAAAAATATTTAGGCCACAATGAACAGTTTCTTCTTAGCCGTTGGATCTTCCTTTATTACAGCTAAAGCAAGGCTTCACATTTATACTTTTACTGACATACTTTCAGCGTTGCCAAGTTCTATTGAAAGCTTACTAAAAGAAAATGTCACCAATTTCAGGAGTTATTTGAAGTTTTCAATGCGATGGTAACTTAGATGCGATGGAATCTTATCTAACTGAAGATCAGCAAGGAAGTAAATACCATGTAACTATGAAACGTTATAAAATTCAGCTAATCTCACACATGACATTATGTAAAACAAAGACGTTACAGTTTATTATTCAATGGACAATTAAGTCAATGATCAAAGCGAATCATTCACGAGGTTTAGTGAAAGAAATGCAATGAATCATCGCATGAAATTCAATGCAGCACGAGAGAAAATTAACGTCGCTTGCATTCCCGTAGAGAATGTTTCGGAAAAGAGGGAAAGTGCCTATCGAGACCACGCTCCGGTGGAGATGCAACCATCAAGTCTGCCAGACTAATTAGCATGCACTTACTAGCTCAAATCATGTGCTGACGAAGTGATAGGCATGAAGAGAAACTTGATTGCTACTTAATTTAACAAGATTATTATTGATCACAAGATATTTTCCTTTACAAGGTATAATTCAATAAATTCAGTGATGACGTGATTGAGTTATAAAACGGCAACAAGTTCACTCGTGCATAAGACACTTTTACACAACGACAGATTTAAAGACGTTGAAATAAATTGATATTTGTCCTCAACAAGTGTATGAATGCTTCGAACCAATTCCAACCACTTTGTATTCAAATTGTAAAGTACTCACAAGTGGCACAAGCACAACGGAATGTAATTTCGTATAGAAAATGAATCTGTCTACGGTACAGAATTCCCGAAAATTATTAGGTCGCGGAAAATATTACACTGATACAAGTGTAATATGCCAGTGGTGCGAACGAAGAAAAACATGTTATTTTGAAAGAAATTACAAATGTGCGCGTTGTGGAGACATGTAGTTGAAATGTACTGTAAACATTGTAGGTATATCGGCCAGCTTCGCCAAATGGTTTCCATGTTAATGGATCAAATAAACAGAAATGAAGGTTAAATAATGATGCCAGATCAAAGAAAATAAACGATTTTATGTGACGGATGAATAACGTTCGTAATTGATGGCTTTCGAGCAATAAAAATATTTTTATCGAAAACGTGTTGACTCTTCACAACGTAGAAGACGTTCGTGACAAATCATAGTAAAAATGTAATCATTGTACAGATATAATGGAACATCGTGATGGCCCTTTGAAATGGATCGTAATAACAAAACGGCCAAGGGGTGGCGAATGGTATACTAATTGAATTACCTTTCCCGCACCCCTTCACACTGCCGGACATTGAAAAAGCTTTCAAAAAAGAAAAGTGAATTTCCTAAATGGCTTTCGAGTTGTAAAAAGAAAACAAATTCGTTAGGTTGAAAATATAGTTGGAATCTCCCGTAAAATTTTCAACACCCAATTGATACTAGGAAGAAATTCTTTTCATTTAAATTTTCATCAAAGAGTTCGTGTTGAGCACGTAGAGCACCGTAAAAGAAGCTTAATAGTTTCTAGGAAGGAAAGCAAGCGGTTACATTAACAATTGTGGCGTTGTTGTTACAACAACTAGTTCAAAGGAAACTCCTATTTGTGCAGCACTGCGTCCGGTCTATTGTGTACCAATGCGGCTATAGTTGGACTTTATTTATTTGAGGTACCGAGCTGTTCAGTCTCTTGCGTTAGCTAAGGTAAAATGCTTAGCAAGGTTCTTGCAATTAGCAAGACTGATTGTTTTCATGGTTTTCAAGATTTTCTCAGAAGCATTCGAATCAATCAAGGGTTTTATAATTTATTTACGCTAATTTGAAGTTATAAGAATAGTCCTGCGGGGCTGATGATCATCGAATAGCTGTCAAAAGGTAAATTTTGTTTTGGATTTTGCATTTGCAATGAAACTTCCAAATGTAAATGTAAAATAACTTCCCTAAAATCAACTATTCTAACGCTCTTGCAGCCCTCCACTTCTCAATTTAGCCTCATAACAGGTATTAAGCCATCCAAATTCAGTGGGTAACCGCTGGTCAGTGACTATCAAGTTAGCCAATAGCCTTGCTGAAGTGTTTCGGCAAGTTCCCGAAAAAAAGCTAGTAAAGTTGACCTCCAAAACTGCCGAATATTATTTCTCTTATTTAATTTATTTCAAGGAGATTACGCATATCAAAAATATTTGCTTATTCAGAATTTCCAGTAACCATAAAATTTTAGTGTAAGTGAAATTATCCCACGCAGATCTCGTCGAGATCAAGTGTAACCTAATAGCTGGCACTTTCCGGTAGTGTCCAGCACTAAAGCATCAGTTTCATTCACGCAAAACTTTCTTCACAACGTGTTATTTGATCAGCGGTTTTATATCTGGCTGCGGTTTTATAGCTAATAAAGCATGAAGTAATTGAACTCCTATAAATATCGACCGAAGGAAATACCAGGTACATTCATATACCTATCTGTCTGTGCACCAGTCGCATGATGCCAGATGATCCTTAATTGGCGTGGTTTCAATTTCCACATGCACACATTCGATATTCATATTTCATACGAAACGAGAATAGCGCAGAAATGAGAGTAAACGGCACGAAAACACGATGGAAATCACGATATGTGCGATGAAATATTTTCGTAAGACTATTGGTTTTTTCGTAACTGCTAAAACTGCATATTTATTCATATCTATTTGAAATCAGATACATATAATGTCGATGACATTATATTCAGGTGTAATAAATACACCACTAAGAGCCCATAAGCCGAACATGATAGGGCATAAATTCGAGATTGCCGTTACGGGGTTCCTATTTCTCTATGGTCGCAGTTCGGGCACAGATTACATTGGTTCGGGAGCCGGCGCCGGCGCCACTGTAGCACCCACGTGTCCCCATGTAATTTACATTCAATACTAGTCAAGATGCCTACATGATAATACTTTGGACCGGAAGAAAGTATTATCATCATACGTGACTCCCGTTATAGCGTGGGCAAGACTTGTTTTCTTGTGCTCTATCAAATGTCCAAAACGTAAAATTCTATGACAGTTTCATTTCGAAAATCAGATAGGAACTTGTTTTGCAGTCCATGGAATGAGATTATTATGTAATTTATTATATTGTAACTTCTTGATTTGTAAAAGACATTATAATTTCACGATTTGAATCTGGGTGGTAATCCAAAACAACAAAATTGAAAGTCAGTACCAATTTTTGTTTTAAATAGGTGTTGAATGATGTGAAGTGCGTTACTGTAATGCATTACGAATGGGTCAATGTATTGCGATGCTCTCGGCACCAGTGGGATTTGTCAACGTGCCAGCATGTAGTACATGTTTAAGTATTGAGTACAGTTAGAGCAAGAGGGCGTTAGAAAAACGTGGCCTCCTGAGACCAGTCCACCCACGGCCGTTCAATCCAGTCCTCGCGTTTTTCACCATGTTTGTACACTTGCTGCGATCAACTGATCATTAAACATCAGCTTTCAATGACCAGCACTTACGCAGTGGCCGATAATATTTTGTTTAAACAGCCCAAAAGTTTTTAAACACACACCATTAGACGTTGGAGCTCCGTAATAGAAAAGAGTACATAGTAAATCATTTTTGTTCGACAAACTAGCTCACCCTAATTAGTTATGTTGTAGAATTTCAACTCCAAGTGTGCTGAAGGCGCGTACTAACGTTTTTTGCAGAGGATATACAAAATCCGGTTTCGAAGTTTTATTAACAGTGTTGAGTATTAGACAGCGGATAATGTAGATTAATCTACATTGCAGAACCCTTGCAATCAGTTCGGAAACTCCCAGATGTATTTTTGGCACACGTGTTTACTACGAGTATTTCGAACGTTTAACCAAAAAGGATATGACGAAAAAGTAAATGCTCCCTGTTGTGGTTCCCCAACGTTTCCGTCAGTGATTCGCAATAAGATTCATTTTCGTGTGCACAGTCCCTAAGCCCGGTTTAACACGATAAAAAAAAAAATCCCGGAGCGTCGTCAGTCGCAGGTTGTGCGCGTGCCGTCGCAATTAACAACATGTCTGCAGCTGCATCTCCATTTTTTACTATGTTGGGATCCTCTTCAATAGTACTTAGCCGTGACATTACAACCGTCTTTACGGGTTATTTAAGGTCTTCGCACATTATAACAACTCCACGCCAACGCGGTAGCAACTCTACTCACACTCTCGATGAGTAGTCAACTAGTTGATCCACCCAATGGTCACTAGTGGACAACGCGGTGTCAAGGAGTGGCCAACGCGGTGCCAACGAGTGGGTTATTCAACAGACAACTCGTCTAACCTCAGTTTTCGGTTAAATTTTGTCCAAAGAAGTCGTGTTGCTTATGAAATGGCTGGCAAATGGTTGCCCGTCACGCGTCAGTCGCAAACGCATAGTCGTTACGTGGACAACGTGTGGTCGTTGCGTGGACGACGTATGGTCATTGCGTGACAAACGTGTCGGGGTTGACCTCTAGTGTACGATGCGTAGGCCACTCGTTGTACACTACTTTATAATCATTTTTTGAAATTGAACCTTGAACATATGATACAGGGCTTAAATTTCAATGTCTAGCATAGAGTCGAGTCGCCGGTGAGTTGTTATAATGTGCGAAGACCTTTAGACGTTTTATAGACAGCTGCCGTATAATCTAACTTAAATGTTTTGTCATGAAATGTGTTCTTGAAAGTGCATGACGTCATAAAACGTGGTCCCCTAAACAATGGACAGCAGGCAGCACACGCCCCTTTTTTGCAATGTCGTCCGACCAGTTCGGGCGTCCACGACTTAACTGACAGGTGTGTTCTTTGTAGGACATTTTGAGGACTTCAAGGTTCAGCGGTGAATGCAATATTGATATTATTTACTAGGCAGATCAATGTGGGTGCAGTACACGAGCCCAGTCTCCTTACAAGGTCGTCAACAGGTTGATCTGGTCGATGTAGCGGAAGTCTATAGACCACCGTTAATATAATGGTACCTATCAATAAAGGTGCGCCTTACGGTTTATCCATTATACAAGAATTGCAGCCAACATTCTTATTTGGACTTGCACAAGAGTCTAGCAAACAAACCAGATTCTTAAAGCTGCCTGCTAGAGCAGAAACATGGTTAAAAGCAAAGATAATTATGTGAAATGAGTTTTTTCTTGTTTGATAAGCTAAATGAGTCAACAATTAAGATAGATATCGTCTGTGGCATGCATTCGTATGGAAGTTTTGTGTTGATAAAAATAATGACGCATTTTCACTTGTAACAGTTGCATTAAATTAAATTGTGAAATATTTATGATTATCAAGACAGAATAATCCTGATAACGCAAGTTTTTGGTAGTTCTAAAATCCATTAATCGTCGGTGCACTTGCTAAACCTGATATTTGCATTTCTTGACTTTTCTTAAATTTTATTAAGACACTAGAGCTGTTCCTCGATTTCACCGCTGCTCTGCTTATAATCAACTACCGAAACGAAAAATCAAAAACTGCACATAAACACCCGGTTTGGCAAGCGCATCGACGTTATTTTTTAAGTCAACGTAATAACATATACGATTCAAAGCTTCATTGACTCATGAAAAATAAATACCTACATAAAAACGTAACAAAGTTATCATTGAAACGTGTGATTTAAGGCAAAACCCTCAACAAAACGATGGCGTCAAACTAATATTGTATGTAATAGCGACGTGCTTAGGTAAATATTCCTATGCACCACTACAAAGTATCAATGACAAACAATAGTGGTCTGACGAGTCAAGTGCCGTTCAAACTAGAATAGATAGTATCACGAAGGTCAGACCTGCGAATGTTAGGAATATAAATGGAATAGATTTTCTGCCTCTATTTATTTACTTCTTAAGTTCTGTGGAGTTCTATAACACACTATTTATTTGTAAGATAACACAAGATAAAGCTGATTATCGGGTAACCACTTGATTCGATTCGTAATAATTACTTGTTAAATCAATTCTACTGAATCTGATATTAATCTAACATCAGAGTTGCAAAAACCTCGGACGGCTGAAAGAAGTTCGTTAACTTATAAATGTAAACCAACCATTTCTTACTATAAAGATCTAAAATTCTAAATGAACCAATGATCTCGGAGCAAATTACTGTTGGCAACCAAAAGAGATGTACTATTGTTTCCCCAAAATCGCTAACATAACAGCGATGACGTTCCCACCGTGTTTAGCTGCAATTTGTCTACATAATAAGCTATCCATTATTGCTGAATCACATCACTGGCCGCTGGCATCAGTAAACAAACATGGAACCATGTGAATCATCGTTATACTTGCTATTCTGCGCCAAAACGTGAGCTTCTTACTCGGCGATGGAATGTTAGGAAAAAAACGGTTAGACGAACTGTAGTTTTACATTACAATATTAAGTATTAGATAAACGTAGCAGGCTGTCGTGCCAGTCAACCAGGTGCAGCTGAATCAGTATTTTTTGGCAAGCCTCATAGTCTAATGAGCCAAGGGCATGACCTGAAAGTTGAACGAAACAGCAATGAACTGTCGAACTATATCATTAGCAGCTGGCCTGTAATCAACTAACCATTGTGTTCTATTTGGTTATCGAAGAGCTGCATGAAACAAAGCGTGATATAATGCAAACAGAACTAAACAAACCTTCAAAGGACGACTCGTATCTAACAGATAATGCGCGTGGGCAGTGTATAAAGCACACATTATCCCATCACTCATGTATCTTTGTTATTGAAGCAAATCACTGAACATTTAGCTCTGGTTCGCGTTCATCAATGATTCAATCTGGAATATGAATCAGTTCGCTATTTCAGTAGCAGTTCGGTAGTCACAGTCATAATTGTACCTGGCTGGTGCAGTGACTCAATGCCATCTATCCTTTTTTTAATAAATTTCGTCCACCTTACCACTTACTCAGTGGTAAGGTTCATTTTGTATACGACTGCCCAAAAAACGGAGTGTTACGTCAAGAGTTTTATGGGCAGCAACGTCAAATGCAAGATTTCTTTTAGGGTCATTCCATCGTTTCGGGTGTTACAATTGAATTCATTTAACTATGATTTATAGTATTAGTATTCTTAAATAGACTGTTATAACTATCGAATCACCTACTTATTGGGTTGTATTTTCTTTTCCTAAAATCACATTCTTTGAATATTTGAACAATAAAGAGAAAATTGCGAATAAGTAGCCGTTTCGGGCGTTACATAAAATTGCCTCTACCTTCTGACTGTCTGTCTTAATATGCATAATTCAGCGAATTTTACCAGTAATCTCCAGTTTAATTTATAACAAGTTAATCTAGATCCAGTAGCACACCTTTACATGGGAAAAAAACTTAGTAATCAATTTTCCATAAGTTTTAATAAATAAAATTAGCTGTTTCGGGTGTTACCACCACTTCGTTTCGGGTGTTACGAGTACGAAATTCAAATACATAAATCCGAAATTATGCGCTATTTTTATGAAATTTCACGCTTTCTTTTAAAATTATGTAATAATAAATCAACTATTATAGAATTTAGAATTACTATAATAGAAAAAACTACAAATAAAAACGAAAAGTCACTCGCTTTCTCACTCATCACGAAATCTCAAAAACTACAAGTGCTAGTATGACTAGAGCTTCAAATTTTGTCGGGAGGGTTGTTTTTAGATCGTAGGTGCTCACCAAGACTGGATTTTGCGAAATTCGAACCCTTTATTTTTTTCTCGCCATCAGCCTTTTTTAAAGGTTAATCTGGGAGTAATTTCTCTACTTTTCTGACATAAATCATATTAACACACCTGTGCATAAATTATTATATGCTTCGGCGACAAATAAGCACGTAAACGCAGTATAAGCTTGTCCTACTTATAATGTAACACCCAAAACGTTTCGGGTGTTACACATTTTCAAACGCTGAAAATACAATTAAAACACATGATTTCATAATTATTGTTAGATATTCAACTAGATTCACCACAGAACTTTACTTTGGCAAAATATGTTAGTTTAAATATAATTAGACGAAAAATTAAACAAACTTTTACCTCTTTTTCGTTTCGGGTGTTACACTGTTACCACAGTTTGGAAAACCCTCCTCAAAACAGTAAATATAAACTTTTTATTATTTTTAACGCGATCCAAATAATAACAATAAGTAAAGCTCACATTTAAAGGAAACCTTTTCTTTTAGCATTGCCAATATCGACGTAGAAATTACCTTGACGCCATGGTCTTTCGAACATTACTTTCATGTGGGTACAATACGAAAAATATTACGAATTATGTAAAAAAAAAAACCTAGACGTGAAGGATAGGAATGTTTTCTATGAAATTAAGTTATAATTGACTTATTTCGACGAGGTTTTTTTTTTGAGGCCTTGGTAGCGTTTGTCATGGAATGACCCTTTAGCTATTCCTACTAAAGACCACCATAACGGTCAAAAAATTGTAACTTAAGTATTTTTGGAACAGTTTGGATTATTTATCGGCAATAAATGGAAAGTACCGAAAGCCCGACTGCATCTAAGCAGAAAAATTTACATAAACATTTGTCCAACAGCCATTGCGTAGGCTCGTGTAAAAACTTCACCCACCCACGCCAATGATATAGGAAATCAGACCCCAAACCGTGGTGTCATTGGCCGCGCGAAGGTGTGTGTTTACACAGTCCATCGATCATTCCGTGGGGTGACTACACGAAGCGTTCAATTTATCAGCACAGACGGATCAAAGCATTCGAACATCGCTTATCCCTAAAGTAGACTACACACATTTGCTACCATGCTGATTGTAGATAAACATCATCGTGTAACAACCATTCTTTGAAGTTACATGATTCACCCCAGTTCTTTTGTTTGTTTCATTTAGGAGCAGAGAGCATGGGACATCCGTGCACCCGAAGTAAATAGTAAAACAAAGCATTGTGTCGCCGTTATGGAATATAAAGAGCCACACTGTCTACGAAGACAATGACACATCATGGACGATGGGCGCAGGACTGTGGAGTATTGAATAGAACGTGTCAGACACGCCGGTGCCAGGGACGTCGACCGTACAATAGACAAAGCGTGTCAAAATTATTTAATTACTAACAAAATATATATAAAAAAAAAACTCTTATTTTAGCACCAAAAGTTACCCAACCGATTGTGGCAAAGCAATTTTAATGTTACAACATCAGTAGTAGAGATATCTTTTTTCAAAACGTTGATATGTTTTTCTGTCGGAACCAACATAATGTATGACATAGCGTGGAGGAACAATAACTTTTTAGAAATTTCGGTGTCACGTGCTCCCCAGCTTTTGGCCGCATCATATGAAAGCCGTGAGTGAATGGTGTACAAGAGCGGCATAAATAAACAATCCCGATAATTTAGCATTCGGTACACGAGCGTCTCAGGTTTGGCCGGCCGTCCGCTGTTGTGCGCCGACCTTAGCTAAGTGGCACAAGGCGTGCCGACGGACCAGAGATTCACTACACTATGATTACACTTAATCAAATATGATGAGAAAGTTACTATTGAAAACTAATTAACAATTTCTAACGTTTATAGAGAAAATTCGCAAAGATCACGCTGATATAATAGCTGCTTACGAAATTGCCTTGACGGTAATGGCGAAGCGATTAACATTTAGGACAAACACCGTGACCTTTTGCGGAGGTCGTAACGAAATGGAAATTTAGAAAACCTGTAGAACATAACAAAGAGTATTTAATGAGACATGAAACAACAAACAAGCAGCTAACTAGCCATTGTCTCCGAGCTACATGACATTTGGAGAAATGAAGATTCGGAAAAGAAAACAGCAAAACGTTTTGTGAAGATCACTTGCATTGACTAAGAAAAACGAAAGTGAAAAGTGCATACGGCTAATATAATCAAGCAGCATAATTAATGCGATCTTAATGATCAATTAAGGAGCGGCATGGATCCTTGCGGGACGCCGGCGTCGGTCGTTGGCAGCGCGAATTTAGACGCAGGAAAGGTCGACAATGACTCACGATATGATTCGTATATGCCACTCGGACACCGTGACGTACTGCCGTCGTTACAGAAGATGTAGATGACTATTGCATAAACAAGTCTAGGTTATTTGCGGCTGGATCTATTGAAAATGTTTTCCATTCAGCGGTTTACTTTGGTAAGATTCCAGTGGAAAATTATCGGTATTGTGCATTAAAAAAACCTAGTATACACAAATTTTCAAAACACCAGGTTATTAATTAATTTGATATTGAATTGCATTTGGAAGGCCCAAGACTATGTATAATTGAGGAGTTTG
This sequence comes from Agrotis segetum, assembly GCA_036375495.1. Classification (NCBI taxonomy): domain Eukaryota; kingdom Metazoa; phylum Arthropoda; class Insecta; order Lepidoptera; family Noctuidae; genus Agrotis; species Agrotis segetum. The sequence goes on along the minus strand of JAQSVV010000073.1, from coordinate 483,818 downwards.
ATGTAAAACTAGGAGGAGGAGTCCCCAGCATAAAGTGGATACGATGAAAATTAACGATAATTTACGCGCACATTTAAACCCATACCTGTTCCAGGTAGTAGAATAGAGTTTGATGATGGAGATGATGATGGCGTACAAAAGAGGAGACATACACTAAGCATTTACAGGTGTATACACGTTGAAGAAGAGAGAGAAATCGCGCTTTTCTTCTGATTACAAAAGTTCTAATGTACCATAACGATGAAATAAAACAACGTTCATCGCTTATCTTTCCGTAGAAGTTGTAAAAGCATGTAAAACGAGCTATAATGGGTCTTGTTAACGATGTGTTACCACTACTTCTACGAGTGGTCATTAAAATATTTAGCTCTACGCACATTTTCTGTAAAGTTTTGGGTAGCGCTACATTTTTCATCTTTATTCGTTTTCTTATAGTTTTTAGCTTTTAGTTCATTAAGTTGCTCTAACTCCAATAAACTCGACAACAGAACTCCAAGATAAAACGGAAGATGAAAACAAAAAACGATTCATTTTAAAAATCCTTCAGATAAACCTAATTCATAGTTCAACAAGTTCAACACCGCTTGAAAAAACAAAATAATCCAATAAGGTGAAGCTTAACAAATGCGTAGAACATTTTTCAATCTGAACGTGTAATCGTTTGACCCGCAATATCGTAACACTCCAATATAGCCGAGGAAATGAAATTGAACGGTGGAAGATTTGTTTTGATAACATTTTGCGGAGATTATCTTAGAACCGTAAAGCCGCGGGTAAACTTTCGCAAGAGTGAGCCACAGAAATAAATCAATGTTTGGCACTTGGCAGGACTGGATCATATCGAATAGGGCTAGCCTAAATAATTATATTCGCACGTCTTCAATCAATAACATAGTGATCGAAATCTCATGATGAGTTATTATAAACTTGTAGAAATTATTGCCAAACAACACGCCCAAGATTTAATTCATCCCGGAAATAAATATCCATAAGAACTCTACATGTTAATTTAGGATATAGTTGACATCACAGCTGAACATCAATACCCAGCCGATCGTTCCTGGTACCATGATGAAGTGACAGACATCAAAAAACCCAATCTTTGGCATTAATAATAATATTTGTGAGATTTACAGCCAGGAAATGTATTTCCTCACTTAAAGTTTCCGGCCTATTCGTTCCTAATACCTCAAACTACAAGCAAGTTCTATAAAATCTTTATAAAATATGGTTAAAAGCGGAGAACGTTTCGCGGTTTAGATGAGACGCAGAAATACGATCCCCGAGAACCAGTTTGTGGTGCCTTGTTGGTTCTGAACAATGCATCATAAAATTCATTGCGAACTTTTTATACCTTCAATATCCATTTCAGTGTAATCGGACGTAACGTTTCGCAATAAAACAGGTTTATTTGCTAAACAAAACACAAATATTGAAACAGAAGCCGATACTTCTTCTGACAAGAGAGGTTTCCAAGGTTTATATTTCAAAGACAAGACAATAGACACTACTATGGGTTTCTCAAATTAAAAACATTGATCAATGATTCACGGAAGGTTTCCCGTGATAATACTAAACAAAAACTGTTCGAAAAAGTCGCGTTGTATGTTGTACAGCCATATAAACGTTGGCTGAGTCACAGCGCAGCGCCTTAGGCCTCGAGGTGTTTAGTCGCGCTCCGGTGAGCTCTATGACGGAATAGAAACAATAGCCTTCTCACGGAGCACATTATATTTATTTCACCATCCGAGAGAGGACTTTAAGTTGAATAATACAGTAAATATTATTTCCTGTAAAATTAACATTGTGTTGCTCTGATAGCTTAAAGCTACGCTGGCGAAAACTGCCCTTTCCACTCTAAACGTAGCACCTTGCGCAAGTGCTTTCAATGGTTTCTCAGTCTAGTTTTATCCTTAACAATGTAATGGCTTATTGTTACTCGAGTTGCGTTATGAGAAGAATCAAGTAGGAACCGCCTGCAAAATAACATCTCATGGTCGTTATTCGGAACAGTGCACGTAAACAAATTCGCTCGTTCTACATTATATTGGTAACGGATATACTCGCACATTCGGATGCAGTAATTGCGTTTCCTTGGTCAGCATATTGATCACGTGTGGTGCAGCGGTGAACATGCACTGCATATTTAAAGTTTGTTTCGACGTACTTAAATGTAACTTCATTTTTATTAATGAACTCATTCAGCGCTACCTTTGAGTTACCGATTGGGAGGAGTACCTTCATTTTGACTTGTTTTTGGGATAACGATATACTTGTAACTTTTTTTTTATATAACCTCTCAGCAACAATCGTTATTACAATGGCCATGGCTAATGGCTTGTTTCCAACAATCATGCCCTTTGTAGTACACAGGTACTTCCTGAGTTTCAGAGGCTAGAGGCAGTTGAAAAGTATCGCATCGTGGGAATCAGCGGCAAGTAGGCTTCGTCTTCTCGACCCGGTTTCGTTCACGTACTCCGGTACTTGAGTGACTCTCTGAATGGCAAGTGAACGAATTTTGTGCGCACAATCAAGCGCTGACATAAACTTTACTTTCTCGTGACCCGGCTCTGTTCGAATTATTTCGTGAAGGTAATGTTGCTTTTACAAGGAACAAAATTGCTTTTGTTGTCATACAAGATTGTTGCCGTATTTGGCATTGAAATAAACGTATTAAGCAACAAAATGAGACGCAAAACTTTCAGCAAAAGATATTGTCAAGAAATCAAGTTATTTTCTTAATTACAATACGACACAAGTTAGATAATGGAGAAACGAATTAGATGACTATTACACAACCGTCTCCCTTGTTAATGATTGCATTCCTGACCAGGCAAGTTTGGAATTCTTGAACATTACATTGAAGAATTTAATCAATAGGAGTTAGTACTGATATGAGTGTTGTATGTGCATATTTAATGGTGTCTGAGGGAGTCGTGAGTCACGCAACGAGGCACGAGGCCCGCCCTGTAGCCCCGTATGAAAGACACCACATGAATGGGTCATTAGGGAAGCCTGCCTAAACGTTTCCTTCTACGACGTTGATGTATTACGATTCACATTACAAAATATTCATACAATCTAGAGCAGGAAATGAAAAAGCATCACGTTTCCATGCACACCCATTGAGTGCTCCATGATTTTGCAATTACGCTTTATGTAAAACCCATGATCTACTGTTACCACAGACCGTCGTTAATTTCGATTTAACGTCAAATTTATATGAAACAGAGTAATTTGACGTAGATTAGATAATTATTGAGCAATGAATTTGATAGCTATCTGAGTTAAATAATAGTTTGGCTGACAATGTAGTTTAACACGATGACGCAAAGGCAAATTGTCAGTTTTAATGCGTTTTCTGAAATAATCGAAGAAAGCGTGACGTTCGAAGGACAGTAAAAGTGTTGCTAAACGAACAGCTTGACACGAGATTGATTGTTTAATAAATAGGAAGAAAATGAGCGGTGGTGATGTTAGTAAAACTTTTCGTGACCTGTCACGCGCGCAGTTCAACTGCCTTTCATCTTCTGTTGATGTAACAATAATAGTAACTAGTGTAGTCAATCCAGGGATTTAGAAGATAGTTAACTTCTCCATTTATTTACGAAATCGAAGGTGAAAAATATATCCCAGTATTTCGGAAAATCTTAATATCATTAGATCAAACCCAACTGTTTGTTTTTAATGCTTTTCATCAAAAATGAAGATGCCAAACGAATTTTATAGCCTCCATATAATTTAAAATTCTGAATTCTCTTATCAAAATATTTGTGAGTAAGTAATTATTTTGGGACGGAGGCCAACAACATTAAATACTTCTGCTTGTAATAAATTACAAGTAGTTATAAAAATATAAGCGTCCTTCATCTGAATCGGACTAAATTTCAATAATAAACACAGAAACACACTAGTAAAGTATCATTGTTACTAAATAACACAATAGTATAATGTTGTAATCTTACAACATTTTTAATTTTATGTTCACGCGGTTGAAGTGTAATTTAATCTAATGAATAATTATAATTACTATACCAACTCTACGTCTGACAAAACTATAAGTTGTTACTGTTCACAGTCTTGTGTTGGGCTTGTTATTTTAATAAAATATGCATATGATCAACAGATGAGTACATGAATTTCAAAATCTGAATAAAAATAATGTTTGAGATTGTTTATTAGCTCTATATGTTAACATTTATTGTTACTACTCATAAACTATTAAAATGTTGATTAATTAACTTTGGAAAAAACAAAAAGTTAACAACTTCAGACACAGTATAATGTTAATGATTTATAGGCATTTAGTTTCCGAGGTCTTAACAGCCTATTGTTAGATTTAACGGAACATTACCACAACGGAACACAAAATTCTATTGTATCTTAAATCATTGGAACTATTTTCTAATCAACAATGGGCCTAGTGGAGAACCTTGGGAATTCCTTGAGTTCCGTCCCGAATTTAGCAAAATCGAGGAATATGCAAAGAAGTTTAAAGTGACCCAATAGGGCCTTTACATAACCGTTTCAAAATTATAGAAAACAGAATGAAACTGTATAACGATCGTGGTACTATTGGCGAGAAATTATGCAAGACACCATAAGTATCACATACTCCAGTAATCTCGTGCATGCCATTAGCCCACATCGATGATGTCGTGATACCGTCATCAAAGTCGATATTAATCATGTCGTAGACTTTGGTAATATAGCACACCGGTATCGATGTAACACAGGTTACTTAGTAAGCAAACTTAAAATGAGCAATGAAAATCTGCAATCGTAAAAAGCCACTAAACCGTAACTAAATGAATGAATTACTACTTTCAGTCTTTTCATTGGAGATATCGACAAAGATACATTATTACAGCATTCCGCAGCCCCAAAGAGGATTAATCCAAATGTAGGTGAAATTTTGTACGAATATGACATGTGAAAGTAGTCGGGAGCGTGCGTGCGCGCGCGTCCGGCGGCCATGATGCGCGACCGCCACGCGCCATCGCGCCCGCGCAGATGCACCGCGGTGATTCAATCAGCTGGCTTATCACAACACCATACACAGTGACTTGACAAAATAGGGGGCCAAAGCCTGCTGAAGTTGCTGGACTGTCTAAACAGGTAACTGTGACCCTGGAGCGTAAAGGGCAGGTTAGGGCCGCCGTTCAGACCGCCCAGGGTGGGACCTGCGGTTCTACTGAGGCAGAGAGGAGAGCGATACACCAATCACACGGCTTGAAATCCACATCTCTTCTCGACTCAAGCCATGTGATTGGTGAATCGCTCTCCGTTCTGCTTCTGCCTTAAAAAAGACAAAACAATAGCAATCAACAAACAGGACAATACTGAAGACAGAATATTTAAATGCCAGCTAGCAATGACGATCACCTGGGGGGTATTACAACGTCTTAAAACCAGACTTGTTCCGGCGAGAAGTGACAGAGCTATACAAGTCGTCTAGCGCCATCTCGTTCACTCACTGACACAAGCCTGGTTTTAAGACGTTGTAATACCCCCTGGTTGTAGAAAGCACAGGACTGTCCCTTTGGCGATCCTTCGGAAGATTTCCAGCCAAAAACGTATTACGGCTAAATAAGACTATGAGCTAACACACAACTCTGATACATTATGATGAAATATTTGAATGCACACAAACCTGAATATTGCATATTGAAAGACATAACGAATTAATTACACAAAGTTTAGACAACTTATAAACATAAATTATGTTTGTTTATAAGTGTTTGTAGAATGAAAGGGAAAATAAGTCTCCATGACTGACTTAATTTAAAAGGGCATCTGGAATCTGGCAAAGGGCATCTGAAAAAACAGGGTGGCTTCCCAGAGCGACATGACCCTTTTCATGACTTTCCGCTCGAAAAAAGTAAAAGTCGTATTCTTTTTTAATAAAATCGATCGTAATGCTGCTAAACTTTAGTGAAACTTTTGTAATACGAGAGCAATCATGCCAAAATGCTATTAAAAATAATGTCACTATTCTTTCGAAACACTGGTTTTCTCTTTTAACTTCAGCAAAGTCAGATTCAATAACTAAAGACGTATGCCTTATTGAATATCTAACCGAGTAATTGAAAGTTGTGATTAAGTTTTAATTAGCATCCGTTTTAAGCATCACATAATAATTACGTCAACTTTCTCACAAGTAAGCGAGAGAGCTTGATTCTGAGAAGAGCCGACAGGACTGTAAAGATAAGAAAACATACACAGAGCAAACAAGAATAAGGGTCCATTACGACATGAGTACAACGGAAGATCGCTAATGGAACAGATAAACACGTGCACAGACTGCATCGAGTTCAGCGAACAGGTGCGAACGATGCTTGCGCGACCCACGGTGTGTGGTGCAACTAAAACAAGTCCCCATTTACCAAGTGTAACAAAACCAGTAGCTCAATAATCCACGTACTGAATAACACATACCGACAGACACTCTGTCTAGTTTTATTGACGAAACAACGGAAAAAAATAGCACACTCTTGAAAACTATTCGTCCAAATCATTTATTTGCGCGTTCAAAGAATGCTTTCAAAAGATAAGTCGGAACTGTTTACGATTATGAAGCCATTACAGAAAAAAATGGTCTAAATTATCTCTTTTGGCAGAAAGTCAACTGTACATTTTTCGTTCGACATTATGAAATAGACAGGCATTAAATTAAATAACACTAGTTCAGCGTTGACTAACACACAAGATTTATTTTAAGCACCTCTCAGAATTCTGAAATACATAAAACCGCGTAACAATAACACAGATAGTTTCTATATTAGTTCTAAATTAGCTGTGTGTGGCGTAGACTGTTGAATCCAATTACGTATCTTATTAGTTTAGCCAGCGATAGTCGGTGGAGCTGGCAAGTAATTGATGAGTTGTTAAGTTGTCAGTAATCCAATCGTGGCGCATTATGTCAGTGTTGCGGTGGGGTCGACGGACTTCCAACCAACTGCCCCGTGGTCAATGGTTGACATAAATTTTTATGATGCAGTCTATAACGTAATGCTCCCATTAGCCAATTTAGTTCAATTTGTGGTTATAGCTGAGATTGTTTTGATTTTCGTAGTAGCATTTTGATTTGTTTATGATACTGACGAAGACAAAAATATGAAAATGTTTACAGTTATGACAAAAACAGGTAATCATGTAGATTAAAACTGTGAAGACTATTAAAACAACAGTAGATGTCAAATTGTCATATGAGAAAGCTAACAAAAAAACGTTGGATGAAAGAGCTTGCACGAGTAAACGAGCCGTGTCGTCTATATTAAACACAGGTTCAGTTTGTTTTGCTTAATGCCCCGTTGACTCCGTTATTTATAGATGATATACTACATTTCTTTACCGTCGAAAATGTCTCCATGCGTCTACTAAAGTCGTAGAAAATCTGATAGCCTAATAAACCAGGCGAGTGACATTTTATCACATCTTTCTACTGCGTCATTGGGGTTTATTACGCCTATTAAGCCCTTGTATCCACGAGGGGTTAAATGTTCTTCGAAGAGTAAATTTTCCATTATATCCGAACCTCAAATATTCCAAAGCAATTTTCACTGGCGATAATTGTTATATGGAACGAGTAGGTCGACTGTTGGGATTATTCCGGCTTTTAGGCAAAACATGTGCTTAAGGTGCCTACACTGAGAGTACTTATTTGGGTCCAGCGATAGCGCACGTCCTTCGCGTTACGAGTTGCGAGAAACTTGTACCCTGGAGCCTAATCTCTGTAATGGACGGAAACTTTTAAGAGCAATGTTAAGCTAAGTACACCTATTAAAAACCTCGCCAAGTACCTTCGGTCGGATTACAGCCCCTTGTTTCTACACTGATGGTCCGTAGCGGTTTAACGCCACCGCTGATTTCCAAGCGTTTAAAAATAAGATTATCAACGTTGATTATAAAGGTGTGGATTAACAGCAAAATTGACTGTTAATAATCAACTTGATTGTTAAGTTTAAGATTGACAATGGGATAACCTCGTAATGACGGTAAACATAATATAATTTCAAATTGTAACCATAGTAAAAAACATTTAAAATATAACGTTACATCAAAACACATAAATCAGTTTGAGTAACCAGTATGGGTACAAGATGCAACTAAACAAATCAAAACACGTTCCAAATCATTCAACAGTAAGATGGCAGCATCTTTCACAAACATCGTCCGTGTCGTCTGACATCAGATTCTGAACCATCTTATTCAATTTCTCATTACCGTTGTCAACGAAGCACAGGCGGTCGCTGTCCATTACTCGATCTGATCGAAATTTCGTCTAATCCGGTTACAGCACGTGACGTAACCCGCCCCCGGGTGTCGCTCGTGCTAAAAATAACAGCACGTGTCCCTCCAGGCACGACATACTCTCGATATACGATGGCTCCTACCATATCACACATGCTGACATGACAAACTATAGGCACAGCTCCAAAAATTCTATTCGATTTGTACGTTTGATCTTTTTGGTTAATCTGGTCAAATGCCTTTTCTAAAAACAAAGTGAGTCGTTTTGAATTCAAATATAAAAATATTATGATTGATTATTGTACATAGAAAACTCGTTTCAAAGGTTTGTAGTCGTATTCGTTGCAATATACGTTTAGCGTGATAAGGATCAGTATTTAAATAAAAATAAGTACCATGTAATATGTTTGGTAATTTATTAATCTAGGCGTGTTTCCGGAAACCCTAACTGTAATAATCCTGTATACAGTTGATAAGGGACTTCTGCCATGTATAGACATCGATAAAAAGGAACAAAGTTACGGAATAATGACGATTGTTGAATATTCAGAAGATATAAGACACAAGAAGGGAGCAAGAGTAAGGCTTTAACTTGTCAAAACAAACGGTGTCGAAGACACTCACGATTATGAACCCGTGTCATTTAGGCGAGTTATTCTCGTAGTAGGGGTTCAACATCCTGGCGCTGTGGTTGCCAACGCGGATGCAGAGCCACAGACAATGCGGGTAGGGGGTTAACGCCGGTGAGACATCAATCGTCACCAGAACATTCTACAGGCGCTTAGAGGGGCACTCGGCCGGCAGGCTGCGACTAAGTTACATTGGCATTATTAGTTAAACGATTTATTGGCAGCTGGAGTAGTTCTCTATGAGCGTCGCGGCTTTAGTTAAAAATTACTGTCCAAATAACGTAGCGTGGAAAGATGGACTCCAACAAAAACGACGATGCATCACTTTCGGGGATTTCTCATTTATTCAATCCGTGAACAATGTATGTGTTCTTTTAGCTACATAAATAAGATTAAAGAGACTGGATACTTTAAAACCAAACATCAGTCCAAATGTTAACCCATGATTAAGAATATCTTTCAACAAATCTCCCGAGCACTTCTGATTTTAACTAATTAACAATAATTTACGACGAGCTGACAAACTGTCAATTTACAGGCAATTATAATGTAAGTTGTAAAGTAAAAGCACATCAAAATGTTTATGGGTGTGATAAAACAATTGCGTGGGAAGACGACATCGCACAAAGACATAGAAAGTCGTTGTTTCGTTCGGATGTCCAGATAGTGAGCTTTCATAATATTATGTCTAAAATAAGCAACGTGAAGATATTTCTTCATCGGACTTTTAGTTTCTTTGTGTCATCATATCAGACGTTACAAGAATAAAAGTGACAACATTTTATTGACACTAGATCAGCTTAAGCCGATCAAAATATTTTATGTTCGCATTTAGTTTGACTGTGTCTAGTGTTCCGAGCAGAAGTGAGGTGATTGGCGTCTTATTCGTTGTTATACTACGATTAATTGGACTCTGAGATCTTTCTGATTGGCCCATTTTCCAATTTATCAATGCATGGAAACTCTACAGGGGCTTCCCCCATTGACGGGATTCTCTAAGACTCATATTCCGTTATTTTAGCATTAAAACCTCAATGTTTTGGAAACCGTTTAAGGAAAACGGAGGTCATGTCAAAATATAACAATGCAATCGTCACGTTTCAAATCGGCCAATACAATGAGGTGCTCCCCATTATCATTTATGAACTGATCTCGCTTGCTCAAGCAGAAACCAACTGAATGGACTTCGAATAGCGGTCAACTAGGTTCATTGTTAACTGGAACTTCTATGCAAGGAAGATGTAAGTTTTAATCTAACCAAGTTTGGCTTCAGCTAGTTCTTCGATTGGAACCAATGATTTTGCTAGCATCACTATTATATTCCACAAATAGATTACCTAGCGGATTTAGAAAAAAAAATACAAATATATTAGCGGCAACATCTGAATAAATCATTTGTCACAATAATTCACTGCCGGTCTATATTACTTTCAATTTCAAATTTTAATTTCACAATAAACTTTAATGATTCCTTTAGCCATCACTGCCCTACCTTAAATTCAACCCTAGGTACGGTTTTGACTCCACCTTTCACCTTCAGCAAAACCATAAAAAAGAGTTTAACAGTCGACCATAAAGTGGTCAAATTAAAATGTTTTTCAGCTGAGCAAACTTTTTGCCGGCAACTTTATCGCCTTTACAAGGATATGGCATAACGCATGACAGCCAATACCGGCGCAGGCGCGTGTTTAATCACACGTTAAAGAATCGCAACGTGATTTAGAAACCGGTTTGATTTTATATCAGGTTTCTGGACCGCGTAAGGTACAAGTTAATGGCGCTGTTTAGGATTATATTGATTCCGACTTGCTATTTTAATTGAGTGGTTCGAACAAAGTAATACATTATTTTGGTGAAGGTATCTATATCTTGGTTTGAGCACTGCAATTTGCCATTATTGCCTTGCAAATTGCCCTATGCCATATTCAACTGTGTATTAGTAACCAAGACCAGAGACTAATTTGCAAAAATAAAACCTCTTTTACTTTTGGAAGATTATTACATAGTTAAAAGATTACACAAATGTTTACAGCTGCTATCGAACCACCTGCATGCACCGTCTGCAGATCTGTACTAAACATATCACTTGCATCAAAAGAACCAGGTCTACTTATTCAATCCAATATATGCCACAAGCCAAACTAGACTTTATTTACTAACAGAACTACTCAAGATAATAAACAATCGCCTACGCATGCAACTGAAAAAAAAACTGTTGAACATACACATACAATGACAGATAGTTACCATGTGCTTCTCACCTACGCAAATGTTAACGAAGATTCATATAAATGAAACGAGATTACGACATTCACGTAACTTGAAGCGTGTACGATATTAAACCGGATCTACCATATGGTTATTAGATATAGATGCAATTACATTCAGAATTGAAGAGATTTCTAAGTCAATATTCATTAAAATCCTTAAAGTTACGTTCGGAAGACTATCAATTAAGCGTCTTTATGTTGTAATTTGTTGGAAACATGACTGGCAATTCATTTCATAGAGAATATTCATAAGTTGGGGGATCTCAATCGGTCAAGTAGACTACGATTTGGGTCAAACCGAGATGACAGTAAAATACAAGTAGCACCGGTGAAAAATCTGCAATGGAGATGGCTAAGTGTACCTATGCTTGTTGGGTGCCAAGATTATCTGCATAATGCATGAAAAGCAGATTGTTAACCAAAATCGTAACGGAACAACCCTCACCATACATCAGAAAAACTTTTAAGTGACAAATAAAGTGATCATGGGATAGTTCCAGAGATCGTGACTAGTTCGTAAGTGGTATGTCGTCGAACTATTCGATGATATCACCCTTCGGCTTAGTGCTACAAGTATAATGAGCTTAGGGGAATATGTTTACAAGGTGCAACACAAAATTATATTTTCTATGTTATTTGCACCTGGGGCTTGTCTAGGGAGGGATGATAAGGCCAACGTTTTGCAAAGTTGTTAAAGAAAACAAGACAAAATTCAATGAAGTTAGGACAGCTGAATCAGTGATGAAAGATTGCATGTTACACGACAATAAAACATCTTATAATGTCATAGGTGATGAATCACACATACCTCAACTTATTATAGATACGGGAACAATAAGATACATTCAAGCAAGAAGCTCACAACGAAATGAGGACTATTATAAGAGGCCCTAACTTAAGTGTTACAAAGAAAAACGTGAAGGGAAACCTCAAGTCCTGACACTTTCCGATACTTTTATAGGCGAAAGTTATATCTTTGCCTTTATAGAAAGTCGTACTTGTTTTTATTCTGATGATATAACAATAATATTACGGCAGGACGGACGGACGTGTTGGACGTGACGGACTGATTACATGTTGTTCAAGGTTGCTGTGGGTGATAATTGCCATTAGAGGTGTTATTATACAACGAGTACAACTGCTACAAGACTCTATTACACGTCTTATGTTATGTTTAGTTCGTGAAATACCAACATAAACCTAATTCGTATCACGAAAATTTACAATGTTTTAGTACTTAGTACAAGAATGTAACTTAGATAATTATGGAAATAACGTCGTTATATTCTGACAGATTTGCTAGAAAATATGACTAATTTATTCTATAGCTATTTCTGTTTTTGGATACAGTCCAAATAATAAGAATACTGATGTTCAATACAAAATCAGATCGATGCCCCCAAACAATAACTCGGTAATGTACTATTATGGGGTTTATGCTGTTATGTCAAATTCGGCATCTATGAACTGGAATACACCTATGCATTTTTTTCCACGTAATGATATTAGCAAAGAAATCATGACAAACGTGTTTATTGTTGGGAGTTTAGACAAAATAATATTTCGTCAAAAAACCTTTTATAGGTCTATACGAAAAAACTACAAGTTTTTTAATTGGTAAGTTGCTTACCGGGTTATTGGTATGAATATCGACTTTTTATTATTTTGTAAGTTGCGATTACGGGGTATTGGCATAAAATATTTTCATTAAGTTTTTTAAACGTGTTCATGGGGGTTTTTATTGAAATAAGTAAAGTATCTGTTCCGTAACGTGCACTTGCCATTTTTAGCCTTTTTAAACATTACCACATTACCTCCGGTAGAAGCCCTTAATGCACTGTTATGAAATATTTTATTTGATAAATATAAGCAAAGAACCCCGTAAGTAGTATTACTGTAATATTTTATGCATACGATTTTAGGTATTATTTATTTTTAGTAAATTACTAGGTTTTGAATAAAAGGATTTTCATAATAATAGCACAGATGACTTATGCAAGAATTAGCTTTCATTTAGTATATCAATGACTTCAAACAGTCCCACGTTGAAAAGATATTTGACAGAATCAGTAAATCTTTTCTCTGTAAAATTTCGATTTTTCGATTGCCGGGTTATTGCTCGGAGGCATCGAGATCAAAACCTAACGTTGGTAGAACTTGGAAAAACGATTGCGTAGAAGATACGTGACATGACGAAGGAATAGGATCGAAAGGCGATTAGGAAGACCTATAAGGATGCAACAAACCATATCACGCAGAGACAACAGACCGTATCCTCTACGTCAGAACGAGAGATATTGTGTATGTAGACATATTTTAACTCTGACACAAACCTTATGAAAATGACACTGTTATACAAAATGCGAATAGTACAGTTGTGAGACTTTTCTCATTGTGAAGCTTGTAGAGTCTATAACACTACACAATAATATAGTTGGGTCTATGCGTGACAGTACTAGACTTATGTTACGACAGAACTAACTCGCAAGCGATAATGATACGCCATTATCTATGACTTCCATGTCAGGTGTTTCTTAGAAGGTTTTAATGCAAGATGTCGATCGACTTTTGCTGCCTTTGTGGTAAGATTTTGCACATAGAATGTCAGTTTAATTTGTGCAGTGTGCAAAGGTGACGCGATTGGGGTTTCGCGTAGTTCACAAACTGTAACAGGTATGGCATTTCCGTCCGATGACTATTAGGGAAGACAGCGGTGGTAAGAACCGAACGGTTAGTAGAAGACTTTAATCCAAATAAAGATGTGTTGAATTTTAACAAAATAAGACTTGTTTGATATAAACCTTTTTAGCTACTTTGTGTGTTCGGCTCTATTTAAAAAGAAATATGATGTCTGCTTGTCAAGCATCCCGTTGTTTTACTATAGGTTAAACCGGCACTAAATTATTGTTATTTAGAGTAAATTGATACAAAAAACAGTGAAAATGTCCAATAACTTAATTTCAAGTATTCCCAAGTTAAAAGGCCGTGAAAATTACGAAGATTGGTCATTCGCCGTCGAAAATTTTCTCGTCTTAGAAGGAATGGAACAATATGTCACAATGGAAAAAGATCCAAATGATTCACGCAAAAGCTAAAATTATTTTGAAGATCGATCCAAGTTTGTATGTGCACATTAAAGGCGAAGTGACTGCCATGGGATTATGGACAAAATTGAAGAAGTTATTTGACGACAATGGCTTTACGCAATCATTTCAGCATAAGTTTGCTGCGTAACCTCAGTATCTATCCGTCGAATACCTGTGAATCAATGTCTCAGTATGTTACATCTATTTGGAAACGAGTCAACGTTTAAATAATACGGTTTCAGATAAGTGATGAATGGATTGGGTCGTTATTACAAGCGGGATTGCCACAGAAATTCGAACCCATGAATGGCGGTGGAATCGGATAGAGTTGACGGCGGACGCCATTAAATCCAAACTTCTAGATATGGAGTGACAAAGTGAAGTTTGTTCTGGTTCTGGGATAATTTTGCGTCAAAGAAAAACCAAAAAAAAAACTAAACACAAACGCGTAATGTCAGAGTCAAAGGACAGATCAAATGTCAGATGCTATAAATGTAAAAAAATGGGTCATTTTATGAACAAATGTACAAACTATTTCCAAGAGGAATCCAATGCATTTAGTGCAGTATTTTTAAGTTCATTTCAGTCAATCTGACTGGTTCGTGGAAGTGGCGCAAGTATCATTTGACGTCGAAAGACTATTTACTGAATACCACAAAACAGCAAGTGGATGAAATTATCATCGCGGACAAATCGGTGGTTCCTGTAAGTTGCGGAGATATACAAATAACCACATTGTTGGAGCAGAGTACAAGATTCCAGTTCTGAAAGTATTATTTGTACCTAAATTGGCTACAAACTTACTGTCTGTGCAATAAAAAAAGGAAACACAGTGACATTTGAAGATAATCACTGTTATATTTACAATCTAAAGAACGAATTAGTTGCGACTGCTTTAGTTGGAGGTGTGTACAAACTGAAAATGTCTAATTGTTTGTTTACATCAGTTCCAGGGAGCTGTTTGGCATAGAAGATTTGGCATAACGCAAAGACTTAAATGTGCAGGGATGGTGCAGTTCATGGTCTGTTGTACAAGGATAAAGCTCAGGTCAGTAAAACAAATTGCAATGATATGTTAGGAAACAAGCTAGATTGCCATTTCATAGTGGTAATAGAAGCAAAGACCTACTTGATATAGTTCATGCAGACATTTGTGGGCCTATGGACTAGATCCATTGGATAAGAAATACCTATTGTTATACGACTGTAGCCGGATGGCTTTCGTTTACTTTCTCAAAACAAAGGATGAAGTATTTTCTTATTATAAGACTTTTATGAACCTTGTAGAAAATCAGACATGTAAGAAACTGAAGGTGCTCAGGACAATAAGGGACGGAGTTCTGTAACAAAGTTTTTGAGAATTACTTATAATGCAGGAGTTATTCACCAAAAAACTTATACGCCAGAACAAAATGGTTTATGTGAACGTCTTAACCGATCAGTAAAAAAAAGGCTCGTTGTTTAATGATGCTGGATTATCAAAACCAGAAGCAGTGAACACTGAGTTTATTTGCGAAACCGCTCGATTGCATCAGGATTGAACAATAAAACACCTTTGAACTACCGGTGCTAAGAAATGTAAGTCATTTAAAAATTTTTGGAAGTAAGACTATGGTTCATATTCCCAAAGAAAAAAGATTAAAATGGGATAAAAAGGCATTTCAATGTATTTTTGTGGGTTACTTGAAATTTAAAGGTTATCGAGTGTAAATCAATAATGACACAGTTACGGCGAGAGATGTTATTGTGATTGTGGGATGAGCTGATGTTCGATGATTCAAAACAAGAGAAATATACATTGATATATGTGAAAATATAAAAGATACCCAAGAAGTGGGTGAAACAAGTGTACAATAAAACTGTTATCAGGAGCAAACGCAGGCACATCAGGAACTGGAGAAGAGCTCGTATGTACGCGAATTACTGGAGAAGAAAGTTAAGCTCTGAGGAGGACTTTCAGATTCTTCATCTGCGTTAAATACTGAGATAGTTTTGCCGGACATTTGCCGTCAAAACGTATTCGTAAACCTCCTGATCGATGGTTTCAGTAATGCCTTATGAAAGTGAATTAAGTGCTAAGGTGCAATGAATTATCTTTCATGATTATGCAATGAATGGACCTGAGTGTGAACAGTGGAAACTTGCAATGCAGAAGTGAGCTTAAATCAAAAGATATTGATGCTTGGGAATTTGATGTTCCTCCTAGTGGCACCATTTTCAATGTAAATGGGTTTGGATAAAGAAATTCGATAATAATAATAAAGTTAATACAGATGACTTAGCAAGGGGTTCACAAAGACCAGGCATCGATTATAATGAAACCTAACTCCTGTTCTAAGACATTCAACGAAAAACGTTATTGCCTTAGCTGTTCAGCTTAATTGACATGACGATAGGAAAATAGCTTTTTTAAATGTTTATTTTAATGAAACGTTTATATGATGAAACGAATAGGTTTAGAGTGTATAAGTTGATGCTACAAACGTGCATATCACGGTTCTATTAAGAATTGCTTAGAACAGACCGTATAAACTCTACTTCAGAACGAGAGATATTGTATATGTAGATACAATTTCTGAACTCCAACACAAACCTATATGACAAAATTACAATGTAAAGGTCACTGTGATGCAAAATGAGAAGCAAATGCAGTAGTGACAGTATTCTCTGAGACTTTTCTGCATTGTGAACACTGCTATGTAGAGTTCATAACACTAAACAATAAATCATATACAATTGGGTCTATGGTGAATAGTTAGAAGCATTGTATGTTACTAGTTTTTGCGTCATGAACTCGGCGTGCAATGCGATAATGATACGCCATTATCTATGACTTCATGTCACAGAAGTGTATATGGGCATATCAGACTAAAAAGGTTTTAATGCAAATTACTGTGATCATATACAATTTTTAATGATAATTGCTGCCTTTGTGGTAAGACAAAATTTTGCACATAGAATGTCAGTTTAATTTTGCAGAGAAAAAGTGCAATTGTGATTTCGATTGATCTAGGGGTTTCCAGCAGTAGTTCACTAAACTGTGTAACAAACATATGGCATTTCCGTCCGAATGTACTATTATTAAGGGGGCTGTTGAAGACAGCGCTACTTTGTGGTAATAACCGAACGGTTAGTAGAAGACTTTAATCCAAATAAAGATGAGTATTGAAATTTGACATTTTTGTTGTATTAGACTCATGTTCTTGGATGTCATAATATAGTGTAAATTGCGTTTCAAGTCATTAGTCAAATAATGATGAATAAAGTAAAAAACAAACACTCATCGATGCAATATCGGTCGACTGAATGGCACACATGGAATCAATTGTTTTTATTATGTACACACAAAGCAGATAAGCCATAATAGTATCTTAATCGGTACATTAGTTCGGTATCGGTACATCTTTACCCTACTTTGATATGAATCCATGGCCCGTTGGATTATGAGCAATAAAAAGTGTCGACAGGTGTCCTGATTTTCAATTTCCTATATTGCCAAACCCGCTCATAAGACCAAGTACAGGGAGCATGCCCGTCTCCATACATAGCGTTCGGAGCAGGGCCGATAAGCCCAAATGTACGAACAACATCTGTTTTTTAAACTGCGCTCGTGTCTGTTGTGTGATCATTATTTATTTCATGTTGCCATGTTTGTATTGAACACTGGGGAGCAAGTCTATTTTCGGTGTCACTACTCCTAGTTTCTATAAAATTGCTTTCATTAATACCGTGGTCCGGTTCGAGTCTCGGTGAACTTTCGTAATTCCGGTATGATTAAAACCTGTCTCCTTATTTAGCGATGGAATGTAAAGCCCAACATTTTTCCTTTCAACATCACAGCCAAAAAGGAAATTTTATAATGCTGTAGTTTAAAATAAGTTTCCCGTTCACAAACTTTATGACTTATAAACTTGCCGATCATGAAACCATAAATGTCGTGTATATTTATCATGAAGGAAAAGGGTAAAGTTTTTGATTTAATAACTGGTAGTGTCGTGACTAATCACGATGTGTCTATCGTTAACAGGAAGGATATATGGTATAGACAACTTACCATTTCTTTCTTGAGATAAGCGAGCTGTGAGTCGAGATCAGTGGGAGGTTTGTCCGAGGGTGGTGAGGGTGTGTCTTGCAGGTCAGGCTCGCCTTCTGCGAAGCCGCTGAGGCTCTTCGGAAGAGGCGGCAGGCCTTGCAGAGACATGGTGCTGATGGCGCGGAACTGCTTACGAAGTCTGCCCACAAAATTTTACTAATAAGGATATAAGGATAAGATTTTTGTTTCTTGGGATTCGCAAAACCATTTTCTGAACTGCTATTTTGAAAGTTTGAAAAATTTAATGACAATTCAAAATTTGGGAATTACTGGGACTATGGAAAAGTAAGATCAAGCTTTTATGTGATTTTAGAGTCAAGCATCGGATACTTATTGATATTAATAATTTAATACTTATGAATTGAACTCTAAATCTACAGTAATACAATGATATGAATCATCATCATTCACAGGTTATTCGATCTTAAATTAAACTAACCACATTTTATTTAAAAATAATTTACCACCATTGTAAATAAGTATAGCCGTCAATTACATTCAAGTATACGTTCGTCATTTTAACGACCTAGAAATTGTACTCAGTATTGACGAGTCTACCAGCGGCAGTTCATAACCGGGTTTAAATCAAGTCGGGTGACCTTTTAACACAAAACCACATACCCGAACCACGGAAGAGAAGTACAATGTAACGATTAATTCATAAGATAAGAATTATTAAGCTAGTTTATTAATCCTTGAAAACCCACCTAGACTTAAGGTCATCATCGAGTATGTATGCATAAGCCTGATCATCTTCCATATTGCCACTCGTCACTGAAGACATGGCGTAGTTCTGTTCAGAATCCTCAGAATCACACTGTCCATTTGCTTCTGCATATTCGGGGGTGTCCAAGCTCTCCGGTACGTTTGATTGCGAGCGCATTGTCTGCAGTTCGTAAATCAACATCTCGTGGTTGTTCATGTCCTTCATCATTTCCATCTCAGAATTGTCATTGCCGTTACTCATGTTTCCAAAATCTTTCCCTTTATCTATCACAGTGTGTGCTTCGTCCTTTTCTTTATTATTGTTTCTACTGGCAATAATCTCCGAAATTAACATTTCAGTGACTCGCGATGTTTTTCTTTCCAGTGAGTTGTTATTTTTATTTACATTATCTTCCACTTTCGGACTTCCTGGTTCTGTTTGTTTAGCTGGTGGTGTACTGACTTGTTTCGATGGACTATTCCGTAACCTGTCATCAAACTCCTGAACCTCCTCAACTGACGCGTATGGCGCTTCTGTAACTGGACTCTGTGGGGGCTTAGCATCTATGGGTGATGAATATGGACTTACTTCCGGTGAGATCTTAGATTTATTGCTATTTACAGGGCTTTTATTTACAGGCAAGGGCTTCATTGGTTTTAACTTAGGTTTTGGAGATAACGGTGGCGGAGGTGCTTTTCGTAAAGGTAGAGTTTTCTCTGCAAAACTAGAAGATTTTGATACCTTACATTTTGAATCTTGATCTAACTTGTTCGATGTTGAGAGCGATCTTACCAATATTTGTCTGCATGTTTTTACTGCTTTGGAATTGAGCGATTCATTTGATTTCTTATTCGATGTAGGCGTTGGAATAGAACTACTATCACTAGAGCTTCTTCTAGAGTTATGACCACTAGATTTTCTTTCATCAGACGAGGAACTTCTGTCACTGATCACATCTCTGATGAACGATTTGACTCGTGCTAATCCGTTTTGTTTGGGTGATACTGTTGATTCTCCGAGTGTGTTAGCTCTATCCAAAGTTTTAGCTTTTGTGTAGTGGTTGTCTTGTTTGGAGAACGCACGTGATTTCGTAAAGCTAGCCTTAGAGTCTGCTACGGCCTTCCTCGTTTTAGCCAGTGCCTCCGCCACCACGCTCTGGTTGGGCCGCGGAGGCACTGGTGGTGGTCCTTTGATCTTGCTGTTCTTCATCGGTTGTGCGTTTGTCTGTACCATCAGCATGCTTGAAGGAAGCGTCACTCGAACAATACTATAATATGCGTACTATAGTAGAAGGAGCGCGTTAACACCAGCACGTAAGTCACACACACGAGAGCGCTCAGTACGCAGGGCGACACGTCCGTCCCCGCGAGCGCGCGGCACTCACTGCCTGCTTGTGGCCGTGGGGCGACCACCGGCGTGCCGGCTCACCGCTATACGTCGCTCCGACGCTACGTCGAACAGGCGTACAAAACTTCGTAATAATGGGAGGTTTTCTTTTTGGAGTTTAAAAAAAAAAGTAGTTTCCAAGAACTCGATAGATGGCGTTGAACTGACGGCGTGACTCTAGGAAAAACATGTATGCCTTCATTTTTGCACAAATCCACGAGGCACAGACTTCTCTTCTTTTTCTCTTGGAACATTTTCTTTCTGGCGTGGAAAACTCATAAATTAAAAAGACTGGTAAATGAATATTTTTTTCTTTTTCCTTATTTTCAAAATGCCATTTGTGTGATGTGATGTGACTGAGAATGACATGACATGTACTTTTTGTTTTACGATCTCAAAATTACATCCAAGTGAAAAAAATAAAAAAATGACGTGACGTTCGTTCATTGTAGTAACATATCAAGTTCAGCGCCATCTATCCATTGACTAGGGAAACCATAAAAAGAAAATCCCTCATTACCTCCCGACTTGGATATTACCTTTGTTTGTAGCTTTGCCATAGCTGTTGCGTGCAGTAGGTACCATACGGCCTAACAATGAGTTGACCCACACTTTTAATAATGTAAAAGTGATTGTTTACTATGAGAATGAATGCAACAGTGGCTACCGGTCCGCGGCGCACACGACATGGCTATTGTTGGTTATGTCGAAAGCACTCTCTGACCTATTGTTTCACGCCAATCAAAATGTTACACTACGGTTGTTGTTTATAAGTATTTGGGTTGGAAGAGCTGTTGTCATTTGCTAACATAAGACCCTTATAGGCAAAATTACAACATACCCATTACACACCCTGTGTATTGATAGAATTAAGTAATAATATTGTATAGTCTTTTGAATTAATGTATTGTTTTTGTTTATAATGTACTTAAATGTTATAATCAATGAGGAACAAAAGCAGTTCTGATCAGGAAAGATCATTAAAAAAAAAAAAACTTGTTGATGTGGTGATGATGTCATTATGATAATTTATGGATATTTAATACATGTATACATTGATGTTTTGGTATAAATTTGAAATTCTGCAATTCCATTATCAAATTATGTAGCATTAAGTCAGAAATATAGATTTTAACTTCATAAGCTTATTAATTATACTTCATAACTCATTATTATTATGCAAAACAAGATTAAAGTTACAGAGATGGAGTGCACACAAAGATTGTCATTAAAATAATAGAAATGCTAATTATATCTTAGATTGATGTTTTAATTGTATAAGAGTGCTTGTTGCTTAGATTCGGTATTTACATAATGGAAATTATTTTTGTTACATTGTTACATAATAAACATGATTATTGAAACAAGTTTTGTTAGTAACCATTTGTATCCTAGTTTAAAATTCTGGCTATTATTATCTTTTATTTTGTTTTTTTTTTCCAAAAATTATTGTTCCCTTAATTATCATTAAATTCAATTATTATTTCTTAACCATTAGGTAATAATAATGACCAAAGATTTAAAAGAAAAATATTTTTTTTTTTGAGTAGTCTTCTGTAGTATATAATTGTGTTTTTTGATGCAGTAAACAATAAATTTAGTTCAACAGATTTTAATTTTTGTTCACTTTTCACTTATGTAGGTTGATGGTCATCATGATAGGTGTACAAAGTATTGAAGACTGTAATTTATTTGGCCCACCTGTGATCTATTGGGATCTTTCTCCAGATAGATGACACTATTCTTTTAAAACCTGTATAAAATAGCTACAGCTAAAAATCTGATAATTAGAGTATACTGCAGGGATGAATGCAGTTCGTATGAACATTAAAATGATTTTTATGAATTTAAATTTGGCTACCAGCATTAAGTTAACCAAACATAAGAAACCAACTTGGAATTTGTTAGTATAGTCAATTCGGCAAAGATTAAATGAACCATTTTTTCATTTAATTGCCTTTGTTATTCAGGCCTTGCTGTATTGCTTATTGCACAATGCACGGTCCTACCCGCTAGACGGTCTTCGCCGAGTTGACCTTAATTTAGTTTTAGTTAATGTCATCTTGTGAATTTCAACAGAAGTCAGAAACAATAATCCTAAAGTATGAGAGAATCTGATAGTAACGCTCCACTAATTACATTATTCTTAAAAACAATGACATCATAATGAAACCATGTCATCTAAGTGTGAAGTGTTTTGGACTACTTACGTTTTGTCGCTCTACTTGTTGTTGAACTTCCAGTCCTGTCTGCACATGGGACACTGCTGCTGGGGTTGCGAGTGCAGCCACTTGACGATGCAGTGGATGTGGAAGCAGTGCGAGCAGGCACCCCACACCAGAGGACAGTCGTCACCGGGCAGTTTGCAGTCAGGACAACAGCTGTCGAAAGGCATACGACAAATACCACAGTTGTCGTCGTTGGCTACCCAGCGCCAAGTCGCTACGCCCGTCCAACCTACGCAAATGACGTTTACGTGAAAATAGGATCCGTTAATCATCCAAATAGAAATGAAGGTTGTTGATTTGACAGGTTATGTGTGTTACTTACTTTTAACTGTTACTTTCATAGCATGAAACTTGCATACCACTTCAAAATTTTACTAAGTATTATTGCTTCGATGACCGAAAAAACCCGAAATGTACACTTAGCTAAACGTAATCACAAAATTTAAATGAGAATCCATTGAAATTTTAATCATCAACAATACAAACAATCGATCAATCGATCGGGTTGACAATTTGACATTGACATATTGTTTTTTTTAAATGTTTTTGGCATGGCTTCGAGGTTTTTATCAGCCAGCGTAGACAATCTGTTTTCTACTATTTTTCGGATATATCCGAATAAAAAAAGAAAGAGAATAAATTGCATCCGAAACGCCTACGAAAAGACAGATATATCTGTCTTTTCGTAGGTGTTTCGGATGCAATTTATTCTCTTTTTCCAATAATTATTTGTTCTAAAAAGAGAAATTCAGAGTTTGATGATGATTTCATGGGCCTTTTTTCTTGCATGGCAAGATTTTACAAAATCAACAAAATATTTTTATTTATTGCACTAGCAAGACTTTATCTAAATGTCACTGAAATAAATCTTCCTGAGTGTTTGATGTGTTGGAGTTTATTTATTTTATCCATATTTTATTGTGATAGAATAGTCCGGACTTAAAATCAAATATGACCTCGTTTGACACAAAATACGATGTAAGTTAATAATGCTCTAAATGCGATGTAAATTAATAAAACTTCACAGTTCACTATCCAGTTGGATTCTGATAATTTTACCCAATTATTCGTTATTTGGTCAAGGAAACTGTAATCATAATGATATAAAATGATTAATTTCGAAGGCCTGAAACTGTACAAGATGTTTTACGTTTACTTGTTACCAAAAATTTCAGTTTCTATGAGTCATAGGCTTTATACCACAAATCATCTTTTCCGAACACGATGGACGTTGATAGTGGTATTAGGTGTACGTTTTACATTTATTTTATCGATTCAATTCATGCACAACAAAAATTGAACAATTTCCTATGAACCAAAAATTCTATTTCATGTTTTCATTGCTAACGAATTTAGGCAGTTTCTGCATGTTTTTGTTTTAATTTCTCTGTGACACAATTTTATTTTCTTACCTTGTTGCTGTGTAGATGTACCCTGCAGGGGACGTGGGGGTTGTGGAGGGGGAGATGAACATACCGTCACAGGGTGTGCCATCAGGCAACAGTATGGAATTTAACACTCTTGATGAACCAATCAAGGAAACTTTTGTAAGTACATCTCATCTCGTCTCTTCATATTTTAGACTTAGAAATGCTGCTCTGCAATATCTGGTATCATTTTATAATAGGAGCAATCTTATTAATTTGGCAGAATGAGCCCTTTCTAGTGTGTTTTTGAAATAGTTGAATTGAAAATGTTCTACATGAAGGAAATCAATTCAAGAAAAATATGACATCTTATAAAATAGCACCAGCCATCATGTTGTATTGAAAATTTTATTCAGTCTCATTTTACTTTATTTTAGAATATTTTCATACCTAAATAAATAAACATCAATAGCATAATAGTATTCCATAGAATAAATAGAAAATAAATATATATGTGGACAGATTACAAACCAATAATCTTGTTTGTGATAAAATTAGGTCATGTTAAATCATTACTTAATTAAGGTACCAATGTACACTTTTGCTTGTTCTACATTTGCCTCAACAATACAAAAATAGAATATGTAATATAAATCTAAACCAATTGACATACCCACATACAAAATAAAACGCCTATTTGTATCGTGTGCATAATCAACTTGTTACCGCATAAACTGAGATTCATTATCTGAAGTTACACAATTGTGAGCCTTAATGTAAAGACCTTAGAGTAGGTTTTACTTTAGTGTAGATGTAGATTAGATGATTGTGATCACATCACATAAATGAAGTGTAACTATTATTTTGCTGTTAAGATGCAGTTCCATTTCTTGTGATAAGTGGGAATTGTATGATCATGGCTGTGTCTAAAAGTTACATTGTAACAGGGATTGCCCATCATTCATCATTGCTATTAGGCATTGAAACATGCAAACGAATGGCATTCGTATTTGTATATTGTTTTTGTATACTCCTTATGTTTCAAAATGACTGTAAACAGTTTTGCTTAAACTTTATAATAATATGCGTGAACACAACAATGTCAATTTTACCATAGAAACAGAGATTTCCAATAAACTTTTATTGAAAATCTTGATTGTATGAAATGCAATTTTAGCAGTCACACTGTTTAATAACTTAGGGCTGATTTTTCAATAGCCAGTTAGCCACATATTTTCTAAAGATAAGCTGTCAAACCACCATTTTTATTCCTCAGTTAGAGGTTATCTGGTTATTGAAAAATCAGCCCTTAGAAAAGTAAAACCCCCAAATGATAAGGTTGTGTAAAATTTACTATCCCATTCATTTCAACTATTCAACAACATTGATTGTGTCACATGAATTTTTGTAAACAAATAAAGAAATTGTTTAGAAAGCAAGTCGCACTTGGGATGCGGATCGTCTTTTCCCAATATGACTGGGAATCATAACCATATTTATTGGGGTCCTCCAATGTGATCCCCAAAGAGTTAGGCCTATGTGTCGTCTACATCGGGGATCACATTTTTCAAGATTACATTGTATCTAATACTGCACGGTAGCATGTAGCTGCACCATAGCTTATAAGTACTTATAAATACTAATAGGCAAGCCAATAATAAAAATAGCAATCAACTAGGCACAAATCCAGACTCCATAGCTGATAACTCCATAACTGAAACCCAATAGCACTTTCTCCACCTAAGAATCAAACATAGGACCTGATGCTAAGCTGTAGCTGATGCTAAACAATGTTGGCAACTTTTATTTATTAGATACATTATTTTAAGGTATTTTTAGCTATGTAGTGGTTTAATAATATTATTTCTTATTATTTTTAGCTCCGAGATCTGAGAGCAGTGGGAAATAAGTTTTACCATGTATTAATCCCTAGAGAGAAGTCTAGCTTATTAAAAGAATGTGAGTAGTTTTAAATATTTTTAAATAATAGTTAATTGATTTATTTTAACATTTAGTAGTTTAACCTACATTATCTAGTCTAGAGTTATCCAAACAGATATAAATGTTTTTTCTAAATACACATAATTTTCACTGAAAACTTTGGAATAACCATGTAGAAAATTTTACTGTTATTAGTTTTTAATGTTCAGATTCTTATCAACAATTTTTCAGTATTATCAGGCATGAGAAATTAGTATTTTCCATTAAACAAGCATGCATTATTTCAAGCAATCTTCAATGCCATCATGGATACTTTTTATTTTCTCCTCTATATAATTAAAATTATTTGTCCTTTTGCCACAACTGGATATTTTTAAATCAATTACCTAAATATTAAATCCTTTACAGCCTTTTTATAATAATTCTTCAATAAAGGTAGCATTGTATAATAAGTTCCTGCTGTACATGTTTAGGTTTTTTTTTAAGACATGTCTGGAACAGCTGAAGTCGTATTAGATTGTACTGACCCCTGAAGCAAGTGAGCGAGAGAACAATGGGGTGGTGTTATTCGTTCAAGTGCGACATGTTGCTTCACTTTCCCCTGGGCGTAGGAGACACCCAGAGATCGACAAAAAAAAAACTTGTTAAGTACCACTTGTAGCAACTACGTATCGCTATTAGAACAAAATTAGGTGACCTCTTGCAAAATTGATTGTCCTGCTTTCAGTCACCACCCGTAGTGCCTGTCTAGAAGATCTAAAAGTCATCAAAATCCCTTCAGCCGTTACCTACATATTTTTATACACACAGAGTTTCTTCACTTATTATAATTAATAGACGGAATATAATTTTTCTATGGTTTTCAGGGGATCTGTGGGGCCCTCTTCTGCTGTGTACCCTGATGGCCACAATTCTCCAGGGCACGGAAGCGGCCGACAACACCAATGATGGCGGCCCGGAGTTTGCCGAAGTATTTGTTCTAGTGTGGATAGGGGCTGCCGTTGTCACAATCAACTCTAAACTGCTTGGTGGAAATATGTGAGTTTTTTTAAATTATGAAGTACTATCAGTCCCCTCCGGTTTCACCCCCGCTGCTCTGTTATAATAGCCTAGCCTTCCATGATAAATGGACTATACACTTTTATTAAAAAATAATTTGCATGTTCAACTAAACAAACTCTTCAGTTTTATTCGTGTTTTAAATAACGTTTTCATGACAATAATAAATAAGCAAAAATAGCTATTCAAATGTATATAATAAACACTTGAGAGGTGTCAAGGGACACCCGGATGGAACGAAGTTACAGTATACACTCAACAAAAATAATCGTCGCGACTCCACTCCACTCCACTCCGCTCCACTCCACTCCACTCCGCTCCACTCCACTCCACTCCACTCCACTCCGCTCCACTCTTTGAGCTCTAGCACCCTTTCGCAACGTGCGATAAGGAACTTCGTTCCAAAAAGTGTCGTGACAACTTTTCGTAAGAATTTTTTCCGTCTAGCCCCCTTTCACAAAGCGCGATAAGGAAGTTTGTTCAAAAAAAAAAAACTGATTAGCCTATAGGTAGTTGAGTCTTCCTAGTGAGATGAAAAATAAAAATAAAATAAAAACAACGGTCAAAGTCATCCCTGAAAGCTGGACCAAACCACGTGGTTTAATATTGGGACATCTGGCATCGCTGATACCAGTTGATAATGAAACCCTGTGGAAAACTCCACCTAATTGGAACACGTGAAAATAGTTTTAATGCTGTAAGATAGTTCAATGAGACTGTATTCTTCTTTCTGGTGGAATAGATAAAATCTTGGATCCACGCAAATGCGATACGGAGAACGGTCAATGCTTGCGTCTCTCGGTATACCCCAGTTTAGGGATCCCTGGTCCAGTGGTTGAAATGAATCAGGAAGCGTGGCGGTCAAAAATATTTCAGTAATTTTGTGTCTGGCGGTTTGGCGGTTTTGTTTTATTGATTATTTACTTCATAATCTCTTCTCAAATGGCCGACTCCATACAAGTGGGCGTTATCGTCATAATGTAGGTATACTCGAAGTAATTCCTTACTATATATGCAGTCATTTTCAATTCTATGGTATTAATGTCCCCAAGCCAATGTATATATAAATTCAATGGTATTAATTAAAGCAAGCCTTTGAATGCTCTATTAACAAATGTCTGGCTTGCAAGTTGTGTAAACATGTTGATCACTCGCGCAGTTCTTCCATTTTGTAGCAAATCATTAAAATATTATTGTCGTGCTAGAAAGTAATGATGGCTGAATACGAATTCTTCGTAGTTTCTAGTTATTTTCAGAGGTGTACCTGTAAGTACATTTCACCAGTGATCTTAGTCCAAATAATAGGGAGTGAAGGAGAACGTGTCGTCATCAACGAACACAAATTCTGACTCGATATCTACTACTGAGGAATGGACTTATAATTAGTAATTTTGCCGTATATTATTTTGATCCTTATTAGCAATATTATCGAATGATAATCCATTTTGGATTCTTAAAAATTCAATAATTATAGTCATTATTCAGTAATGACTATAATTATTGAATTTTTAAAAATCCAATGATGCAGTTTTAGATTTCGTCAAAATCTGCTTCGACACTCCACTCTCTTCAACTTTTTCGATATTCCTTATAATTTCCGATATCGCCATCCATGCCCAGTTGAAAAATTCACACGGTATGTTGAACCGTCTGGATACAGCTTTTGATTGAATAACCAAATAACCACAAACATTTGTTGAAAAAATACTCATTTTCTTCGATTGATATGAAAAATCTATGACAGAGGAATTGAACCCCTAATTCATTGTATTACAGATCATTCTTCCAGTCAGTTTGCGTGCTGGGCTACTGCATGTTCCCCATAGCACTGTCCCTGGTGCTATGTCGTGTGATACTGTTCAGCACACAGACCACCTTCCTGTTCTTCCTCAGGCTGGTGATATCCATGGTCGGCTTCATGTGGGCCACGTTTGGTAAGTGCACGGTTTTTTCGGTCAGTACCACAGATATCTTAAAGAAGGAGATATGGCGTGGAGTTTAAAATGTATAGAAAACCAGTGAAGCCGCAACAGCCCCACCATAACGATAATATTGCGCATGTAGTTCTATCAAAACAATACTACGAACAAGTTTACACACGCGCCATCGATAACTCAGTCATTTAAATATAAACCTTATTCTTTAAACCACAGCGTACTTTTTCCGAATAATTTACTCACACTAACAAAATAATTATCATTGTGTGCTGTCGCGACTCGCGGGGGGCGGTACTACTCCCGCTCAAATACAACGGACGCACCACGCGACATTACGGCTTGATGAGGTATCGTTATGTCAGTTTGACATTGCTTGTCCAGTCACTCAGTGATAGAGTGAGGTGGTTGTGAAAGAGCAATGTTTTTAATGAAAAACAATACAGTCGGAGTATTATAGGAAACAAAAATAAAGTGGTCCAAGTCAATAGCTGGCCAAAACAGCACGTGGTCACCGACACGCCCCCTTGCCAGTTCTCCTGTTTTTAATATTTCTGTGGTCAGTACCCCTACCATGACTTGTCATTATGATACTCGATCATCGATATCTACCGTGTTTGGCGCTCTCACTGGCCCGCTCCAAGGTTCTATGAACTCTCAACCAATGAGAGCGCCAAACGCGGTCGATGCGTATGATCGAGTATCGTAATGACAACTCATGGTAGAGGCTCAAACACTTTACTATTATTAGCTGATTGCAGTTAGATTTTTATGAGTACTTTTAGATATTTTTTCTATCCTTTTGAAAACTAGAATAGTTATGTATTTTGTGTTGTTTAAAATATAATTTAGGCATGTAATAGAAAAGGGCTCACTACCTTTATATATCTTTTCAGCCGCCACAAAATTCCTCGGAGACAGCCAACCTGAAGGCAAAAAGGCCCTGGCAGTGTACCCCATCTGCCTGTTCTACTTCATACTATCGTGGCTGGTCGTGTCGCACAGTAACGTCTAGGCATTTACAAGTGATATACAGACTATTTAGTGTTATTAATTATTGTGAATAAATGTTTTATTAAGTGGATCACTTTAGACTGTAACGGCTCACCGCAAATCATTAAACGCGTTCAATACAACACTGGTGGTCTACCATGACGTCTTAAAAGCGTGAGTTGTTCCGCTGTGTGAAAGAGATGGCGCTATACGACTTGTATAGCTCTGTCTCCTTCCCACAGTGGAACTACTTTCGCTTTAAGACGTCTTAAGCGAGAAAAGGTGTTTGATGCAAATTGTGCACTTCGCAAATTGTGCATTTGACGCAAAATCATCATCATCATCAGCCGGAGGACGTCCACTGCTGAACATAGGCCTCTCCCTTAGACCGCCACGCCGAACGACAATTCGCCACTTGCATCCATCGGCTGCCCGCGACCCTCACGATGTCGTCGGTCCACTTAGTGGGAGGCCTGCCTACGCTGCGTTTTCCGGTCCGTGGTCGCCACTCGAGAACTTTTCTTCCCCATCGGTTGTCAGTTCTACGAGCGATGTGGCCTGCCCATTGCCACTTCAACTTGCAAATTTTATGAGCTATGTCGGTGACTCTGGTTCTTCGCCGAATATCCATGTTCCGGATTTTATCCCGCAAAGAAACTCCGAGCACAGCTCTTTCCATTGCTCGTTGAGTGACTCTTAGTCTCTCTAAGAGGCCAGCAGTCAAGGACCACGTTTCGGAGCCATATATCATCACTGGCAACACACACTGGTCAAACACCCTTGTCTTGAGACACTGTGGGATTCTCGATGAGAAGATATCACGTAACTTCCCGAACGCTGCCCATCCGAGTTGGATTCTTCGGGCGACCTCTTTCTCGAAGTTGGACCTACCTAACTGAACAATCTGTCCAAGGTAAGTATAATGGTCTACAACTTCGAGAATCGCTCCCAACAACAACCGGTACGGGTGCCACATGGACATTCGACATGACTTTCGTCTTGTCCATGTTCATTTTAAGGCCGACCCGTTGGGAAACGATACTGAGGTCGCTGAGCATAGCATTGAGGTGCTCCAACGATTCTGCCATGATGACTATATCATCGGCAAAACGAAGGTGAGTGATGTACTCGCCATTGATGTTGATGCCGAATCCGTTCCATTCCAAGAGTTTGAAAACGTCCTCCAACGCGTTCGTGAACAGTTTCGGAGAAATAACGTCTCCCTGTCTCACGCCTTTCTGCAATTGGATTGGTTTCGTGCTCTCTTCCTGAAGTCGGATGGACATGGTGGCGTTTCTATACAAACACTTCAACACTTCGATATACCTATAGTCGATATGACATCGTTGGAGGGACTGCAATACTGCCCAGGTTTCGATTGAATCGAAGGCTTTTTCATAGTCCACAAACGCTTAACACAATGGCCGATTATACTCCTCTCAAAGTCAAAGTCAAATCATTTATTCCAATTAGGCCATCAAAGAGGCACTTTGAACGTCGAAATTTAAATTTAAAGGGAATAGGAAGGGGAAGGGATTGATTCTACACCCATTCGCTAAGGTAGGTTGTATGAAGAAGAATGGGCAAGAAACTCCATACTTACTCTTTTTAAAAAAATGTTTTACAATATTTTTAACAGCGTTTGAAATAATTAATGTCGAAGCAATGTACCTTGAAAATCTAGACTAAAAATTTAAAAAATAATAAGAAGTAAAAAAAGCAAACAGGTACATGGCGTTCACATTTTAACAAAATATTGAAATTACACAATTTACAAATATAAATATAATTCCTCCTCTGTCTTCTGTATAATCTGGCGGAGCGTGTGTATGTGGTCTATAGTACTAAAACCTTTTCGGAAACCGGCTTGTTCGGGAAGCTGGAAGTCATCAAACCTGCGTTCGAGACGGTTCGTAATGACGCTTGAGAACAGCTTGTATACATGGCTCAGAAGTGAGATTGGCCTGTAGTTGTTCAACAAGGTGTTGTCACCCTTTTTGAAGAAAAGAACAACCACACTCCTGTGCCATGCTTCTGGCGTAGAACCTTCGAGTATGACGGAATGGGGATGGCAACTGAGGAACTAATGGGTTATATATAGGTTGTTCCAAGCATCGTCATTGGTTCAAACTTAAAGGAACTTTAAAATAGTGCTACCCTATTGGTCGGATTAGGACTTACCTATGGTGGCGCCATCTACAATTAGCTTTGACCGGCCTTCCCCATTAAATAACTTCTGGAGGACTAGAAGTACCGGTTTTCCACCCGCTCTCAGAAGTTCTGTTGTGATTCCGTCCTCACCCGGCGCCTTGTTATTCTTGAGCTGTTTAAGAGCCATTCTAATCTCGTACAGGCTGATGTCCGGGATATCCTCAGTGTAGTGTCGAGTCAGTTTAGCTCTTGCGTCTCGAGCTGTACCGACACTGGGTTGTCGTGTTGATGTGTATAACTGTCCGTAAAACCTCTCAAGCTTCCTTAGGATCTCTGGTTTAGTCGAAATGATGCTGCCATCGTTAATCTTCAGCTTTGTCAAACGCTGACGCAAAATGTGCACTTCGTAAATTGTGTAATTCGCAAATTGTGCACTTCTCAAAATAGTAATTCGCAAAATGTGCGTCAAATCCGAGAAAAGCGAGAGCAAGCGTCAAAAGCGACAGTAGTCCCACAGTGGGAACAAGATGGTGCTATACGACTTGTATGGCTCTGTCTCCTTCCCACAGTGGAACTACTCTCGCTTTAGGACGTCATGGTAGACCTCCTGAACGTGTTTATCTTCTTTGAGAACAGAACGATGTTTTAAAATATGTTTAGCGCTAAACGTGTTTAGTGAGTTGTGGTGCAAGCCGACTTAAATGTATTTATTCAACGGATAATAAATTATGGAATGACGTCATCAATGTTGAAAATGTTCGGTTCTTTTGGATACACTTACGCGTATATTACAGTATATGGCACAATGTAAACATTCCAGTTTTAGAAGCGT
This sequence comes from Agrotis segetum, assembly GCA_036375495.1. Classification (NCBI taxonomy): domain Eukaryota; kingdom Metazoa; phylum Arthropoda; class Insecta; order Lepidoptera; family Noctuidae; genus Agrotis; species Agrotis segetum. Next base: position 450,890 of record JAQSVV010000073.1, on the reverse strand, counting down.
TGACTTGAGTCAGTACTTTTTATTAAGATTGTAGATTACCGTTTTTGTATATATTATCAATTAAAAAAATATTTTCCGTCTCATGAAATTTTTATTTGGAATCCTTAAAAACATCAATATGTATCTAAAAATACAAGGATGACACAAATTCAAGACATTTCAGTGCGTGTGTTGCCACTACAGCAGACTGGCTTGTACACCGTCTAGACTAGTACAATATTATAAACACTTTATGTATCACATTATTTACATATCAGAGATTTTCATGTTAGACATTTTAAGTTTCGGTACGACGAAATTACAAGTTAATTTTCACATCGAGAAAAACATTTGGATAGCAAATGTGCTTAAATGCACATAAATCGACTGATATCTTTGTTAAATTCTATAAAACATTAATAATAGGAAATGGTCATTGTTTCACTATTATTTAGCCGAACATGGACACAAAATGCGTAGAATCACTACAGATAGTAAAGTTGTGCACTAATCTCATTATTATTTAGCCGAACATGGACAAAATGCGAATAATCACTACAGATCGTGCGCTCATAGTAAAGTTGTGCACTAATCTCATTATGTCCCGAAGCTCATGCTGGGATGAAAGAAACTGCTAGTAGACTGTTAATGAAGTTATAATATTCTTGAAAATACAATAGTGACGTAGTAGGCGCCCGATCGTTCGTACACGTATGTCGTCGCCGGTGGTATAAATTGGAGTGGAGCGGTGTGCCCGCTGCTCGATGCGCCGGCGCAGCCGCCGCCTGCCTCGTCCCGCGCGTACCGCCTCAGCCGCCCCGCGCCGCTGGTCGTCCGCGCGTGGACACATTACTTACGTATGTTTAAATATAATCATTACATAGCCTTACAAACAAATTATCACTATTCTATCACATAAATAACTTGTAACACTAGATGGCATGCAACGTTACGCTACACGAGACGTATAGAGCTACACTAGGCGAATGTGAGATTATGAAAAGGCGTGCACCGCCCATTTTATATGAAAATTCTATAACATCCAATTATTTCCAAATAATGTCAGGTTCTCATGAATATAATTTAGACAAATAATTTTTAAATACTATTCAGTCAATTTTGCTAAATTATGATCTCAGTGTATTGGTATAACTTTATACAGGGTGAATTTTTCAAGTGGGCGTGGATGGCTATTTTCGAAACTATGAGGAATATCGAAAAACGTTGAAAGGAGTCTCGAGGCCGATTTTGACTAAAACTAAAACTGCATCATTGGATTTTAGAAAAGTCTATTATCCTGGCCAGGAATCGAACCCGCTGATTTTGGAAAAAAAATCACACCCTGTATTATTACACCATTCGATAGTGTTGCTAATAAGGATCAAATTCCGGGAGGTAATCATGTACGGCAAACTTAAGGAAAACGTATAATTACAAAAAAACTAATCAACCATCAAGGTAATTGATGTTTCAAATACCCATATTACCTTGATGGTTGATTAGTTTTTTTGTAATTATACGTTTTCCTTAAGTTTGCCGTACATGATTACTTCCCAGAATTTGATCCTTACCAGCAACACTATTGAATGGTGTAATAATACAGGGTGCGATTTTTTTTCTAAAATCAGCGGGTTCGATTTCTGGCTAGGATGATTGATTTTTCTAAAATCCAATGATGCAGTTTTAGTTTTAGTCAAAATCGGCCTCGAGACTCCTTTCAACGTTTTTAGATATTCCTCATAGTTTGGAAAATAGCCATCCACGCCCACTTGAAAAATTCACCCTGTATATGCTCAGTTTGATAGTTTATGAATTTTATGTCAGAAATATATAAAAATGTGAGTTGTTTTTTTCTCCCAAGTTTAAAGCCCCTGACGGGGCCCCCCTCTCAGAGGGCCAAAGCCTGCCGGGGTCGCGGGATTATTCCCTTACCGTAACCCCGGAACATAACAGGCTATGAAGGACACCGTGGGTTTTAGTCAGTAGAAGTCTGACAGTCCCTCCCGCCCTGCCCGGGGTTGGAGGACTCATTTGATGATTTTACCACGCAAAAAAAAAAAGTTTAAAGCCCCAGGAACAATTTAGTTTTAAATACTGACTAATTATTATGTTATTGTTGTAATTATGATGAAGAAGTGTGTTCATACATTCACTTTATATTCTTCATCAATATATTTTAAGAAAAACTTCAGTACACATCTGAAGTACATTTGGCAAGATATAGGATTCATAATGAAACATTTTTGTCGCAAATAAAATTCGAAATAATAAAATTGCAGATTAGATAAATGTTCCTAAACGGAGCCTCAGCTTAGCTATTTCAACATAGTATTATAATATTGGAATAAATCATTGAATTATTACTCGTATTATAAAAATAATAACTATCCATGGAATTAAATAACACGACGCTTAAGTATTACACTGATAGGAATAACGACATTGATATACTAACGTACTAGATGCGCCACGTGCAGGAGTAAGGAAGAACTTTTTACAACAATGGAGAAGTTTGGAGGAAGGATCCATTCTGACCAATGAGGCCAAGGTATTTTGATAAATAAAATGACAGCATCAAGCAAAGACGGTGCATGCTAGGGACAAGCTACACTAGCGCCACCAGTTTCTTAGTTATCCTCCCCATTCATCGACGCAACGTATCGTTTCTAGTACGTCAGTATACAGAAATAGGTTCAGTTTAACTAGACTCAGATCCGCTGGAGGTCTTGTCAGGCGTGCAGGGAGGGGTGTGTCGCGGGGAGGTCTTGGCAGGCATCTGGTACGACATGTGCATCTGCATGGTCTCGCGCGCCTTCCTCGCGCTCTTGTACGTGAGCGAGTTGGCGCGCGGCTTGCGGCGAGAGAAGTGTCGCTCCACCCACTTGAGCATGGCCAGCACTGAGTCTGTGGACGACAGCCGCCGCTCTGCTGACGTCTTCGTGATGGTCGATGATGCTATGCGGAATGTAGCTGCCATACCTTTCAGGGCCTAGAAGGTAAGTATAGTTTTTTAGACCGCGATACATATAATGTACAGACGCCAGTAAGTTTAATCAGCAGGGGAGGAATACCCCCCCTGCTCATTAAACTTTACTGGCGTCTGTTGGCGTTGTTGGCGCTGTAATAACAACGTCTAAAACCAGGCTTATTCCGGTGAGTGAAAGTGACAGAGCTATACAAGTCGTCTAGCGCTATCTCATTTACTTTTAAGACGTAATACCCCCCCAGGTGTTAGTACTTGATGGTAATTTTGAAAGACACATTATAAACTGTTTCAACTGAGTTGATAATACTGCGAGATCGGACTGTCTGTCTGGTTTCATATCATTTAAATAGATTAAGAAGTTTTTGTTGACGGCGGGTAGGTACTTACCAACATGGCGTCTTCGTCAGTGACGTCATCACCGGCGTAGATAATCCTAATCCTTTCGCTCCAGTCCAAGCCGAAAGCTGTCCTCAAGATGTAGATTGATGCGCGACCTGCAAACGAAGGTTTCACCAAATTAGTCAAGGCAGGTACAACGCACAAGTGTTTAATTGATCAAGAAATCCTATAGTGTTACCACTGCTGTATCAAAAAGTAATAATTCGGCACTGGATAGTCTCGTGTATTTGATATAAAGCAAACATAACGGCCAGGAGTTCAATTTTTACATCGATTTCTAGAATTTTCTAATGTGGTTATATGGGGCGAGCCTATTGCCATAACCTCTGCACGATGCTAAAAGCTGTTAATAAGAACAACCCAATAACACTGGCACGTCCTGGGAATGGAACCTGGAAACCTCTTACTCAATGGTCTAGTTTACCACCGCTATACCAACGATGCAGTTATCAGTTCGTCTGCTTGAAGCAAAATAGAATATTGAAAACAATACCTTTGTCCCATTCAACAGGTGGACGAGCCTCTAGTGCACAGTGCGCGGGCGCAGGAGTGAAGCCTGATTCCGTGATGAGTTTCCTCGCTTGTTCAGCCAGTGCTGCGCGCTTCGCCACCGGCGTTTCTCTGTAGTGGAAGGTCAGCAGAGCACCCTTGTTCTCTACCCATGCACCATCCTTGCAAACCTGGACGATTCAAGAAAAGTGAGTTATTTCATGACTGACTAGTTGTTGCCAGTGGTTTCACCCGCTACTACCCGAAAATCATGTCTTGGGAACATAAAATCGGGATAAAAACTATCCTATGTGTTAATCCAGGTTATAAACTATCTGTGTACCGAATTTCAACCAAATCGGTTCAGTGGTTTTTGCATGGAAGAGGAACTAAAATCCATCCATCCAATCAAACTTTCACGTTTATATATTAATAGGATAGTAGGACTTGGCAGGATTTTTTTGGGGTAATTCCATCACTCTATTCCCTAACCACTACAACTCCTGCAATGAAAGCCATAATCAACAGTGGTGACCACCAGAAAAGCACCGAGTCAATAAAGCTCGACGTGGTGGTGATTTGATGATTGAATGTTAGGATCTAGTGTTCAATACAAGTTGGCGAATTTAGGTAACCCTTCTTTTTTGTTTGGCTTGGGCATCTCTTCGCTCAAATTCCCCATTGCTGGACTCTTCACCTCTATTTAAGAAGTTGAAGACATTATTCCTTACCTGTTCCTGTAAAGCCTTCAGTAGTTTGACGACGGCATCCTGCAGTTCCATGGGCATGGGGTGGACGAACTTGCTTCCATCAGGGTGCAAGATCTCCAGACCGTGGTTACCCGCGTACGTGATACCTTCGATGCCCACCTGGAGGAAGAATATTCATTTGTTACTAAAGGATTGTCAGTTGGATTAACCGATGGCCGTAACAAGGGTGCAGAATGTTGTGGCACAGCCTTGGAAGAGGGTTATTACTATACCTACCTACTACCACAGTCTACTGGTGGAAAGGACTGTGGATTAATTGGTTGAAAGCTGGTAGGCTGGTAAAGAGTGCACATCAAATGCATAAATCGCCTAACTTTGAGATCAAACATAGGTTTTGTTAAACAATAAAATAACTATCCGAGTTAGGATGCTAAAATTGGCCTACCCAAACCGAATTCCTGGCTACGACTTTATCTTTGGGTGCGATCCCAAAGATAAAGTCGTAGCCAGGAATTCGGTTCCATCAGGATGCCTGGTGAACTCGTAGTATGAAATTATGAATCACGACTGAGTAACTAACTATCATACCTATTACCACATATTGTAGAACAATATCAATTCACTTGAACATAACAGGTCAATTAGCATACCTAGTATGCGTACGGTTTACACGTGCAGTAGCTAGCAATGGTCGACCATGCTTTATGGGAAATCAATAACGGTGACGCATTATAAATGGGTAGGTAGGTAGGTAAATATGTAAAATAGAAGGCACTTCACAAACTGATACTATTCACGTGCTTTCTATTTTCACCGTCTCTAACGTTTTAGCAAAGGTTAAAAGATATATGGGCGTCTCGATTCACGTATGTAGTATTATGCTAGATTCACAGATTCACCTAGAAATGAAAATAGGTAAGTACTTGTTGGTAGTAAGGATTGCCTCAAGGCCTTTAGCAATAGATAGTTGCATGCACTTATGATAGCTATAGATAGCAATTTTCATATGCCTGTATACTTGCATTACGTAGGAACACAGTGCATACCTATTTGAAACAGAATTACATTAGCAAACATGGACGACAAAGATGGGGGCCACACAAACATTACGTAATAGAAATACAAATGACACACAAGTACCCGAGGGTTCATAACCCGGTTGTAATAACATTATCAAGGGTGCTAGGTAGGTACGTTACGACGGACAATATAAATATTTTTGTTTTATACAATGATAATGGCAGTCAAAGTTCACCATGATATCAAAGACCTTGTTATTTATTTGCAAAGCCACCAGATAGTTTCAATGAACGTTCTCTTACGGCCAGTTCACACCGAGGCGCGACGCGAAGCGACGTGACGCAACGATACTTCAAATTTGTATCTTTTCTTGTAGTAAACAAAGTCAGATTTTGAATCGCATCGCGCTACGTCGCGCTGCGTTGCGAAAGGTGTATCTTTTGTTTTTTAAAATAGAGTTACATTTTGAATAAGTCTATTGAAATGTGCGCGCAGCGTCACGTCTCCGTCTGAGCTGACCTTCAGGCACAGCTGTTTACGATAGATGCTTATAAAGTGCACAGATTGTTTTTAGCCATGAACAAAATCTGGATCCTCTTATTATCAACCCCCTTTGGAGACGTCACTACATGACACTGGCTGTAGTTGAAACGACTCAATTTCCAAAGAAGATAGAAATAAAAAAAAACCCTTTGAGGTAACAGTGACCTCGACCAAATTTAATTTTTTTGCATGTCTACAGCCACTCTACAGCTAAAGACAAAAGTGCATATATCACACAATACGTATTCTTCATAAAAAGTGAGCTGATGTATGACAAATAATTGACATCATAGTTAGTTAAGACTTTTGAACGTAGCCAAATGTTGAAAAAGATTTATGTATCGTTTACCTATCAACTCATTAATACTGCTACAGTGACTGGGTGATCAAAGCGGTCTTCAGATCAAAAGTTATCTTAATATTTGTTGATATTTTCCACCATGCGGAGTTCCGATATGCACAATGTTCTAAGAATTCTGATAACCTTTAAAATTCTTGTTACTCTAGTTATTTTTCGCCTTATGTCATAACAACGTGAGTAGCTATATAATATCAGTGTCAACTCAGTGTTTTGTAATGTTGAGTTTTCTAATAAATGGGATCATTAACAAGAAAAAGAAAGAAAAGATAATCAAAATGAAACTCGTTCGACGACTTCGTACCGTTCATATGTGGTTAAGCCGAAGTTAGTCTTGGTGTCTCCTTAAACAAGAAGAATTTCTTTGTGGGGGGCAACGTTGTATGTCTTTTTTTGTTTATTTAAGAGGTGTGTCTTTGTTCCACAAACTTCACTAATTATTTGATTCGAACCTATCCTAAGGTCGAGCCTAATGCGAGTCTGTCAGATTTCATCCCGTTATTGCAATGCTTTTAAGCTTTAAATTGAGGAATAAAATGGGAGCTCACCATATTCTTAACATTGTCGACATTTCTGCCAGAGATGATGGCGATGTAAACATCAGACATGTTTGAGAGTCTCTGCAGCGTATGCTTGGTCTCCAGAGGCAGGGTCGCCAGGTCAGGATGTGGCGCGATGGGAGCCAGGGTACCGTCGTAGTCCAGGAGTAGAGCCAGCTTCTGGGTGTACCCGATGTATCTGGTGCAAAGAACATGAGACTTAGTAAGGAAATTGGGTAGGTTCCATAGTGAAAATAGGACAATAAATGCCGGGAATAACTGCCACGAAAGGTGCAGCAACGTGGGTCGAGGGAGCTGAATTAGAATAGTCGAATTATGTGTGTAAAGATACCTTGCGCATGCGATTACGACGTCTACACCAATAATAAGGAATGCTTCTAGGGTCAAACGTCATCGATTGGTGAAATTCAGCTCAAAAGTTCGGAACAATTTGTGCTAGCTTGTGCTGCCGTCTTGTTTGCTGATTAATCACTTATTTTAATTTTTATTCAGTAACTCACTTCGATAAGTATTCGTCGAAGTCATCAATGGTGACTGGCTGCATGGAGGTAGCTCCAATATCGTCAGCTTCCTCTTCAAGCGAATCCATGGCTTTCAGGAATGCCTTCATCCAGCTGTCGACGTCATTAAGCTGTTCACGTCTCCTCAAGTGGTTCATACGGACTGTGCGCTCATCCTCTGGCATAATCAGGGCCCTGAAACGAAATTTCACAACAAATTTAGATATTTTCGTTTACGTTTTTTGATAGAGCATGGATGTTTGTACTTTGGAACTGTCCCAAGGCAATAGCAACAGTTTGAAATGATTTAACCGTTACGATTCCGTTTTTAAGACTCGTTCGACAACCCTGGAGTCAATGACTATGATAACCATTGACCGAAGAGAAATAAACCGTTTAATAATAAGTTAATAAGCGTCATATTTCATATATAGCAACGCAGTTGTAGTTATAATTGACGTCATATAGTTTTGAACGATAACATTTGCTGTAGGTACGCATTGGCTAGAAGTATCTTATGTACCCGTAATAAATAGGCCACACACTTCTTTGTATTACAGAGCTACCACGTGAAGGATTACATCACAGGAAACTCCAAGTCTTTCAGACCTGATGTGATAAAAACTAACTTATAATATTCACCTATGAATAACTTCGGCAGCATCATCCAACTCATACGGATTACAGATGAGAGCCTCGTGCATCATTTCTCCAGCCCCGGCGAATGGTGATACGATCAGAACTCCAGGTGGTTTGTTGATCTGGCAGGCGACGAATTCCTTGGCGACGAGGTTCATGCCATCTCGCAGAGGTGTGACTAGAGCAACTGCTGCGTCACGGTAGAAGGCTGCTAGTTCGTCTTGACCGACGCACCCGTAAATGTATCTGAAAAATATAATGTTAATAATGTAAATGTAAAATCTGAAATTGGCTCATAAAATCCAAGTGGTTAAGTATCTTCAGGAACTCACCTAATAGGTGACCAGTTGGGCGTAGTAAATCTTCCGTTTATCCTTCCAACCAATTGATCCATCTCCTCCTTCAAATCCTGGTACTCTTTGACGTCCGTTCTGGATGGAACTGAGATCTGCAGCAGCATGACTTTCTCAATGTGTTCAGGGTATCTCTCCAGTAGCCTCTCGAAGGCTTTCAGTCTATGTACTAATCCTTTGGTATAATCCAGTCTATCGACTCCTAATATTACTTGCTGGTTAGTAGAGAGCACTGGTTTTGCATTTTGCGCTAGCTGCACGAATCTGTCGAAGGGTACACCGATCGGCAGAGGTCGGACACAGATGGTGCGGCCTCCCAATTCAACTAGAAGATTCTTTCTGTCCACTCGGCAACCTAAGTTTCTTTGGCAACAATCTATGAAGTTCAGGCAGTAGTCTGTGATGTGGAATCCGACCATGTCACAACCTGGGGAGATACAAATAATCCTGGTTATCATAAAGCTTCTTCCGAAAGCAGAAGCTTCTTAAAACATAATGCTAGAGCGGCACTTACCAAGAATGCCCTGCAGTACTTCATCAGACCATGGGAACAGTCTGAAGATGTCCCATGGCGGGAACGGAATGTGCAGGAAGAATGCCAGTTTGCATTTTATGTCATCTTCCTCAACTCGCTGAAAGTAAAACGCATACGAGGATTAGATACTTCACTCTTGAAGACTCACAGTTGAAGAGTTTGGAAAGCATTCGTTCGTTCACATACCTGTCTAATCCAGTTAGCAGCTAACATTAGATGGTAATCATGGACCCAAATGATTGGGGGAGAGTTTCCATTCTTGCTCTTCTGTTGTTTGAGCAGATGTAAGGCATGCACCGTCTTCTCTGCGAACTTTTCATTGCACTTGATGTACGCCTTCCAGTGGTCGGCGATGAAGGTGGCGCGGTCCGGCATAGAGTGGAACAGCGGCCAGAGGGTACCGTTGCAGCAGCCATTGTAGTAACTGTCGAAGAGTTTCGGTTCTGCGTAGATTGGAACTATCTGGAATAAGAAAAATTTGGTTCTTTTTTATTTATTCTAGCTTATAGCCCTCAATCTCACTCGCTTTCGTTCTGTATAGTTATTTCCATCTTCAGGGTCCCATCCATCTCTGCATCTATATTTATCCAAATCAGTCCTAACTTTTAAGTTAACTGCTAAACCTCACTTTAGCAGTTAACTTAAAACTTACAACTATACCTAGATAACAAACATTTTGTCACGAGTAATAGGTATGTTTCTGTAGTTAAAGATTTTTATGGTTTGTCTACGTATAGTAGATAGAAATTATTTCCTGCAGTATCAAGAATTTATAACAGTTATTATTAATTATTGCATTGTCTGTTTTATATCACACTTCAATCAAATTATATTTACATAATGCCATACCGTAAGCCTTTTATGATGTAGTTATTTACTATTTTACTTAACGCAATGAAATATATTTAATAGTCGGCTTAGTAGATATCTGCGGTCACATTCATCTGTTATCTGATAAGTGATAACTCAGTATTATCAGATGTTTGATTGGAAAATAACGAGGAGTCTTTACTTCCTGAAATTTTTCCTTGATTGTGGAAAATGGGTATAACACAACTTCAAGAAGAATCTACAAATTATGGATATGTAAATCAAAAGCTTTTGTCCTCTTTTACGAAAATAATGTGGATTGAGTTGATCTATAAACCTATGGAGAAAGAGTGCAGAAAACTATTTTTTTTTAATATTGTCGAACTTCGACCATTATTCAATTTTTTTTTTACATCCACTCTATACCCATAGAGTGCGTTTATAATTACAGTATGTATAATAAATCTATCTACTCTGCGGTCTATATCATATACGAAATATTTTAACGATGTTCTATGAAGTTTTATAGGCGAAATTCGCGGATGATAATGCTTGGCTCCATGCTGGTCCTGCTCCAAGAGACAGTGAATGTATAAATAAATTGATAGTGGAAGATACTTAATACCATTGTTGGAGCTGCTGAAGACTGTACAACTGTATTTGCATTGTATAGATTCAATCTTCCTTGTATTATATAGTTTCATGGCCGACATTGTGTGAGTACTATGTACTTCGGAGCTGTCATTCACTTAGTACCTATGTCTCTTGTTAACTTGAATGACCCTGGCGGCTGAGATTGTGTCATGCTCACTTAAATGTCTCGCTGATGGTGGCGCGTGTGTCGGATCATTTAGCTCCCTCCAAAATGGTTGAGCTGAATGGTGCTGATGCATGTGTCATGTTCGTGAACGGGCGCTGTCAGTTGAGACTGGTCATCTCTTAGCTGCCACGGTTTATTTTAATAATATTGATCATTTTGTTTTTGAATTGTCTTTGTTTCAATTGTTACTCTCGACACTTTTAATCAAAAACTTGCTACATCGTTCTCACATAGTGTACCATCTCAAATGAATGATGTAACAAAGGTTCTGTAATTATTCTGGTGATCTAAAAAGAGTGTCCATGGAGTTTCTTGCACGTTCTTCTCCATAGAGATCTACTTCTTGGAACGTGCATCTACGGTACTTTCACAGTTTTTAGGGTTCCGAAGTCAACAAGGAACCCTTATAGTTTCGCCATGTCCGTCCGTCCGTCCGTCCGCAGTTTAGCTCAGAGACGCACAGTACTAGAGAGCTGTAATTTGGTGTAAATATACGGATTTGTTGTGCCCTAAAAAGTGGAAAAATAAAATCTCGTAAAATATTTTTTTTTAGGGTACCTCCAGTACTTACACGTAAAGTGAGGATTTTTTTTTTCTCGCGTACCCCTTAGTGTGGGGTATCATTAAATAGGCCTTTAAAAAATAATGATAGTTTCCATTAACAATTTTTTGATAAAAAAATTTGTTTGTGAAATATTAAGCTTTAAAGTGCTAAATTTCGCTCGACTCGAGTGTCCCCCCCCTCTACCAGCTAAACGGTTATGTTTGGGGGTGTGAAAAAATTCACAATAGTAGTATATATAACGAAGTTTAAAAGAAAATTATCATGACTAAGTAGGCTTTACAACTTTACGAGTAATAGTCGACCAACTTATAAAATGTACTTGGATATCATATTTTCTAAACAAAATGTATGGGAGACAACTGCAAATGTAAGTTTGTCAACTTTATTTTTACAGCTTTTGTAGTATGTTTTTTGGGGATAGGTAGGTTTTTATCGTCAACAATTTTTAACTAAATTCAAAAAAGGAGGAGGTTCTAAATTCGTTGTAATCTTTTTTCTTATGTATTTTCCCCGATTTCTCAAAGACTCCTGGACCGATTTTGAAAATTCTTCTTTTTAAAATTAAATTCAGCGAATCAGTTTAGTTAGTTCGCATAAGTATTTTGATGGGCAACTACGGAACCCTACACTGTGCGTGGCCCGACACGCACTTGGCCGGTTTTATGTCTTGTGACTGGGACTGTAGCACCATAACTTTTGTAGTGTTTAATAATAATCCTTTGATTGTCTATGACAATTCAAAAGTGCCCGTAACTGGCCTACTTGAAATAAATGTTTTGATTTTGATTTTGAAATACTTGCAATTAATTGCTTATGGTTACGTGATCGGATAAATGATATTTATTCAGTAAATTGGTTTTGGCAAACTCTTTTACACGTCAAAAGACACTATTTTACACTAGATGAGGCCAGTGTTTCGTACCTGACTACTCTGAGAAGAAACATCCGAAACAAACTCAAAGGTCACAGTCTCTTTTAAAGTCCAGACAATTTTTATTGATCAAATGTATGAGAACCATGCAGGTGTCTGAGGTGGTCTTTTGAAGAAAGAACCAGACAGATTTGAGTGGACCTGTCCAGTCAGTGCAAGCATGTGTCAGTTACCGTGTAGCTCAACTCAAAACACACAAGGAGCTCAACGAAACGACGATCAATACCAAAGAAAGGACATTTGGGTAGGCCGCATAAATAGCTCAAACTGACAGACAATAATATTAATCGCAAGAAAACAATAATAAAAAAAGGAGAATAAAATGTAACCCACATATTCTCATATTCACAAGCTAGTATAAACACGAAAAAAAAAACAGACAAAATTAAAATTACAGAGTAATTCATGTCAACAAAATAAGCAACAAGTATAAAAAAAATAAAAATAAATAAGCACCCATATCCATGAGTTGTTAGATTAGTTTATAAGGAAAAAATCAAAATCGCTCCATTCGTTTAGACTTTAGAAGCTACGACACGGACACACATAACATACGGACACACACGTGGAACTTTTATGTTAAAACTCTCCCCCTTTTTGCGCCGAGAGGTTAAGTCAAATGTCAGTAAGTGTACTTGTGCACGTCAGTGAGTAGGTATAGTGGGGAAATAAATTGGCAAAGTATTTGCACAGTGGAACACGACGCGGTCACGCGTGTGCAAGGTCGGGGCGGTGTGATTCACTTCTGTGTACAACTGTTTAATAGCCTTTAGAATCGTGAAATTTTCCAACGTTTCATTGGAACTTTTCACTATCTTTAAAAGAATTCTTCTACCTAATATTAATTTATGATGAAGCAAAAAGAGAGGGTAAAACTAGTTTCACGCGTCTGCCTGTCTGTGGTATCGTAGCTTCTAAACGAATCGACCGATTTAATAAGTTTTATTTTTGTTTTTGATCATCAGCTTACTTACCGAAGGATATAATGAGGGATTTTCTTTTTATGTTTTCCCTAGTCAATGGCGCTGAACTTGGCATGTGACTACAATGAACGGAACGTCACGTCATTTTTTGATCCAAAGCGCTATATTCACGATCCAGCACGGCTGTACGTCAGCTCAAGGTCGCGTTGCTGGACGTAGCATACACACTATCGTGCGCGCATCCAGCGAGCAGAATAAATCGGACGAATTAAATGAGAAGACGTGTTTTAATTAATTTAAAATGCCAGCTGACTAACAAAACGCCAAAAATGGGACTTCTCATGTTATCAACAAAAATGAGGAAAAAAAAAAAGGAAAATTTGAATTTCGCGGGCTGGTTGGGGCATTCACCTGAAATCTGCTGTACAGCAAGCCTATACACCATCTAGCGTGCACGGCGCTGGACTGCTCTGACGTACGTCCGCGTTATTCACTATCCATCTGCACGACGTTCGCGGTGGTGGGGGCGCTTGCTGGATGAAAAATCCGTCGTGCACGTCCAGCAAACAAAATAATAATAATTATTGACGTACGTCAAGCCTATTCACGGTGTTTTTGCTACGTCCAGCAACGCGACCTTGAGCTGACGTACAGCCGTGCTGGATCGCGAATATAGCGCTTAAGCTTGTACCTAATTTTGAGATCTTAAAAAACGAAACGTACACATCCATAAACAACAATTTAAATCTCATGGTCACATCACATCAATGACACTTTGAAAATAAATAACAAAAAAATTATGAGTTTGCCACGCCCGAAAGAAAATGTCCCAAGAGAAAAAGAAGAGAAGTCTGTGCATCGTGGATTTGTGCAAAAATGAAGGCACACATCTTTTTCCCAAAGATGAAAGCCGTAAAGCGCAATGGATACAAGCCATCGTACATTTTAAGCCTGGACGTACCATAAAAAAGCATTCGTACATATACTCAGCACACTTTAAACCAAGATTTTGCTTTGGCACCTAGTCACATAGTCAGTTCAACGCCACCTATAGAGTTCTTGGAAACTACTTTTTTTTTTAAACTCCAAAAAGAAAACCTCTCATTAACTTTAAAAAAATCTGATGATTGGATATTTGGGGTACTGTTAATTTGGTGGTATATCAAAGATCATGTTTTTATAGAGTTTATTTTGCTGCCTGTCGTTACTTTTATTTGCTTGCATAAGGACGGTTCTGTAGTACCTATCGACACCAAAAGATGGTTTATGTTTCTGATAAGTCCTATGTTGTAATCAGAGATCAAAATTAAGTAGTATTTTAGTACTTGCATCGAAATCCTGATATTAATATGGATATTTCCGGAATTTATAGACAATCTCCTGTGGAAAACTGTATTAAAAATAAATACCTAATAATAATACAAAACATAAATAAATTGTGAAAAAAAAAATTAAATCACGGATTTTTTCTGCTCTTTAAAAGTAAAGTAATTCCGGGATTTCGTGCATATCCACTTTATTCTTTTGCTGTATAATCCAGTAAGGAAAGCATCTCTACAGATGCAAATATAATAATGTTGAAAGAAATCTTTGTGAAACAATTGTTTATGAAAAAACTGTAATTAAAATTGGTCTTATTGATGAAAACATGTAGGGGTAAGACGAAATGCCCAAGGGGTAAGATTGAAATAGTGACCAAAATAGTCCTTATGGTTATGACCATAAGTACGTTTTTATTCTTACCCCGCTTGATGGAAGACTAAAATTTCAATTTTACGCGGATAATGTGTCCGTACGGAAAATGTCAAAAAAACACACAAATGCTCTCACTTAGTGACTGACGCAGACTGCGGTGTGGGGCAAGACAAAACGGTGTCTACAATGATGTTGCCAGCATTAAAAGATTTCCTTTATATTCGGCGTTATTGTAACTTTTTTATCTTTCCCCGTTTTTCATCTTACCCCCACTCACCCTATGTCATTCAAAGCAGTTCAAGGTGAGGTAAAGTACGCCATTTTTTTAAATCCAAAATAAAAGTAACCTTTATTATTAAAAGTCTAATTTTTGTCCTAAACCGCAATAAAATACTTATTGTGGTTTTCCTTGGGAAATTAATATATGGAATATGAGTATTTTCAGTTTTAAATTCGAAGTTATTAAATTACGTACTATACCTACGTCACTACTCGTATTGTATGAATTTCGATATCCAAGTACCGGTTTTGAAAAACAAAATAGGTACGCAAAATGAAACCTAGAATATATTAAAGTCTTACTAGGATGTGTCAAATAATATTGTACATACCTTCTCAGAAAGCAAGCCGGCTGTGGGGGTCTTGTCGTTGGGGTCTGACTCCGGGATCTTCTCGTTGGGGTCGTCCAAATGAATGCCCGGCCATCCTACCCAGATGCCACCACCCCTGATCACTACGGGGGCCACAGCCGTGACCAACCCACCAGCGCTGCGGACAAAAAATAGTGTTATGTTAAAGCCTATTTGATGACGAGTACTGGATATCGGTCTGAAATTCATGAGCATTTCCATAAACTCTGTAGGCACGGTTCATGAAATTTAAGCGTAGGTATGTAAAATCTGGACTTAGTAGGTTTGTAGGTATTATTCGAATGGATGGCTAAACATTATAGTTACAGTCATATCAAAGCTCTCAACCACTAAGAGCCATCGATTGCAGTCGCTGTGGCCGAAATCGGCTAGATGGCGTCATCATCATAGTTACAGTCAGTTCTTATTTTCATTGAAAGCATTAAAATTGAATAACATGCCAATGTTATTCAATTTTAATTTTAGTGCCATTACATAAGTTGATATGTTACTGTCCTCAATAAAGTTGAGAAAAGGCTCGGCAGATAATGATGTTAAGAAAGTGCTGATAAAAAGTTAAAGTCTGACTACAAAAAGTTAAATAAATCTGTTTAACACTTGTCTAAAGAAGTATAACTGCAAAACGATCATTATATCAATGGGAAATGCCGTTTTGTTTTGTTATTTACTCGTATTTATTCTAAGTGAGATAGCTATTGGCACTTCTAAAATATCAAAAAACAAAAAAATATTAATGGGGCCACAGTCCCAGTCACAGACTTAACACTTTCACTGTCCGCGCAGCAGACACAATACCTAAACAATAGTCGTGAGTCACATGTGATTCATCGGACAGGGAAGTGGTTAATATCTGTGAAAAACTCTACATTTAAATTAAAAAAAAAACTTCTTTCTTAAATCTATGGTGCTGACTGATCGTAAGAAGTTTCATAATAAAAAGAAAATATAAAACCTTCGTCAGTAAAGCTAGTTTAAATTTAAAAAAAACAATAGAACCAGCCAGCCCTGACTATTCGTTCGGAAACACGCGACCCGTAGGTCCGCCAATGAATTCAATCAGCTGTATCCCGCTGCACTTGACACGTGCTTCTTCAATATTATAACAACATTAAAAAACATCACGTTTTTCTGTTATAAGTAATTTTATTGTGGTTTGCAGCGGCACGTGAAAGTAAATCATGGAAGGAAATAGAGAAGAATTATTCCCAGTATTGGTACCTAGGTACTTGGAACTTGGACTTTATTTATCGTGTTAAAATCATCAAATGAGCCGTCCCACCCAGGCAGTGGCGGATTAACGTATAAGCACTACAAGCACGTTCTTGGGGCCCCTGTTCTCCAGGGGCCTCCATCCTCAGCTGGCGTATCATTTTTACCTACATTTTATCGAGATTCATCTACATTTCCGAAATCACAAGGCGAAAGCGGTCCGGGAGTGACCCTTCATTCACCCCTGCAGGGCCCTGTGGCTGCCCCCTGAGCATTTGCTCTGAATAAGGCAAGGAAAAAAATGTTTTAAGTTTTAAATTATACCAACTACACTTTCTATTTTGACAATATTTCAGTTTTATACCAGCATTTTCTGAATAAGGCAAGGAAAAAAATGTTTTCAGTTTTAAATTATACCAACTACACTTTCTATTTTGACGAAACTTTCATTTTATACTGTCTACCTTCCCAATTTATGCAATAGAGGGCCTACACAGGCTCTGTGCTTAGGGCCTCGGAAACTCTTAATCCGCTACTGCACCCAGGACAAAGCGGGAAGGATTGTCCGACTCGTACTGACTGTAATCCACGGTGTCTTTAAATAGCCCTTTGCGTTTCAGGGTCACGGTAATTCGGTAAGTCCCGCGACCACTTGGAACTTTTTTTTTTTTTTTTAGTGTGGTAAAATCATCAAATGAGTCCTCCAACCCCGGGCAGGGCGGGAGGGACTGTCAGACTTCTACTGACTAAAATCCACGGTGTCATTCATAGCCTGTTATGTTCCGGGGTTACGATAAGGGAATAATCCCGCGACCCCGGCAGGCTTTGGCCCTCTGAGAGGGGGGCCCCGTCATTATGCTGACGCTCTTTGAGGCGCGCGTGGGACACAACGCGCCGTCGACCCGGGCATGGTCCTTGGTCGGGCAGCGAGTTGCCCTTTACTCGCTGCCCGCATGCCCGCGCCTACGGTGGCCGGAGATCATCAAGCGACGTCCGTCGCCGTGGGCGTCTACCACTGCGGCTGGGGCGGAGGGAGGACGCTGTCCTCTCTCGCTCGCGGCCCGCCTCCTCCTTCACGAGCATTACTGCCTCGCAGAAGGAGCAGACCGCTTCCCACTCCGTCTCGCCCCGCAGCATGGCGGAAACCAATACCGGGCGCGAGAGGTCTCCGCCTATCGCAGCCGTGAGGACACGTCGGTGCTCCGCCCAAGCTGGGCAGTCTTGCACCGTATGCTCCACCGTGTCCTCCGGATCTTCGCAGTGGTGATACCCAGGCGTCTCCTCCTTTCGCATCAGACACAGGTACCTCCCGAAACTTCCGTGTCCGGTGAAGACCTGCGTCGAGCGGTAGGTCAGGACGCCATGACTTCTCTTCAGCCACTCCTCAAAGAGGGGTCTTACCGTCGCAATTGCGGCGTGCCCGGCCTTCGGGATCCAGATCCCAGGGCAGCAATCCGGCAAGCAGGTTGGCCGATTCGCCGGCAATCGTGCGGTATCCCCGGATCATTCGGATTGGAACTTGGACTTAGAAAAAAAGAAACTATCATCGATGTCCAGCTGACTGGATACATCTGAATCAATCAGCCGGGACCAACGGCTTTACGTTCTTTCTGGGGCACGGAGGAAACTCGCTGACAGATGGAGACCCATCCACAGACTACGGCAAGCGCGGCCGGAAGATCGGCCGGATCGTGCAGCTGTAATTATTTAGCCACAAGCTCCTCATTGCAAACTTACACACACACACATAAAAATACAAATCTTTCCTCTTTTTAACCGACTTCAAAAAGAAGGAGGTTATTATGTTTTGATGTTTCTCGCTATCTATTTTCATTATCTCGTGAACTAACCCGAGTTATTAAAGAATTACTATTTCATTGTTTTAAGCATTCTAATGAATGTGATTATTATTTTGGTAGGTACGACTAAATAAACGTAAATAAAACTGATAATAATTGAGCTTATTAGTCACAATGACTGTTAGATCTTTATACTTGATAGGGCTCGATCGGGCTTTTATAATAAAATGAGTGGACTGTATCAAAATAGGGTTTATTATTTGCTACAGCCAGTAAGTACAGAGAATATTACGCGAACAAAGAAATGACCCGAGCGGTCTGCGCGTGGAGAGTTGAGTGTGCGGGCGGCCAGCGGCGATCGGGCAGGCGCGGGTTCGGTTCCCCGAGCCCCGCGGACACCCCGCGGTCGCCTGCGCATATGTAAGGCGCCGACATATTCCCCGGGTTGAAGTAACTCTTCAAATCTTCACTCGTCGACTGGAAGGGGGCAGATGCAGTTGAAGGCACGACGAATGATGCCGCGCTTCGTCTTCAGTTCAGCCACTCTCGTGACCCCGTCTACGCCGGGATAGGTCTTCATGACCCGACCCAGGGACCAGAGCAGAGGTGGCGCTGATTTGTCCTTGATCAGGACTAGTGAGTCTGGCTTCACTTCACCTCTGGAATGAAACCACTTGGATTTAGCCTGCAGCAGAGAAATGTACTCATTATGAAAGCGTCCCCAGAAGTGCTGTCTGATGTGCTGGATTCTCTTCCAACGATCCAGCCGCGTGATGTTGGCTTCAGTCACCTGGGAATGTGGTACTGATAAGAATGGCCGTCCAATCAGGAAGTGGAAGGGAGTGAGGATCTGAAGAAAGAGGAGTGAGAGGGCGTGAGTTTAACACCGCCTCTATATGAGTGAGACAGGTAGCCATCTCCTCGAAAGTGAAGTGGGTAAGATGCAGTAGCCTTTTTAAATGATGCTTACATGACTTTACAGCAGCTTCAGCCAATGAATTGAAGTGAGGGCTGTAGGCAGGCGTGAAAATGAATTTGATGCCCTGCTGTGTTATTTCAGATGCAACATTCGATGATTGCAAAAACCTACACATTTCATTCGAAGCACCTACAAAGTTAATCCCGTTATCGGACGTGATGCTTCGAGGCTTGCCACGACGCGCCACGAAACGATTTAAAGCGGCCATGTAGGCCTCAGTGGTGAGGTCGCTGACGAGCTCCAAATGTACGGCTTTCACTGCCGAGCAAACAAAGATGCACATATAGGATTTTGTAAGTTTGCATCCTCGGCCTTTACGATTGGCCACCAATACTGGCCCAGCATAGTCCACGTAACTATCTAAAAAGGGAAACTCGAGATTTGTTCTAGAACTAGGCAGTTGACCCATTATAGGTTGCACGTTCTGAGCTTTATGCCTGAAACATTTAAGACATTTACTCACGACAAATCTAGACAAGTTTCTGCCACCTAGAGGCCAATATGTTTGCCGTATGTGTGACAATAACAACTGTGGACCAGCATGTACAAGCTTTAAATGTTGCAATTGAAATATTAATTTAGTAAGTATCTGCATAAAACAATGGGATGTTTTATATTAAAATCGTAGGGGGAGTTATCGAGCCTCCCGCCCACGCGAATGATATTAAGATTGTCAATGAACGGAGTCAGAGGAAGCAATCTACTTTTGCGTGGTAATTTTTGTCCAGATTTTAATAATTTATATTCTTCAGGAAACATTTCAAGCTGAGAATAATGTATAATCGAATTTAAAGAATTTTCAAGTTCTGATACTGAAAAATTACCTTGCAATTTATTTTTATTTTTTACATTGTAAATAAAGCGTTGTACATATGTAAATATATTTTGTATTTTTGTTAGGCTGGAATACTTAACTAATAAATTATGAATGATTGATGAATGAATGGTAACGTCTGAATGATTACTACTTGATGAATGATTGTTGCTATCACCACTAATGAAATGAGTCATTACTTCCGGCAGACTATCCTTCCCGCTGTTTGGCATGGTAGGCCACTCATTTTCACTATGCTGTAAAAATGAGGGTCCAGACCACCACAGAGGTGTGTCTATGATAACGTCGGCCCTTAGACCACGGGAAGCAAGATCCGCCGGGTTGTCCTGCGACGGTACGTAGCTCCAGGTATGACCACATGTGCTTTCTTGAATCTCATTGACTCTGTTCCTCACAAAAGGCTTTAATTGACTTGAAGGAGTAGAAAGCCAACCCAGAACTATTGTTGAGTCACACCAGAATCTACATTTATGAATGGGCATAGTGAGTGATTCTTGAACCTTAGTACACAGCCTTGCACCTAACAAAGCTCCACAAAGTTCAAGCCTCGGTATCGTCGTCGGTTTGATAGGCGCTACACGATTTCTAGAAACTAGAAGTTGTACACCTAGGACTCTGCTGCCATTACAAGATCGAATGTACACACATGCGCCGTATGCCTTCTCGGAAGCATCGGTAAAGACGTGTACTTCGTGTGTGATGGAGTCTTCACGCAAAACCCAACGAGGAATTTTTAAGTTGTTTAATGTTGATATCGTGCCTGCAAATGTAGACCAAAGGTTTTTGACTTCACTCGATACCTCGTCGTCCCAGTCACACTTATCTAGCCATAGACGCTGCATAATAATTTTCGCTTCGACGACGCACGGACCTACGAGGCCCAGTGGGTCAAAGATCATACTAATAACAGAAAGTATGTGACGTTTGGTGACTTTCTCGGTGGAAGTGATATTTATATTATATAAGTAAGTGAATCGGAGTCACAAACCCAGTTAAGACCCAAAGTTTTAGATTGAGCTGAGTTTAGACCTTGCTCAGAAAAATGTAAAATATTATGTAATTCGTTACCTTGTGCAATTTGTTCGAGAATGTTAGGATTATTTGACCGCCATTTACGTAAATTTAATTTTGCAGATGATAGAACCGAATGAACCGTTTTTGAAATATTGACAGTTTCAGCTATGGTATCCCCACCACCGAGATAGTCGTCAACATAAAAGTCACGTCGTATGGCACATTGAACACGACTATCTGTTACGTCATCAGCCAGACTTACAAGACACTTAGTGGCCAAATATGGTGCGGACGCAGTACCATAGGTTACCGTATTTAAGGTATAGGTCCTAAGAGGTTCTGTAGAATCAAATCTAAAAATTATTTTTTGAAGTGGTCTTTGGACTGGATTTAGCTCAATGGCCCTGTACATTTTTTCCACGTCACCTGTAACTACGTATCTATGCTGACGAAAACGTGTTAGAATGGAAAACAGATCGTCTTGAACTACGGGACCGACCATCTGAATGTCGTTAAGAGACACCCCAGAACTGGTAGGGGCTGATGCGTCGAATACTACGCGTAGTTGTGTAGTGGTGCTAGTATTGCGAATAACTCCATGATGTGGAATGTAATATTTATTCACGGAGTTATCTACTGGAAGAGTACAGTCTGAGTCTAACGTCATGTGACCTAGGCGCTCATATTCTCTCATGAACGCGTTATATTTTTCATGAAATGAGGGATCGCGTTTAAATCGCCGTTCAAGGGATAGGAAGCGTTTCCTAGCATTGGCAAAAGAATGCCCTAAAGTACTAGGATCCCCTTTGAAAGGCATAGTGACGACAAATCCCCCACTGTCATTGCGAACAGTGGTTTGAGCAAAAGACTGCTCACACATTCTCTCTTCAAGTGAGAGTGAATGCTTTGAAGCAACATTGTCCAGCTCCCAAAATTGAGTGAGATCGGGAGTGACATTGGAATGATGGCATGAATGATTAGCGGAAAAACATGATTGTTGCGAAATACTACCTGAAACTAACCATCCTAATTTGGTCTCGCATAATTTAGGTAGGTTTTTCCCTAAGTCTATCGTTCTAGTACCTAAGATATTCCAAAACACTTCAGCCCCTACCAGGATATCTACGACCGACGGAACGTTAAAGTTCGGGTCTGCTAGTTGAAGACCTGAAGGAATAGGGACGTGTTCAATGTGCACGAATGAAGTCGGTAGAACCTTTGTGATCTCAGGCAAAATGTGACACTCGATATCTACAGTAAAGGCACAGCATAAAGACTCCATTGTGAGGCGACAAGACTGTGTACTGGTGGATATGTGATTATTTATACCCGTTACCTTGGTGCTCGTACCGCGTCGTAACAAACCCAGCTTCTCTGAAAAGCTTTGCGTAACAAAGTTCGCCGTACTACCGTTGTCCAGCAGCAGGCGTGCAGTGTGCTTCTTACCCGTCACGCCAATCACGTTCACCATAGCTGTGGACAGTAAAACATGCGCAGAAGTATGAAGCTGCAAGGAATTAGCTGAAAGCACAACATTTGAAGAAGGTGAAGCAGAAGGCTGTGCAGAAGGCATGGCAGAAGGCAATGGATTGGAAGCAAGTTGAGGCTCGTTACTATTTAAATGCAAAAGCGTATTGTGTTTAACTTTGCAATATCGGCAATGTGAGAATCTGCATTTATTTGAATTATGTCCGAAGCGTAAGCAATTCATACAGACTTTAAGTTCGATTGCCTTTTGTATGCGATTGTCTACGGACAAGTTTCTAAAAGATTCACATTTAAATAAATTATGTACTTGGGAGCAAAGTGGACATTTACTGTTTTTAATTTTATTGTCTTGCTTTTTATTTGTTTGGTTAGATTTAGAGTCAATTTTATTCGAATCATGGCTATTATTTAAGGCGACAATAGTATTCGAACCCAAAGAAGGTTGATTGACTTCCACTGATTCTAACCAATCTGCTTTCCTGCTTAAAAATGAACAAAATTGTATTAATGTTGGATCTTCTCCTAAAGTGTTATTTCTGTGTTCTTCCCAATTACGCGCTGTTAATAAATCTAGTTTTTTAATCATTAAATAAATTATAATGTCATCCCAATGTTGAGTTGGCCTTTTTAAATTTGTAAGTGCCCTTAAGTTTTTATTAATAATATCCACAAGGTTTCTGATGGAAACACTTGACTCTGTTTTTATGGGTTCCGCATCAAATAAAGCCTGTAAATGGTTATTCACTAGTAGACGGTTATTATTGTACCGCTCACACAATAAGTTCCACGCAATATTATAATGATCGGCTTTAAAATCAATATTTTTGATAATTAAAGCCGCATTCCCCTGAAGTGATGCTCGCAGGTAGTGGAACTTATTGATGTCACTTATGCTA
The DNA here is from genome assembly GCA_036375495.1 of Agrotis segetum. NCBI lineage: Eukaryota > Metazoa > Arthropoda > Insecta > Lepidoptera > Noctuidae > Agrotis > Agrotis segetum. Next base: position 427,205 of record JAQSVV010000073.1, on the reverse strand, counting down.
GTGTTGTCGTGAATCAATGACCCAAACGTATCTCTAAACTCGAGCCAGCATTGGTAATTCCCATCGAAATAAGGCAAGTCGATTTTAGGCAAACGAACAAAAGAATTCCTAAATGAAACATGTGCACCTGAGTCAGCATGTGGCCGAGACGCCGAGCAGACTGCGCGTGAGTGCCACGAGGTTGAAAAACTGGCGGTCAGTCCTCACGCTCAGTTAACGCAGACTCGTCGTCATCGGAAAGCACTTCGATCTGTGTCTGAAAGGCATCAAATTCACTATGTAGGGCTTCAAATTTATTAAAACGCTCCTCCAAGTCTAGGCGTTGCAGCTCAGATACTGCGGCACTACTTTTTACTAGGTTTAAGTAGTTGCTGTAAATTGTAAGCTTCGATTTAATTGAGCTACGCTTCTTAATCAAGGTTTTTAAACTGTCCATTATGAAATAAAGTAATAAGTACAGTTATGTAACAGCTGTTTGAACCGATGCTAATGATCTTTATAGAAAAAAACTACGAAACAGATGTGCGCTAATGAAAGGATCGCTCAAGGTCAACGACACAACATGTGTTTATTGCGTAATGCAAATTGGTTAATGACCGAGCGTTTAAATGTTACCCCGGCCACTCACATGCGCGCAAAGGTTCGTACATTGTACGAATCTTTGCGCGCATGTGGAGGGCCGTCAGACATACATTCGCGAACTTCGCATATTTGCAAATGGGTTCGCATACTCTATGATCAAATTAAAACTAATAACTTTAAACTAAGGACCAAAATTTAACGGTGTATGAATAGGTACTTATACTGATCAGTATTTCCTCACATAAAATATAACAACGACACGACCATTTGCTTCGCAATCGTGAGCGCGACTGGTCACACGAATGTGTAGGAGCCTACGCGAAGGTTCGCGCACATAAAACCGACACAGCTTGGAAAAGCACGAATGCCACGAAAACTTCGCGAAGTCATTCGCAAATGTCCTCCTACACATGCGGGTTCGCGTATTCGCACGAATGTGAGTGGCCGGGGTTAGGGAATTTATAACGCGTGCTGTAGCAAAATAATAAAGTGATTATTTTGAAGCACTGTGAACACAAAAATGGAAAAATGGAAGATAACGCAACGACTTTCGGCATGAAAAGAAAACAGAAAATAACTAATTGGAACGGACTCACTCAAATACAGTATTATACTCCCGTGACATCAGCTCCCACGATGATGATGGTGCAGCAGGCTGGCCGGGAACAACTTCTTTGTCCTTTTTTCTTCGTACCGCGTGGCGATCGCAAGTGGTCAAAGTTCACGCAGGCGAACACGTCGACCGATGATTTTGACGGCGAATTGTAGCAAACCGGTAATTTTGCGATAGGGCTCGATCGGGCTTTTATAATAAAATGAGTGGCTGTATCAAAATAGGGTTTATTTGCTACAGCCAGTAAGTACAGAGAGTACGCGAACAAAGAAATGACCCGAGCGGTCTGCGCGTGGAGAGTTGAGTGTGCGGGCGGCCAGCGGCGATCGGGCAGGCGCGGGTTCGGTTCCCCGAGCCCCGCGGACACCCCGCGGTCGCCTGCGCATATGTGAGGCGCCGACAATACTGATTGTACTTACGTTAAAGTTTGGGTCAGGAGAATATAATAAATATTGGGTCATAAAATTGCTAAAATTATAATATTTCACATTAAAGTTTATCATATTTTCATGTATTAATTTAAATGTTTGAAATTTTAATTAATGCCTTTACACCCATCACGGGTGTACATGGCCGATTAAAAGATTATTAATAATTAGGTAATTATTTTATGAAAACCATGGACCTAAAAAGAAAGGCGGACGGAACTTCACTAAGAAACGATTGAAGCACCACAATGGCGGCGGTGTATATATGTGTGAGTTTGTATGGGGATGCCAGATGAAGAAAAAAATTACCCATTTTTAAACAATATTTAATTAAGATCTACCTTGAACTTAAGTTTAATGAGGGATTTTCTTTTTATGTTTTCCCTTGTCAATGGATAGATGGCGCTAAACTTGATATGTTACTGCAATGAACGAACGTCACGTCATTTTTTTATTTTTTTCACTTGGATGTAATTTTGAGATCGTAAAACAAAAAGTACATGTCATGTCATTGTCAGTCACATCACATCACACAAATGGCATTTTGAAAATAAATAACAACAAGGAAAAAGAAAAAAAATATTCATATACCAGTCTTTTTAATTTATGAGTTTTCTACGCCAGAAAAAATATGTCCCAAGAGAAAAAGAAGAGAAGTCTGTGCCTCGTGGATTTGTGCAAAAATGAAGGCAAACATCTTTTTCCTAGAGTAACACCGTCAGTTCAACGCCATCTATAGAGTCCTTGGAAACTACTTTTTTTTTTTGAAACTCCAAAAAGAAAACCTCTAATTACAATTTTTTGTAACGGATACCTATTTTTAAAATAAAGGTAAAATAATTTAAGCACATTGGATATAAAATATGTACAACTCGTTTAATATTAATAAAGTTTTACAATCCCTTTTGGTGATTCAAATTTTTGTAGACTTGTCTTTTGCTACTGACATACCTAGAAATCCCTTCTAATTTACTTAAATGGTGAAAACGAATGTTTAAGTATTTTTCGGCTATAAATATGTATTTAATTAAAGCTATTTTATGTTCCATTCCTACACGTCTACATTCCTATTCCATGTCTACGCTCCCTTATTATTTTTATACAATCATTTTTCCATGCATCATTTGCCGTGGGGAAATTTGTAAAAATACAGAAGAATACAATAACGATAAATAGTAACAAAATATAAATCTCCCAATTTTAAAATAATTTGAACCTTGAAATAGTTCCAACACTGATTGATTTCGAGATGTTTATAAAATTTATTGACGTAAAATCGAGAAATAAGCTTCAAAATGACATTTTTAACTATGAAAAGTGATCCCCTGGTTTTTTTAATTGAACTACTATGGTTTAGACAACTTTTTGCAACACATGACGGCATACTTTGATTTTTATTAGACAAAATAATACCGTATAAAACCGCGAGTGTCGTTCGAAGCGTAATGGCCGACGGCTGACTTACCATGAATGTGTGCGTGCAGGCTTGTCCTTATATCATTATTCAATTTCGGTCGGCAATTGTTTTTGTTATTGTGTGTGTTTTGTAATCAAAATAATTTAAAGGAGAAAGAATACGGCAATGACAAGCAAACGGGAGTTTTGTTTATTTGTAGCATAGATTTATTAGACAGCCGTTTTGCCCCAAATATTTTATTGTAATTACAAAGCAATATTTAATCAAATTATAGTTGTTAATCACGTTATATTAAATTGGTTAAACAATGGTTAGTGGAAAGATATATCAAATATCCCTATTTTCCGATGAGAGGTAATTCTCGTAGATCCACTTAAGTTATTCCGATGGCGCCCAGAAATAAACTTTGCAATTGATGTCAATTTGTTCAATACTTTTAGTGTATTAGGATTTACACCTACAGGTAAATATAAAATAGTAATTCAATATGTAGAATTAATAAATAAATATTCCACAACTATCACACAACGCCATCTAGTCCCAAGCTAAGCAGAGCTTGTGTTATGGGTACTAGACAACTGATAAACATACTTATATATTTCTAAATACATACATATTATAGATAAATTACACCCAGACACAGAACAAATGATCATGCTCATCACACAAACATTTGTCCTGGGTGGGAATCGAACCCACGACCTCCGGCATAGCAGTCAGGGTCACTAACCACTAGACCAACAGGCCAGTCATCATCATCATCACATCAGAATTGTAGATATTACTTCATCATCATCATCAGCCTATAAATTTTCCGACTGGTGGGACACAGGCCTCCTCTCAGTGGAGAGGGAGTGCACTATAATCAACCTCGCGGACCCAGTGCGTGTTAGTGGATGTCACATGTCTGCTGATTTTCGGTTCTAGGACATGCCGGTTTCCTCACGATGTTTTTCTTCACCGTTTTGAGTGCAGAGGTGATGAAATAAATTACACAAAGTAATGCGCCTGGCGGGGTTCGAACCCACGACCTACAATTCGTAAGTTGGGGCCGATACCTCTGGGCCACCACTGCTCCTTTTATCAGTACCTATTTTATACCCTGTTATAAATTATATTATGTAAAGCACGAACCTCAGAATAAAATGTATATTACCTGAGAATTCCAAAATGGTACAAGTTATTTTTACTTACGATAATAAGCCACTAAGTGTATTGTTGCGTGTATTTTGAAATATTATACTGTAAAGCACTTAAATATATCAAGTCAAGGTTCAAACTTAACAGCGTATATTCCGAAAGTTGGCAACGTCGCAAATGGTTGTCAAATATTAACAAGTTTTAATTAATTTAGCATTTTTACTGTACGAAAATAAGAAATATGGCTCTGTAGTTGCACTAAATAAATTGATAAAAATGGCAATAAATATTAAACCACTAACACACTGAATATATTATTATTGACTTTTTTTTTGTCGCTGCCTCAACCTACACTATGAATTTCATTGTCGAGTGCGTTTACAAATGCCTTTTATACACCAGACTCGATAAAACGGTGGATAAAATATGCAAATTCTCCAGTGTTTCCTAATGCTGACATCTGGGGATAAGATCTCTGAAACAATTTTAAATAATTAATTAAAAATGGAAGATGGTCAATATTGGCCTACACTCGCATTAAATCGCGAGAGATGGACAGAGGGAAGGGAGGCCTTTGCCCTGCAGTGCAACGAATAATAATAATAATCAAACTTGGTCAATAAGTAGAGACACCAGCACATCAATTTACCTAAATCTCTGAATCTAGGACTTCAGTAAGTTGGACAACATCTGCCTAAAACTTGCAGCCAGCAGCCACACTTTCCTCTAGGGGAGTAAAACGGTTCCCTACTAGGTTCCACCCCTGCTAGCGCTGAAACCTCTATTGAAATCAGTGACCTTAGCATGCACTCGACAGTTGTAGTCATTCCAAAACTAAAAAGAGATATAAATTTTGTTATTTTAATTTTTTTTTCATGTCAACTTACTTCGTACAGCTAATGTATACATTTTATAATTTCTTGAAAAGGAAAGACCAATATTATGTCTTTAACTTTAGCATTTTTTCAGCACATGTTCATAAAGTGCAGGTTTTTTTTAGACCGCATTTGCAACGTTTAAAGCAGAAGTTCAAGTTGTCGAAATGAAGTTGTCTTCCGCCCTTCCATTATTGCGAAATTAGAAACACCAATGCAAGTTGTCACATAAAATTATAATTTTTTTAAATGATCTAAGTCAAATCAAGTGTGATTTTCGTGTGACCGTAACCCTCAAGTGGGTCGTTATGTGTTAATTTTCAGGACTTATCGCACAACATTTCCTATGATGCGTATCGGGGCATGGTGCCATTTTAGACTTTATAAATACTTATGTAATAGATAAAATGAAACAAAACTAAGTAAATCAGTCATTTTGATGAATTGCTAAAAAAGTTTTTGCTTTACGATATTTTCAAACCGGTACCAAGACGTTTCGTTTCACATTTTCGGGCAAGAGAATTAAAATGGAACGTTCTCCAAGAATTTATTATTTAACCATCGATATTTCCCATCAATCAGTAAAATTTTTGTCATAACATTTGAATCATTTATTATATTTTAAAACACATAAGTAGCACCTGTTTCTATTTAGTAGCATTCAAATTTTATACTGTGGTATCATTAAAACATACTATTCGTCTTGCTGGTATCACAGGACAACGTTCATAGGACAGTCGTAAATTCCCGCTACGATTACGCATCGATTACGTTCCCGGTCTAACGTAACAAATAGCAGAATAACATTTTAGGTTACCATTGTTTGGCGATAGGAATGGTACCGTTGCGTAATAGCGATAGGATAGGTAATTTTGCAAATTAGTAGAATCGGCCCCCTGGGTGGGAATCGAACCCACGACCTCCGGCATAGCAGTCAGGGTCTCTAACCACTAGACCAACAGGCCAGTCATCATCATCATCACATCAGAATTGTAGATATTACTTCATCATCATCATCAGCCTATAAAGTTGACTGGTGGGACAAGGCCTCCTCTCAGTGGAGAGGGAGTGCACTATAATCAACCTCGCGATAATTTTAGTGGATGTCACATGCCTGCTAATTTTCGGTTCTAGGATATGCCGGTTTCCTCACGATGTACTTCACCGTTTTGAGTACAGAGGTGATGAAATAAATTACACAAAGTAATGCGCCTGGCGGGGTTCGAACCTACGACCTACAATTCGTAAGTTGGGGCCGATACCTCTGGGCCACCACTGCCTTTTATCAGTACCTATTTTATACCCTGTTATAAATTATATGTAAAGCACGAACCTCAGAATAAAATGTATATTACCTGAGAATTCCAAAATGGTACAAGTTATTTTTACTTACGATAATAAGCCACTAAGTGTATTGTTGCGTGTATTTTGAAACTATTATACTGTAAAGCACTTAATATATCAAGTCAAGGTTCAAACTTAACAGCGTATATTCCGAAAGTTGGCAAAAATGGTTGTCAAATATTAACAAGTTTTAATTAATTTAGCATTTTTACTGTACGAAAATAAGAAATATGGCTCTGTAGTGCACTAAAAAATTGATAAGGGAATGCAATAAATATCGTAACACCGAATATATAGTTTTAGGCAATGATATTTAAAGTCATAGATGCGTTACACGTACAAATCTGTGCCGCGTATATTTACAGATACATTACAGCTTCACATATTACTTTCACTACAAGTAAAAGGATAGCTTGATACAACTGCAATAAGAAAAAAAGTGACAGCTAGATAAACAACAGCGCCACGCGTCACATCCCCCCGCAACGTAAGCGTTCCTTCGCTCGCACCCGTGCTCGCACTCTTTCTTTTAAAATTTATAGAAACGTTATGTTTTATTTTAAAATAAAAGCTAAATAGTATATTTACTGTTATGTACCTTTGACTTTTAGAAGTCTTGCATGTTTAATTTGTACAATATCTCATCACACACGACTCATTTTCGGTATTTTTGGTCTTTTACTTTTAATTCAGTCTGTGGTACGTGAAGTGCCGCTGGCAACGTAAGATCAAGCAGCCTCATTTGAGCACTACGTGTATGACGATCACACCTTTTTACTTATAATATCATTGGTTTTAGGTGTAAAAAAGCATTTCGAAGCTTTCCAAATGCCTTTTATACACCTGAAACGGTTACAATATCAAATTCAGTGTTTTAATTGCATTCCTATTTCATTTTTTTAGTGCACTGCAGAGCGATATTTCTTGTTTTCATACAGAAAATATGCGAAATTAATTCAAACTTGTAAATATTTGACAGCTTTTTGCGACCTTGCTAGCTTTCAGAATATGCGCATTGCGTAGACTTGCGTAGTAGACGTAGCCCGTTGCTACGCTTTCGGTGCTACGAGTACGTTGCTTACGCACTAATCGAAATGTACCTAAGTGCCTAAATTGAATTACTTTCATTCATTATTCTATCTTACTTCTTCGTACACTAAGTATACATTCTGTAATTTCAAAAGGAAAACAAATATTATGCTTTCTTTAATTTTTGATAATCATAAACATTTTTTTTTTGCAACGTTTAAAGCTAAATTGTATACAACATTTTTTTTTTATGCGTAACCCGATACACCTGTCTAGTATTTTTGTGTAAATGATCTATGTACAAAATTTTAAAGCCGTATCTTAAAAAATGACAACTTTATAAGCTTGTATACCTATTACCTGGTTGTCCGTTGAAAAACATGCTCATTTCGCGGCTTCGCGGTACACCCGCGTGAACCGCGTCTCCTGTGTTGAGATCACTTTCGCTTTCAAGAAAAATCGAAATATACGTATATTTGTTACGATAGATTATGTTATAATTTCTTCTTCTTTTTTGAATCTTTATTATATTAAAATAATAAAACAGGTGTGAAGTCTGTACCTTTGGTATTTCAACAAAATCTAAGTTCAATGAGTTAGGCGTGAAAACTTCATAAATAACGAAACGGCAAAACAAAATATATGAAGAAAAAACAAAAACTGATCACTATTTGATACAAATCTTTTAGATAGTGTCTGTAACCACAAATAATTACGAGAAATATTTTACTAGTGCGTTTGATTTGTTTGATTGAACGTCATTAACAAGCAAGTAGTCGCAATACTATCATAATAATTATATAGGTTATCATATCAATTTATGGTTTATATGTGTTAATTTAATTTTAACTTTGACTTGCGTCTTGCAGGATCGTATTGATTGTTGCTATCTGGAGACCTAATTAAACTATCTGCGTTGATATTAATTTTAATATCGCATTAGTATTGTGAACATGATATTATACGCAGTACGAAATTAATTTTCTATTAAATATTGCGACTGCATTGATGTTCTTCTTTTGGAATTTACAAAGTTCTTGCATGTTTCTAAAAATATTTGTACTTTTTTTTTACTATTATATTTATACTGTAACATTATATGCTATATAAAAATTTGGCGCAGGGATAGATAACAGTCTTGAATAACATATTGGCTAACTTAAATCCAATTATAACGTTTTCGTTTGGATAATTTTCGACTGAAACTTGGGCGAAGTTTCTGGCTGAAGCTAGTCGACGATAACCTTAAAAATGCGTGTTTGATTAATTGGGTCATTGGATTATCGGAAGCTCAAGCGAAGGGTGGTTGTGATGCGGATTATCTTTGACGAAAATTGACGTTCAAAAATCAATGTCTTTTGATTGGTTTTTGCGACCTCTTCATCCGAATTAATATTAAAAACACAATAGTTAGTTTGTTTGTCATCTTTTCACGTCTAAACGACTGAACCAATATCATTTATGTTTTTCATAATTATTATATACAGTCATTGTCAGGTATATCTGACCGGAAACCGACACAGGGAACCTTGCGTCTTCTGAAATCGTGATTGAATTTTATTAATAGGTACAAATCGAATAGAAAAGAAAAGGGTAGAAGTCGATTGTCAAAATAACTAAAACCAAAAGCTAGCAAAGCGTAACAAACACCTACCAAATAGATAGTGGTGTAAGATTATGTTTGGTAAAGTCTAAATTATTTTCACCTATTTAATACCTATGCTCTGTGTATTTATGCTAAAAATATTATAAAGATCAATAAATATCATCAGCCGGAACATGATATACCTAGGTCTCACCTTAGACCGCCATGCCGACGAAAATTCGCCACTTGCATCCATTCATCTATCCAATTAATATCTATCGACAACTAATTGTACACGAACCTAACTGCAATATTTTATCAATTAATGAATTAAACAATCCATTTTCCTTATTGATTCAAGCCGAGTGCATAGCAAACTAGTAAGCTAGTAAGATTCTAATTAACCCAAATACGTTAATCATATAAACTAAAGCAAATACAAGCGAACATATTTTATCTTATCACTAGTATACATAGGTATGACCGCGGCATTGCCCGCGTATAGTTCGATAATGATACGAAGGGAACATCATAATATCGGGATGAAGGTATCCTATATTAATCCAGGTTATAAACTATCCGTGTACCAAATTTCATCTAAATTCGTTTAGAAGTTTTTGTGTGAAAATGTTACAAATACTCATCAATCTTAATTTATAATAGTAGGTAGCAAGATTTATAAAAGTAGAAAGAAGTAAATAAGAGCGAATACTTATATTAATGTTATCATTATGTCAAATATTTGGATGAACTTAAACAACTGTATGTTATCATTGTGGCTTTATCACTTCGTATCACATATTTAAAACTATATAGTTTTTATTCTGTTTGACAACTTAGAAACAAAGTTACACCAAGCAGTATTGTGAATACGACGAATCAATTAACGGTATAATGCTACTTCATGCGACCTTGAAAATAAACATTCAAGTCCAAGGTTGCTATCAAGTCTGTTGTACATAATATATGACCACCATTATAATGTACAATGTCACAAAGCCCATATATGACAACACGGTCAACTACAATAGCACATCACAATGGAATCAACGCATCATTACATTACAATAAGGTAGGTACTCGTAAATTGGATACAACAAATGAACCTTTTCAATTAAGTCGCGTTATAGTTAAGTTTGTGTTATGGAAATGGAAATCCACCGGCAACAGCTGACGGTAATATTATGTTCTATACAAAAGCCGGCTTACGAGTTTACAAACATGAGATCACGCAGTGCTAAACAAAACTCATAACGGTAAACGGGTACGTTACCATGCAGTGAATAGTTGTAACCGAGTCAAAAAAAAATGCATATTAAAATCGACAGCAGTGTAGAAGCTTCCCGAAACGTATCGATATGTTCCGCGCACTCATCGAACCTCGGCTTTAGAAACCGTGCTGCCATTAGCATTCTAATAAATGGTAAACGCAACATCAATATTTGGAGTAACACTATTTTTTTGCCATAGTTTACCACAGATTATTTATAGGTATTTCACATATATAACATACGCTTCCAAAACACCATATAACTGCGATACTAAAATCCGATAATCCAGTGTTATTGCTCAATGAAATCGCAGCTGAAAAAATTTCACACTGAATTTTCATGTAATCTAAGTGAAAAATTGGTCACAATACCTGGCTTTCCTCTCGAGATCGCCGGTTTTCTCATTTCTCTTCAATATAAAAGGCAGTCTGTTCGACACAACGATCATGCTTCCCTTGCTGTTGCACGAGGATCGACTGGCACTGCTGTCCGTTCCACTCATATTGCTTTCTTTGCGAACGTTCCTATTCACGGCCAATCACAACGCCGACTGCACGCATGCGCGACCCAAACGGAGGGATTTTTGAAAGAAAATATTTATTTAGCACTGTGTTTGTATTGTTTTTGTCATTGCAGGTTATTCGAATGTTATTGAATAAATTCTCGCGTTGTTCAGAATGTCTAAATTGACATCATGGACGGAGATCGAAGGCGTACTGTTTCTTTTGTGTGCGTCGGGTGCCTTTATAGACTATGAGAGACGCGTCGCAGAAGGGCGAAGTCTCGTGCGTCTGCGAGGCGGCGGCGGAGGTCCGCGCGCCCGATCTAAAAGGGGTTATCACACTACTGACCCCTCTTCAAGAATGGTCTTGCATCTTATCCGACTGAAAATGCGAATTCGGTGTTTTGTAATGATTTAATGAAGCTGATGCTTCACTATTCAATTTAATAAATAATGAGTTGCTACTCCTCACTCAATTATAACTTTAAAGCAAGATTATGATTGGTATATAATATTTTTTCTGAGTAAACAATGAATGCTGGCAGCGAATTTGCTATGTTATTTTTTAGCCCTAAATATGTATATTTTAATAGTCTAGACCGTGCATACTTGAATTAAAAAAACAACGAACACAATCACAATTTCATGTCTGTAGTATCAAAATACGCTACTTCATCATGTCTTCGATTGAAATGAACTTTTTTGTAAAATACGTCCTAGTTCAATGGTAAAATTAAATATGAAAACACGTCCATGGTAAATTATAAATATAAATGTCACTGTCATTGAATTTTTTAGAATGACAACATTACTTTCATTAGAATAAAAACTACTTTGGAATTTGGAAAGCTCCTGTACTAACCCAACAAGATCTACATTGTCTACAACTGAATCAATCAGAGTTTTAGTTTATTTTCTTTTAACTTTTCCATCCTATCTATTTTCAATCTCATGCACACATGTTTTTCCAGTTCTCGAGTGATTGGCGGAATAGTCGACAACGTCTTGGATGCCATTAACCAAAAATAGAATACTTTGGAAAGCATCATCAGCGACCAATGAATCTTTATTAGGTACTTTTTCATCCTGGTAAAATCATCAAATGAGTCCTCTCGCTTTAGTTAGAACGGAAGGGAAGACTACTGACCTAAAATTCTACGGACTTCCTTCAAAAGCTTTTATGATTCAGGGTCGCGGTTACCCATTTAAAAAGTCCCCCGATCCCATGAACCTTATATCCTTTTATGATTTTTTTAGCGTGTTAAAATCATCAAATTTGTCCTCCCACCCAGGGCAGGAGAGGAGGGACTGTCAGAATTGTACTGACTATATTCCACGGTGTCCATCAATAGCCCTTTACGTTCAGGGGTCACGGTGATGGAATAAGTCTCGCGACCCCGGCTGGCTTTGGCCCTCTGAGAGGGCCCGAGGGGTCCCGTTGCTGATGCTCTTTGACGCGCGCGTGGGACACAACGCTACGTCGACCCGGGGACCTTTATACTTTAAGTTAAGACAAATGTAGCACAATTTATCTGGTTTCTGTTGTAAATGAATATAAATTAAATATTGATAATGAATGAACACAGTCGAGAAGCGCCTCGTAGGTTCATGAACACACCACCGCCGTTAACGATCGAAGTTATTGTTACAAAAACCTTGGAGCGGCTATTTACACTGGCAACAGGATACTTTTACAAACAATGTCACCACTGCTTCTGTTTTGAAATGCAGTAAAAACTTAACTCTACAGATGAAGGAAGATGATACTGTCAAAATGTTCGAATTATGCTAATCTGATAAACTCAGGTAGTTTGTTGTTTGTAGTAAGTAATTTCTGGATCTACTGAATCTAGAAATACGAAACTCACGAATTTGGATTTGATTTCTTTTATACGATATTTCAGCGATAGGCCTAGTCTTTCACGCTGTAATAGGGTATTTGTCCTTCAGTGAACATCCGTGTTTTTGCCCCGCATGGTACCGCGGTCGCGGGACTGTCTCATCAGGCCTGATAGGCAAACTTCACAAAAATATCATGTGACACAACATTTCTTTATTTTGGTGTTCTTTTTCAAAATTAACAATACCCAAAAAATGCTTAGATTTAAACTGTTTCGGAAATGATCTTCGAACTTGACACAAAGACTGTAAAATATGTGACCTGAAATAACTATGCCTCTATCCATTCATTCTGCGACAGTAATTTTATCCAGAAGGCCACCGAAATTCATTAATCAATTTATTATTATTAAAAGTCAACTATTTGTATAATCTACTAGCTGTTGCCAGCGGCTTCACCCGCTACAACTCGAAAATTATCCCACGGGAACATAAAATCGGGATAAAAAAAACTAAAAAAAAACTATCTGTGTACCAAATAGCCAAATCCGTTCAGTGGTTTTTGCGTGAAAGAGTAACAAACATCCATACATCCATACTTACAAACTTTCGCCTTTATAATAGTATTAGGATTTGGCAATACACCTCTGATATATAGAAACCTAGATATCTACATATAAAATCTAGTTAAATGTCGGTTTAACTGCGGCCGGGAATAGTTTTCTTCGCTTGTATGTCATGGTGGTCGGATCTATAGATCTATGCGTGATGCGTGCGTGGCGCGCACGAGTTTGTCGCGTGGCGCGCCAACTCCCGCGCATGCCCGCCTCGCTGAATGAATGACTCCTCGCCGTGGAGTCTATGGTATGCTACTATTGTGACGTAGCACGGTGCATGTGCTTTGTTTGTGTACACTGGTATACATTCGTGCTAGCGATATTGGGGTTAACAGCTGTCGTCTGTATTTTAGTATGGCATTCACTGAAATCGAGTCACTCAACGAGCAATGGAAAGAGCTATGCTTGGAGTTTCTTTGCGGGATAAAATCCGGAACATGGCTATTCGGCGAAGAACCAGTCACCGATACAGCTCATAAAATTTGCAAGTTGAAGTGGCAATTATGGGCAGGCCACATCGCTCGTAGAACTGACAACCGATGGGGAAGAAAAGTTTACTGAATTTTATTTTTATTTTCTATGTGTCTTTTTTAAAACTTTACGCCATTTATTGATGGTTTCGGTACTATTAAAATCTCCCTTCTCATAATAAATCCTACAAAACTCCTCTTAACAAAAAATAATGAAGGTAAATCCAATGACTGACGTTAATGTAATTTGTAATGATCATTTCCACACGTGTCATTAAGGACTACATAATAGTCATTAGCGAGGGACCGCACAAAAACAATTAGTGAGTTTTCCAGTATATTACATAATACTACATTAAGTACTAGAACTTTTGAGGATTTTATTGATCCCCTCACCTAGGGCAGGGTAAGAGGGACTGTCAGACTCGTACTGACTAAAATTCACGGTGTCCTCCAAGAGCCCTTTACGTCCCAGGGTCACGGTAATTCGTTAGCCCCGCGACTCTGGCAGGCTTTGGCCCTCTATAGAGGGGCCCCGACATAATGCTAACACTCTCTGAGGCGCGCGTGAGAATTTGTGAGGATAGATATTTGTTACTATTTCACGCAAAAACCACTCAACGGATTTTGATATTTGGCGCACATATGCATATGATCGAATTCATGAAAGAGATAAATCTCTTTTATGAATTTTGTGCCTGGATTAGTATCTTTTATCCCCATAAACTCCCCATAGAGAGTGTAATTTTTCGATCATTGGTCGGCCAGGCGACAATTGAATTGTGGTTTAATGACATTTAAACATTTATTCCTATCAGATATATATTTTTCATATATATTTTTACAAATTATGTATTAAGTGGTGTAATAAGCAGTACCTAATTTGAAATCAATGATAGACCATTCATACATTATTATAATAGCATACTTGAGGCCCAGGGTACATGCTACCAATAGTAGACTTTTGGTTGACTCGTCGTTTGAAGTCTCACGCTATTAATCACGACGCGGAAAAGTTACCTATTGTAGTTAATCATAGTACAGCCATCGACTGCATGATTTGAATCAAGAAGTGACGCTCCAATGAATCAGCGTCATCAACATTTGTCAATACATTATAATACTTTTATGACCTTATAGACACGCGAACAAAACCGTGCGGCAACGTGGAAGCGTAACTGAAATACAATAATTATCAGTCGTGGAAAATCTTCTGTTTGCAATTATTATTAATATTGTGTTAACAATGCAAGATTGTTATCTAGGGAAATGTAAACAGAAACTATACTAATATTTTGCTTCTACTGCCTGGCTGTATTTCTATTTTATTTATCTATACATCTATACATATAAATAAAATTGGGATGTTTGTTTGTAATATTGAAAATACCTTTTTTTACCACATGCATGCGAATATATAACGGTACGGAACATATACGGTACTAACACGTAAATAATTTTTTTTTTCAATTTTTGTCTGTCTTTCTGTCTGTCGGTCTGTCAGTGTTTCTAATGGCTAACAGATAATTATTTATAAAATTATAAAATGAGACCTTCCGCCCTGGGTGGGGTGAAAGAGACTGTTTGACTGGTACTGACTAAGAATCCACCCTGTTTCTTCAATTCCCCTTTACGTTCCAGGGAGTTACACCACTGCCTAACCCTTTGAGGATTACAGGCGTGATGTAATTCTACTTCAACTTTAAATTAAAATGTTCTAAAATCATTATCAAAACTTTATCAGAATATAAACATTGTGTTTACATTACAATGCATTTAATAAAAAAAAGTTGATAAACCTCGTCAGCTCTTTACATAACACTAAATTGACATAATAAGTAAACATACATACTTGTATAAAAAGAGGTAAGCAGAGGTATGTAGTGGATAAAAGTTTTTTCGTACCACTTGCTCAAAAAAGTGACATTCTATGCCACAAAAAGCGTACATAACAATAGTCATTATTAATCTGTTAAAAACAGCTTTCCCTAGGGAAAGAAAGTTGTACTGAATTTCATTCATCCTCTAGGGAGAGAATGTGATTTGAATTTCGAATACTTACCGATAGTGAACTACATCAGTCTGTCTTTACACCATTGAGTTTGTATGTAATAGTACATTACTGCCGCGGCCTATAATGGCTACTTTGCTGGTCGCACTGATGATGGCCGACAGCGCAGCCTAGCGCAGCTCCAGGCCGACACAGCGCGGTCAGCATGCACCACTTGATGGACGAGCTGAGATAAAGGCCGAGGCCGGAGGCCGAGGCCTTTACAGCGAGGACAGCAAGGGCTGCATGATGGCCAAGCTGGAAGGCCTAGAGCGTAGCTAAGCTAGCTGGAGGCAATCATAGCGTGACCAGCGAAGCAGACATAGTGGGCCAAGGCTTGTATAGTGCTTTACTCAAAAATGCAAGTACCTAACCTACATAAGACCAGCAAGTGATTTAAATAAAATATATATTAATTAACTAGAAATTTAATTAAATAACAATTATGAAAAATACAGTTACTAAAATTCAACACCGACTTTCCCGGTTTCATATTACTTATTAATACATAGTTTGCGATAATTTTAATGCGATGTTTGACTGCATTTTATTTATTACTTCATTTACATAAAGCAAAAAAGTCACTAAATAAAAATAAAAAATTCGCTGAACCGCGCTTTTGTTCCTTCTTTGAATATTTTTTTTTTAATTATGTTATGCAATCTTTTTGTGCCTACCTCTTTAAATACAAACAGCTGTGTTTTAAATAAAATCTTTTTGCATTTGTTTTTTTAAAACGTTGAAACGTCAGAATAGCGGCCGGCAATGTTTTGCCGACCTGTTAGAGCGGCCAGCAAAAACATTGCTGGCCGCTCCTTGAAACAGACCCGCAAAGTCGACTTTGCTCAAACAAGGTTGTCAAAATAATGACCAAATTACATGCATTTTTGAGTAAAGCATTATACAACTTTTTGAAAAAGGAATACGCATTTATTATGCAGTTATGATTTAATAACATTACGAAAACCGAAGAGGCCGTATGATCTTGATGCCTTTGCTTTTCCGAGAATACAATATAATCTAGGAATTTGCCGCGTTTTGTTTTCTTCAAATACATAAACGTTGAGTTTATTTTAATTTATTTTTTTAAATAAGTTATTGTTTAATTTAAATGTTTTAATGCTTATCTCAAAAGTCATACATTTTATTATAACGTTAATTTTTTCGCAAGTGGTACGAAAAGTAGAGTATTTTCCTCGGTGATAAAGCTGTCTTAGTCTTGGGTGAACTTAAATCCCTCGCTACACTCAGGACTCGTCTTAAATCCCTCGCTTCGCTCGTGATTTAAGTTTCTAACACCCTCGCTACGCTCGGGAGTAAGCCTCGAGTCCTTCGTTATGCTCGCGATTTAAATCGTCACCCGCGACAGAAGACACTGCTTTATCCCCTTGGTTAATAATCTACTATTATCTAAGTAGATATATTTTTCTTTAAAAAAAAATCTTTGCCCGCGATTCTAGGAATTTCTCCTGTGTAGGTTTATAAAGGCACCATTTCCAAACATATGAACTGACATACACAAACGTTCAGTTCCGGAACAACGATATTTAAATCATACATATATTTGTTCCGTGCGGGAATCGAACAAGCGATACGCAGCGCAGTCCTCCGATCGTAAAGTTGGACCTCGGATGAACTCAACTTTGTCAAGAGTGCATTTCATAACCTTACTAACCCTGGCCAGGCTTCACACAGGTGCAATTTAAGTCTATGTTAACATAAAGTTTATGTGAACTTGATATACGTAGTGTACATGGCTCTTACATTGTAATTACAATGTAAATTCGACTGCATGAGAGTGAAAGGCTCAAAAAAATATTCAATATAAACTTGTATTGCTGAATATTTTTTTGATTATTTTGCCATCTTCGTTCACTGTTTGCCATCGAAACACTGAAAAGGAGACACTAGACATCGAATTGACTTAGATTTATGATGGAAAGTCCCTATAAAAGTTTTCCTTACCAATTTTTCTTTTTACATTAGATTGTTGATATCAATTTATCACTATAATCAGTAAGGTAGGCCGTAGGTTTACCTATCAATGAGTGGCTGTATTTACACCTAGACATGATGAAATTGTGTCGTCACAGCCACGTGCGTCTGTTTGTTTGTCACCTGTCGTACTAGGTGTGCGGTGAATAAATACATAGCCTTGGAATAAATGAAGGTGTTTGTGTTTGTATGTACATATGTATGCACGGTGTATGGAAACGTATGGTGTTATAAAAATAATTGGTATACGAGAGATTATCGTACGTATATGTATATACAGAAGACAGTTGTTTTATCTTTTTGTGTTAAAATTAAGAGGGTTACCTAAATGATTTTTTTTGAAAATTATTCATCAATCAATCAATAATTGGACTTAAACATAGTTCAATTTAAATTGGTTAAAAAAATGTATCAGCAACATACTGAAGATAATAATGATATGATTGACAACTGTTGACAACAATATAAAATATATCGTACCTAGTTATTCAAAGTCAATCAGATAATTATGTGTCAATGTACAATCGACAAAGTCGAATTGTGACCCACCATAAGCTTATTTTCTTAGAGATATTCTAATACAATTAGGTCCACAACCTGCCAACCTACCAACCTACCTACAAAACATAAAAAAACTATAAAATAACTTTTCTTTCGGAAGTCGGTGGCCATCTGTCAATGAAATTAAACACAAAACCACTGACTTCCGAAAGAAAAGTTATTTTATAGTTTTTACACATGCGTTCATTTTTAATTTCTTGAAAATTAAATTATTAATTTTCTCAATTTACTAAAATAATAATTGTACTAATTTATATTTAATATTCACTTTTTTGGAAAGGTTTACTATCGACATAACTATTATAGAAACTATTAACAATCAGTCACCGTTGGTGGCGACTGGGAATTTTAATTCCAATTTGCCTCCGGTGACAATCTCCGCGGGGGCTAATGGGTATGAATGATTTTCCAAAACCATCTTTCTCCTAGGTAACTCCTGGTCAATGGCGGTATGATCAAGGATAACTTTGATGTCTCTCTGCAAATTGGTGCGGGATCCGATGCAGGTAGTGGCGACCTACTTGCCGTCATTACTGATGATTGAGCTGCACCGCGATAACGACTCTACTCACGCGGTTGGCACGTGCTACCAACTATATCAGGATATTTTAAACAGGGTTTTTTTACTTTAACAAAAAGATTTCATGGGCTTAGTATTCATGGTAGAAATCAAGTTTTCAGAAAGTTCAAAAAAAACTTGTGTTTCATATAAAATGGAATATTTTTCCGTTGGCAATGTATGAAAAACCTGCTTTTACCGAATTTTAAGTAATCCCAAAGGTGGAAAAAAATAATTTACAGTTTCTGAGAAACCGGAAAAAACTTTTCATCGTAATAGAAAATCATTTCATCACCACAATCCCTACGTTATAATAATGGCGTTTTCCATAGATCGCTGTTCTGAAAGGTTTTTTCCGGTTAATTGTAGTCGGAAACATTTAACATTGTACCTATTAGCAACTGTATAAATATTCATGGCGTTTATCTATACCTAGATATGCAATTGTATTATTTCTGCGAACCTTAATAATTATGTGCTTCTGAATTGTCTTCTGAATCTTTGACTTAAAGAAGTATAGGTTAAACATTATCCGTCTCTTGCAGTGGTCTCTTCACAAGAAAGTTAAACATCCGATGAGCATTTGTCTAAAAAGCCGTCAACGTCAAATCGGCATTTCACATTGATTTATGGATCATTATGCCGTTGCACTGTTTTTAGACAAGCTTTCAACAGTTGTTTATTTTTTTGTGGTTACACGGAGTAAGTTTAAGCAATATTACCACTGATTTTCCACTATTCAGTAACAGGACTCTCTGTGTGAGATGAAGGGCTTATTCTAGCACCACAGTTAGGTATCTGCATGGTTTCTGGGACGCCGTAGAAGGACAGATCTTTGAAAGGGTCGGACTCAAGGTAAATCTGGCCTAATCTATCAAGCGAGTGCAGTAGTTTTTTTCTCATTATATTGTATTTGGGGAGAGAACTATGTTTTCCTTTGCAGATATCAGTGTGCACTGAAAAGATACTACACTAGTTGTGAACTAACAACCTCGTGACACGAGAATTGATAGCCGCCTAAGCTTTGAGTGTTTTCCCGAGCCGAGTCGACCGACTTTGATTGTGAATCTCCACCTTGGTCTTTAGCCCTCCACAAAGTCGATCGTTATCTAGAAACTATCATATTATTATTATGAACATTAAAGAATGGCGGCCCGTTTCATTAAGATAACATAAACTATCGTAAATAATGCGAAGTGATTATCGTGCGTATGCAATAGCCATAACTGTACATATATGCGTAATGGTCGCACATTAGGCCCAAGGCTGTGAAGAGGACTCTTTGTCAACAGATATTCTATTAGCGGAACACGATAAAGATGAATATCAAAGAAATTTCTAGAGGTTCATTAGTGGAATTAGCCTATTAATAATGTTCTCGATATTATGCATTATTATATCAAGCCGTTAGTGTAATCAAACCAGAGATACGGCTTAATGATCATAGTTTGCGTTAAGGTTTTATATATTGTAGGTACTTAAACAAACGATTTTGATGATGTTGAGCGAAGTATATCTTTGAAAAATCCTTCTCCGACAAAGGGACTTCTATGGTCTGGGAATAATAATAATAAAAAAAATCTTTATTTCTCCTCACAATGATACACTTGTAGGTTATTACAGACTGTTTGTTTTATTTTTTAATGGCAATGTGAGGAGCCTGGTGTTTGAGTTGGGCACAAAATGCCTGTAATACAAATCACCATGGAATAGTATCACATCGTATATCCTGCAGTTGAATCCAACATAGGAAAGAAACCTCCCGAATCAATCGTCGTGTCCGTTGAGGACTTGTGTCCGTAGGAAAGGTAAGGACGCGTCGCGGACTTACGAAAATGTGTGAGAGTCGCGTCCACGCTCCGTCTCTTCGTCGCGACGCTTCTATACATTTTGTATGAAGGAGACGCCGAAGAGAAATATTTCTCCGCCCCATACTCCGCCCCGTCTGCGTCTTACGTCTTTTCTATGTGGCCTGCGCCTAAGGACGCGTCCCTATAGCTATGTACTATTTGAGTGAGGAATTGCAAAGAAATGCCAGAAATAGGTCACTGTGGGGGAATATACTCAACCAGGCGAGATTAACCATAGCTGATTATTTTAATGTAATAATGAGATAGTTCTTCAGAAGGGTTAGGGGCGTAGTACCTACTTGTAAGTTGTAAGCTTGTATGACCAGATGCATGAACGTGGACAAGGCGTCAGGAGTTTGGTAAAGTCGAACCAGGAAGGGTTTTATAGTTTCTTACATAGTATTGCCTGCCGGGGTTAGTGGGACTGCCACATCATATAACCGTAAACCTGGAACGTAAAAGGCTATTGAAGGACAATGTGGGTTTTAGCCAATACGAGTCTGACAGTCTTTGCCATCCCGCGCTGGGAGGAAGGATTCATTTTTGATGATTTTACCACGATAAAAAGGGAGAAAAACATGAATTTATGTATGTATGATTCTTAAATTCTGTAGATTCCATTACTTGCCTGTAACGTTGTTTTGTGTCTAGGCGCGGGCATGCGGGCGGCGAGTAATGGATGACTCGCTGTCCGACCATGGACCATGCCCGGGTCGACGACGGTGCGTTGTGTTCAACGCGCGCCTCAATGAGGCGTCAGCATGATGACGGGGCCTCCCTCCAGAGGGCCAAAGCCTGCCGCGGGCGGTCGCGGGTCTATGGTCGCGGGTTATCTCTCATTAACATGACCCCGGAGCATAAAGGGCTATTGGAGGACACTGTGGATTTTAGTCAGTACGAGTCTGTCAGTCCCTCCCGGCCTGTTCTGGGTTCAGGACTCATTTGAGGATTTTATAATGCCAATAAAAAGTATGTATGTACACATAGTTACCACATGATTTCACGGCATATTTAATAAATAAAATATAATCATTTAGCCTGCATGTGCAGATTATGCAGTTATACATTAAACAATAAATTATGTCACGTGTAGGGGCAACCTCGAGTGTAAGGGTATGAATTATCAACACGAGAGCGATACATAAATAGTGCAGTTAAATAAATCAAAAAATCTTATTTATAGCATTGTTTACAGACGCCGATTGTACGGGGTTTTAACCAAGCTGAGACTTATTTTCTGGGAAAGTGTTTGTGGGTCAATACAGAATCGCAAAACGGGGATAATTGTGAACGCAGGGGTGAATAAAGGTAAAATCGTCAAATGTGTCCTCCCACCCTGGGCAGGGCGGGATAGACTGTCAGACTTGTACTGACTAAAATCCACGGTGTCCTTCAATAGCCCTTTATGTTCCGGGGTCACGGTAATGAGATAAGTTCTGCGACCCCGGCAGGCATTGGCCCTCTAGAGACCCCGTCATAGTGCGTAGAACACAACGCGCCGTCGCCGTCGACTCGGTCTACCCACCCTTCACATAGGATAGAACAGAATAATTCTATAGTACGAGTTTCTGCCCCGCGGTATTATATAACATACAATTTTATAAAAAATGAAATAGGTAGGTATCTATCGTTTATAATATTCTATCATTCGAAGAAACGTAGGCGTAAGAAAATTCAATAAAATTATCTTACTTCTTACTACTGTTATAAACGATAAGTTTGTTGTTACTCTATCACACAAATAACTACTATACGGATTTGGATGAAAAGCGGCATATAGATATTTTTGTCGTTTGACAGTTTAAAAGTGGCTGTACGAGTAGTTAGCCTACTTGCAATAAATGCTTTGATTTTGATTTATGACTATTTATACCAATATGACGTCATTAGCATTCCTGAACTTCGGGCAGGCAACACCACGAGCATAAGCTAGTATGATTTTTCTTATTGTAATTCCCTGAATCAGTGTAGGCGTTACGCCAACACGATAAAGCTATCACGTCTATGTTTGAAATTATTTTCAGCCCACGCAAAACATTATAATAAAATCAATTTAATTTGAACAAAGAGTCAATAGAATCTTTTTACAAGCTTTATTTCATTTTATTTATCTTTTGCTGAGTGTTTCTTTCTTGTGTAAACGAAGCGATTTATTGTTATTGCTAACTATTTTGTCATGAAATAATTTCATTGAAATGATGAAGCGTTACCGTGGCTTCTGGCCTATTCTTACACTCTTGCTCTCTCCGCGACTGTTACAAGCGGCTACGACACGTTTGCGCCGCTGCTACGCGGATTTTACACTCTTGCTACGAGACTACTACGTGACAACGTAGTGTCTGCTACGTACGCTGTTGCTACGAGCTACTACACTGCTTCTTTGATATCGGCTACGAGCTGCTACGCCTACTCTACGTCCCTGCTACGCTGGTGCTACGAGCGACTACACCGCTTCTTTGGCATCTGCTACGAGCTACTACGCCTACTCTACGTCCCTGCTACGCTGGTGCTACGAGCGACTACACCACTTCCTTGGCATATTCTGCTACGAGCTGCTACCCCTACTCTAAGTCCCTGCTACGCTGTTGCTACGAGTGACAACACCTCTTCCTTGGCATCTGCTACGAGCTGCTACGCCTACTCTACGTACCAGCTACGAGCCGCTACGCCTTTTTTTTTCGCGACTGCTACAAGTTGCTACGCTACCCCCACGTTCTTGCTACGCCACTGTTTGCATCAGTTTACATTCTGCTACGAGCCGTCTACGAAGAAAGTGCTACGACGCAGATGTTTCTATAAAGGTGCTCGCGTCTACGCTAAACAGAATGTTCGACTAACGCTACGAAAGTCTATCCAATGCTGCAATGTGAAGTCAATTTTAGTTTAAGAATTGGTTGATGAATTTCCAGTAAATCAGTTTGAAAAATAAAACAATTATATTAATTGATACTAAGAATATCGATTACGTAAAACTAACCTCACTCTGTATTTATAAATATGTTTTGATATTGGCGTTAATGAATGACCGGGCCGCGTAGTAGGTCGTGCGGCGGGTCAGTGCGCGGGTCAAATCAAAGGCTTCACGTGTTTTGAAGGGACTCATGCGCAACTAAGCATCTGCCGTCACACGTACGCTTATTAAGCGTAAATATTTGTATTGTAGTATTAATAACATAGAAAATCGTCAACAAGTTCTGGGCTTCTATGAAATTATCAATATTTTTCGCGATGACTTGTCACTTGTACTCTTTGCTTCAGATAATAATATTATGTGGAGGAGTTTTTTGTTTCGAGACATTTTATTAATCATGACCGCATTGAAGTTATAGAGTTACTGCAGGAGATTTAATCGACTAAAAATCCTTTTAGACTAATTGATGCCTTACGATTTATCGTGGCATAACTTAACATCGCTCTTAGCCTTCGAAAGGATAAGCAGAGACTTAACTTGTACAAACCACATTTCTTCAGAAATTTTCAGTCTCATAATAAAGTTTCAGTCGAGTTACATTTTGTAGGTAAGCGTTCAAGAAAAATTTACTGAAACCGGCAGAGCAGCTGCGTCGAAAGGGGTGGGGGGACGGTGAAGTGTGTGTAATAGCTATAATAATATTTTCAAACTGGGTATGACTGGTCGCGGGACTCACGAATTAGGGTGCTTCACATCACAGACAGAAAACATAATGCGATAGCACGCGGCGGAATCCACGACGCGGCCGCGTGCTATCGCATTGTCTCGGTCTAGCAAATGGCAGTTCTAAGCGACAGAAAGCGAAAGGGCGACGGAAAAATCCGATTCCGCGTCGATAGATGTGTGAGCACCCTGATAGGTATAATAATATCTCCAAACTGGGTATGACTGGTCACGGGACTCACGAATTACCGTGACATCGGGACCTAAAGAGCTGTTGAAAGACACCGTGGAATTTAGTCAGAACGAATCTGACAGTCCCTCCCGCTCTGTCCTGAGTGGGGGGACTCATTTAATGATATTACCACGATAAAAAAATGTGTATGACTGTCTGTCTGTGGCACCGTAGTTCTTAAACGGGTGAACCTATGTACATATTTGAATGGGTTCGTATTTTATTTGAAAGAATGTTTTCCAGCAATGATTCCTTTACCTACATGTTTTACTAACATGACTGATCACCTCTTTTATGTTGATAGGGCTTTCTTAATATAAAATCGATTAGCTTCATTTATTAAGCGTTTCCCCGCGTGTTTACAAAGTTCACGTATAGTACAAGCCTCTTGTACAAGCAAGGTGAAGATATAATCAATATTCTAAGCTCTAACGTGATACAGGTATAAGACATGTTTATTTAAAGAAGCCAGAGCACAGCCATGCACGTGTAGATAATGCCTGATTAGACAGAGCAGACAAAAAGGCGCTAAGCTGTCTACCTCATGTATGAACAACTCAGGATCTAATCTAGCATCTTATTAACACAATAGGGTATTTAACTGCGTAAATACATTGAAAAACTGTTAAGTTATATTGTAGACAGCGTCAATGGCTTAATTGACAAGAGTCTATAGAGGCTCTTGATTGAAGAACTTGATTTAGGAAGCAGCACTTGTAGGTAATGGCGTGAGCAGTGGTGGCGTTGTAGTGGTATCGGCCCCGACTTACGGGTGGTCGTGGGTTCGAATTCAGGCAGGCGCATTACTTTGTGTAATTTATTTCATCACCACTGTTCTCAAAACGGTGAAGGAAAACATCGTGAGGAAACCGGCATGTCCTAGAACCAAAAATTCGAAGATATGTGACATCCACCAATCCGCACTGGGCCCGCGTGTTGGCTTATGGCCCACTCCCTCTCACAGAAACATTAATAAGCTGATGATGATGATGACTTGTAGATAAGAAGTTCCTCTCTCAAGAGCCCTGACCACAAGCAGCTTGGACTCTGTTTTCGTTGCTATTTTTTTATATTTTAATACTTTTATCTACTCTCATATCGTAAACTTCGAAATACAAAACTCAAAACGAGTTTATAATGACATACTTTATACCATAGAGTATCGTAATGAAATTAAAAAATTAAATTATAACACTGTTTGTCTAACAAAACAATGTTATAATTTAATTTTTTTTCATTATGATACAGATTACTGATCATAGATACATTTTTTTACTTTTTTATCTGTGGCTGCGCGCGCTTTCTAAGGGAATGTTGGGATTTTGACGTTTGTGTTTCGGTGGATGACATGGTGGATGATTATTAGTGTTTATTAATTTTTATCTTTTATTTGATATTTTCGTGTTCAATGAGAGTAGATAAAGTAGTGTATGAAACTGTACATAACTAGGTATTATACCACTCGTGTGATACTATTATAAAACTCGCTTCGCTCGTTTTATAAACTCACACTCGTGTATAATACCCCTCATTATGTACCAGTTACATAAACTACTATTGTTATTTAAATACGTATCAACGATTTGTTTAGAGAATGAATGACGAATTAGAGATTTTTTGATAACCCATTACGTAAAATTGTTTTGTCTCGTAAAGGTGAACTTCACCCACTTATCACTTCCTGGTGTAATGCAAATCAGCTGTTGTTCTCGTGATCATTGGCAAATGAGCAGATAAATGAGATAACTGTAGACCGTATGTGTATGGTTATCAGTATGTATGGATTACGTGTGGCGTAACCTAACTACGTAAACTCGGGTTCTTTGGTTCAAGTCTCCAATACTAACTTGCATCGTGAATGACGTGCGTAAAAGCTTCCAGTAAATGATTTTGAGGTCATAAGTCATATTTTAGGAGAAAGAAGAAAGTTAATTAGGTACTTCTTGCTCTCTCTTAAAGCTTGAAAGTCTGACAGACAACCAACCAAGGGGTATAGTATTACCCTATGGGTTGCGGAGGCCAGATAGGCAGGCGCTGATGGTTATCTTTACCAAAGAAAAAAGTTGAAGTAACTTTCAAACACCTGTTCTTTTACCATCTGTTTTTTTTAACAACCCTACAACACAACCCAACAAGAATTTGAATGATTCTGGTTTCTTATTTAATCCTTCTGTGTATAGAAGCGGTTTCGTAGCGTTATGCCTACTTCGCACTATGACTACTTTCTGTAGCTTTCGAGTAATCGGTAGCACAATGCCAACATTTTGAAATCACCATACATTAGATCGCATCATGCCTACTTTTTATTTTTGTCCCAATTTCGTCGTAGTTTGCCACCTATAACAAAAATTCATTCTGTCGATAGCATTATGCCTATTGGTACAGTCTTACAAAAAACATTTCTTACCAATTTCGTTTTTTCAAGAACCATAATTTAAAATATAATGTGAAACATTGTATTGAATAATAATTAAAAAAAAAAGGAACGCAGTTTAAAGTTAATTGGGCATAGAATATAGTAAAGTTTATGATTTTATGTACATAATTTCAAATTTTTATACGTATTGTATATTCCAGTTCATTCATTTCATCATCATCATCATCATCATCATCATCATATCAGCCGTAAGACGTCCACTGCTGAACATAGGCCTCCCCTTTGGACTTCCAGTAGGACCGGTTGTAAGCGGCCTGCATCCAGCGTGGTCCTGTGGCCTTCATAAGATCGTCTGCCCACCTAGTGGGTGGACGTCCTACGCTGCGCTTGCCGGTGCGTGGTCTCCATTCGAGAACCTTACGGCCCCATCGGCCATCAGTTCTGCGAGCTATATGGCCTGCCCACTGCCATTTCAACTTGCTGATTCGTTGGGCTATGTCGGTTACTTTGGTTCGTCTACGAATCTCCTCATTTCTGAGTCGATCGCGCAGAGAGACTCCGAGCATAGCCCTCTCCATAGCTCGTTGGACTATACTGAGCTTACTAATGAGGCCCATAGTAAAGGACCACGTTTCGGCGCCATAGGTCATCACTGGTAACACACATTGATCGAAAACTTTCGACTTGAGGCACTGAGGTATTTTGGACGAGAAAACGTTACGCAATTTCCCGAACGCTGCCCAGCCGAGTTGGATTCGGCGGTTGACCTCTTTCTTGAAATTGGACCTACCTAGCGCGATGGCTTGTCCCAGGTAGACATACGAGTCAACAACTTCTAGAATAGAGTTCCCAACTGACAATGGGGTGGGCACAACATGGCCATTACACATTACTTTTGTCTTGTCCATATTCATTTTAAGACCCACCTGTTGGGAAACTCTATTGAGGTCGCCGAGCATCGTGCTGAGATCTTCCATCGATTTTGCCATGACAACAATATCGTCGGCAAATCGAAGGTGGGTGATGTACTCGCCATTAATATTGATGCCGAGTCCTTGCCATTCTAGGAGCTTGAAGGCGTTTTCCAAAGTGGTAGTAAACAGTTTCGGAGATATCACATCTCCCTGTCTTACGCCTCTTTTTAAAGGAATCGCCTTCGAACTCTGCTCCTGTACTCGGACCGACATAGTGGCATTATTGTACAAGCACCTAAGCACTTCGATGTACCGATAGTCAATACGGCATCGTTGGAGAGATTCAAGCACTGCCCATGTCTCCACCGAATCGAAGGCTTTTTCATAGTCCACAAACGCTAAACACAAGGGCAAGTTATACTCTTCGGTCTTCTGTATAACTTGACGCAGCGTATGTATGTGGTCTATGGTACTGTAGCCTTTTCGGAAACCGGCTTGTTCGGGAGGCTGGAAGTCATCAAACCTGCGGTCGAGACGGTTCGTGATGACCCTCGAAAACAACTTATAAACGTGGCTCAAGAGCGAGATGGGTCTGTAATTCTTCAATAAGGTGTTGTCACCCTTCTTGAAGAATAGAACCACCACGCTCTTGTTCCATGCTTCTGGCGTTGTACCCTCGAGCAAGACGGAGTTGAAGAGCTTCTGAAGGACTTTAAGTACTGGTGTTCCACCCGCTTTCAGAAGCTCTGAAGTGATTCCGTCTTCACCCGGCGCCTTATTGTTTTTTAGCTGATTCAGGGCCATCCTAATCTCGTACAGGCTGATGTCCGGGATGTCTTCGGTATAGTGTCGGGTCAATTTGGCTCTTGGGTCTTTGGCCGCGCTGCTAACAGGTTTTGTGACCGAAGCGTATAGCTGTCCATAGAACCTTTCGACCTCCTCCAATACCTCAGCTTTGGTCGACGCTGTACTACCGTCTTCTCGTTTCAACGTTGTCAGCTGGCTTTGCCCAATAGACATATCCCTTGCGAACACTTTGGAGCCCTTGTTACGCTCAATCGTCTCCTTAATGTGGTTAGCATTAAAGAGGTTCATTCATTTATAAAATATAAATTATACTAGTAAAATAACAGACTCCATTTATTTTAGTTTTTTTGTATCCACCCTAAATATTAACTTCTTATCTACTTATATTTACGAAACATACAATATACAATAAAATTTGGAAACCCGGGTTTTAGAGTCCAGAACCCGGACATGAGTCAAAGTGCGCACCGTGGTAACTATCGCGGGCGGCCTAGACTTTAAATTTTTAAACCCGGACTACAAATGAAGATCCCCCCTGACACTCTCCAAATGCTCTCTAAACTAGGACAAATCCGGGGAAACCCGGACCGGACAGATGGCAACCCTAGCTTAAGCTATCGTTGTATTATTAAGTAAGTTTTCTACCACCAAAACAAAGCCTTTGTCCACGTTATCAGCTCATCACCTCGTGCATACTACCCCAAGAGATAATCTAGTCCTTGATACTACTAATTATAAACGGCGATAATGATTGACGTTAGTATCACGAGCACAAATATCGGTAGCTGCATGATACGAGACCGTTAAGATGTGATAATAACCTATTATAAACAAACATAATATGGACCGTTAATGAAGCTTTGATGACCCTGTGGTAATGACGGATTAGCGCGTTTAACGCGTGCGGGGTCTTTGAAGAAAAATTTGATGATATATACAGGGTGGAATTTTGTAATGCCACCTGGAGGGAAAGTACTCTTAATACTGCAGATAGAAAATTTTACTCAAAGAAAACATTCCTTTATTTTTAATTAGAAAGCAAACTGCATTCAAAGATTTTCGAAAATTCTCTTCTCCCACCCGGGAATCGAATCGGCCAAAATCTGAAAAAATTATACCCTGTACTTTTATTGCACCGATCGTTGGGGTCAATTATAACGATGAAATCTCTCTAATAAACATGATAAATCAAATGAAAGGAAAACCAAGAAATCTTAAATTAAAGCTCTCGTAACATGTAATATGGTTTCTTGGTCCATATCGATGGAATTTTGTAATGCCACCTGGAGGGAAAGTACCCTTAATACTGCAGATAGAAAATTTTACTCAAAGGAAACATTCCTTTATTTTTGAATAGAAAGCAAACTGCATTCAAAGATTTTCGAAAATTCTCTTCTCCCACACCCGGGAATTGAACCAAGAAACCATATTACACGTTACGAGAGCTTTAATTTAAGATTTCCTGGTTTTCCTTTTATTTAATTTATCATGTTTTTTAGAGAGATATCATCGTTATAATTGACCCTAACGATCGGTGCAATAAAAGTACGGGTATAATTTTTTCAGATTTTAGCCGGTTCGATTCCTGGGTGGGAGAAGAGAATTTTCGAAAATCTTTGAATGCAGTTTGCTTTCTATTCAAAAATAAAGGAATGTTTCCTTTGAGTAAAATTTTCTATCTGCAGTATTAAGGGTACTTTCCCTCCAGGTGGCATTACAAAATTCCACCCTGTATAACAATAAATACACACTGTCGAATAAATGATGATCTAGCATAGACCGTAATTTTGGGACTGACCTGGTATGAAGCAGCGATCTTCCTCAGGGGCCCCTGTCCTTCGATGATGATTGTAGCAACCCGCATAGGCTGGAGTCGATACACGTATTTTCTTTGTAGTTGTGTTGATTCTGATCACTTGGGAAATTTCGGATATTTGGTTTTATAGGCTCAAGCTACCGGAGCGAGCGGTTAGCCAAACGTGTCGTTTTATTGTTGAGAAGAGAAGAGATAGATACGTTCCGTTTCCGTGTTGCGCGCTGGTTTTTGTTGTAGCGTTTCGTTTTAGGCATGTCCCAATAATGGAATATGCTAGTCGATTAAGTATTAATCGATTTAAAAGGAATGAACAAAAAAAAGAAGAAAAATACGTAGTATTTGTGCGTACATATACAAAAGTACCGAACATGCTGCCGGCGATAAAATAACGCTTATTTTATCTAAGAAATAATACAGAATGCTATACTAACTTAAGACAAAAAAAAATGTAATGCTATATACCTAAGAGATGCCTATTCTACAGGCAATGGGCAGACCTTAACTACAGGTCGCTTAGTTAGAGTATTACCAATGCGTACAGTTACGACTCTGGTATTACCGTCGGCGCCGGGATGCAGCTGATGCACGCGCGCGAGACGCCATTGCAGTGGTGG
Organism: Agrotis segetum; assembly: GCA_036375495.1. Classification (NCBI taxonomy): domain Eukaryota; kingdom Metazoa; phylum Arthropoda; class Insecta; order Lepidoptera; family Noctuidae; genus Agrotis; species Agrotis segetum. The sequence goes on along the minus strand of JAQSVV010000073.1, from coordinate 396,084 downwards.
CAGTGTGTTGTCTATCAACACGACTACAGAGCCCTCCCTAAGGGGTGGGTTAGTATTGTCGTGGAACCATTTACCTCTTGGTTGTAGCTGGTGTAAATATTCTACGCTCCAGCGTTTCCAAAAATGTTGAACAGCTTGTTGAATAACCTGCCATCTAGCGAGGCGGTGTGGATTGTCGTTAGACAAGTCAAATTCAGGTAAAGACGTTAATGGTTCCCCGATAAGGAAATGTCCAGGAGTAAGGGGTAATGGATCAGTAGGATCATTACTAAGTTGACAGAGAGGTCGTGAATTACAGACCGCTTCAATTTGACAGATTAAAGTAGTGAATTCGTCCTGAGTTAGTTTTAGTGTACCTATGACACGATGTAAGTGTCGTTTCAGACTACCTACGGCTCGTTCGACGAGGCCGGCGAAATGCGGAGCATACGGAGGATTAAACTGCCAGGTGATTTGCATGTTTGTCAGCTGGTTGTTAATGGAAGTCTGATTGGACTCGTTTCGCAGAAACGTGTAAAGTTCGGAAAGATACCTGTCACAACCTACAAAATTCCGTCCGCAATCGGAACGGATTGTTTTGCAATACCCGCGCCGGGATATGAACCTACGCAATGCGTTCAGAAAAGATTCAGTTGAGAGATCGGGAACTAATTCCAAATGGATTGCTTTCGTTGATTGGCAAACGAACACGCATACGTATGATTTGTAAATTTTTGTGTTACGAAATTTACTCGATTTAAGAAAGAAGTGTCCCGCAAAGTCAACGGACGTATTTAAGAAGGGACGGAGTGATCGAACCCTAGTAGTAGGTAATTGAGCCATTGATGGCTGTGGCGGGACAGGTCGTGCACGGACGCACGATACGCAGAGTCGTGTACGCATACGTACAGCATCGCGAGCGCACAGGATCCAGTAGGTCTGTGCGAGGGCGAACTGCAAAGTTTGGGGTCCCACATGTAAATGTGTTTTATGATAGACATCAATGAGAAGATTAGTGAAATGGTGTTTCTTGGGTAACAGAATTTGATGCTTGGCATCATACGGTACGTTGGCCCGATTTATTCTGCCGCCGACCCTGAGGAGTCCGGCATCATCCAAGAAAGGTTTTAGTTTTTGAAGACGTTTTGTACATCTATCGTCGTCCTTGAGACGTGAGATGTCTTCAAAAAAGCATTCACTTTGAACAAGTGATATAATTCTACTGAGAGCTTGTTTTGTCTCAGGCACTGTGACATGTTTAGTCGTAGGGCTTTTGGATTTACGGCATTTGTTTATAAATCGTAACATATACGAAATGACGCGTAGCATTCTTGGAAGCGATGAAAATCGCTCAATGAACTCTAAGCTATTATGTTCATTGGTTTGTGTGAGAAGAACGTGATTGCGACGTTCTTCGTCGGTGTGACATACGACTTTAGTCTTAGGCCACTCAGACTCGTTTTTACTAAGCCAACCGGGTCCCGTGAACCATAGTTGATGGTTCAACTGAGAGGGGAGAACACCACGAGACGCGGGGTCTGCGGGGTTGTCTGCGGATTGAACGTGGTGCCACTGCGAGGCAGGCACGTTGCTAGTTGTATCAGCTATGCGGTTGGATACGTATGTCCGCCACTTGTTTGGAGACGAACGCAACCAGGCAAGAGTTATGGTGGAATCACACCAAGCGTAGACTTGGTGGAAACATAATCTACCGCTGTAAGCAATGAGGACCTTTTTTATCAATTTTGACAATAGCTGAGCACCGCACAGCTCCAATCTTGGGATGGTGAGCCGTTTCAAAGGCGCAATTTTTGTTTTACCTATGAGAAGGTTTGTGCTGATGGCACCGTTCGAGTCAACGACTCGAATGTAGACGCAGGCGGCGTACGCCTTTTCGGATGCGTCGGAGAAGCCATGAAGTGACACATGATGTGTGCTAGGAAGCACATGACGAGATAACGCGATGTTTTGTAGTAACGGGAGTTCATCGATGAACCGAAACCACAAGTCACAGATACCCTGTGGAGGGGTAGCATCCCAACCTGAGCCTGATACCCATAGAAGTTGAATTAAATGCTTCACGAACACTGTCACTGGGCTTAGGAATCCGAGGGGATCGTAAATCTTTGCGATTTCTGCCAACATTATGCGCTTTGTACATTTGCGTGAGTTCGCCACTCCATTTATTTGATAGGAAAAGACGTCAGATTTAGGGTTCCACTTGAGCCCCAAGACCTTGACAGAAGTGTCAGTGTCGAGTGCTGACAAAATAAGAGCGTCATCATGATGGGAAGCATCATTGTTTAAGTTCGATAAAAACTCGGAACTATTACTGGTCCATTTGCGGAGTTCAAAGGTTCCTGCTTTACAAATGGAAGTTAACTGGTGCTGAAGAGTGATAGCATCTTCAACCGTATCACCTCCAGTAACGACATCATCAACGAAGACTTCGTTGAGAAGTACTTTCGCGGCAAGTGGGAAGTTAGCAGCTTCATCAAGTGCTAATTGACGAAGTGTTCGCAAAGCTAGGAAAGGTGCGGAAGCGACGCCGAATGTGACAGAGCACATACGATATTCCTTTACGGGATCATGGGGAGAGAATCTCCAAAGAAGCCGATGGAAGTCCCGGTGTTCTTTACAAAGACCGATGTAGCGATACATCATCTTGAGATCAGCCGTAAAGACTATTTTATGAAGTCTATACTTCAGCAAGATTTCAGAAATGTCTTGATGCAATTTCTGACCAGTGTAGAGATTATCGTTAAGAGAGCGGCCTGATGTAGTCTTGCACGAAGCGTCGAACACAATACGATACTTCGTAGTGGATGCGGAATCCTTCACCACAACGTGGTGGGGTAGATAGTAGGGGGGAGTGCTCGGATTCGCAGAGTCCGTCACTGGCTCCATATGTCCCAAGTCTAAATATTCTTGGATACCTTTGTTATAGTTCTCTCGTAAGGCAGGGTCGCGAGACAGGCGTGCCTCTAGTTTCGTTAAACGCGAGAGAGCTATAGCACGAGAATCGCCCAAGGGCGTAGCATTCTCCTTGAAGGGGAGAGAAACTATATATTTCCCATTTGCATCTCGTGTGTGAGTATCGACGAAGATCGACTCACAGCGTAATTCATCTTTTGTAAGATGTGGCTGCTCGGGTATGGATTCCAACTCCCAGAACCTTTGAAGTTTCATGTCAAGTTGGCAAGTATTTGAGTTGACACTTAGTCGTTTCATACTTTCGTATGAAATTCTACCACCTATCAGATAACCAAAAATGCTGTTGATGGCCACGGGTGTGCCCGGTGGACCCTTAATATTATCCAGAAGCAGTATGCTATCCAGATAGTCAGATCCCAGTAGCAGTTCAACAGGCCGTGTTGAGCGCAATTCTGGGTCAGCTAGATCAAGATTTTGTAGGTGTTGAAACTTCTGAATATTCCCAATTGATTTAGGAATATTAGCAGTGTAGCTTGTCAGGTTAGGGAGGATAAAAGCTTCGATGTGAAGCTTCGGTTCGGGTTTGTTGTGAGGTGTGACCTCGCACAACACGTAACCGCGTGGTTGGACTTCGCCACCAATACCGGTGAGAGTGGTGCCTGCCCGCACAGAGTACCGCGGCAGGCCGAGACGTTGGACGCACGACTCAGAAATGAGCGTGGTCTGCGCACCTTGATCCACAAGGGTGCGAACGGACCTCGGCGAGTAAGGACCTTGGTTCAAGGGTCGTACATTTACAAGCGCAGTCGTGAGTAAGACTGTGCAGTTATTACTCGAAGGATGCCCTGTCGCTCCATGTAATGGAGGGGGCGTGAAAGTTTCCGCTACTGAGCGCAACTCAGGGGAAGAAGATGACTCCGTAGCCAGCATGACGTTTGGAGTAGGAGCATCAACATGTAGTAAAGAATGATGCCTTTCAGTGCAGACGCGGCAAGTGTGGCGCGACTTGCAGTCCTTTTGCTCATGACCAGAAAATAAACAATTGGTACAAAGTTTATTTTGTTCCACGAAAAGTTTTCGTTCCTTTAAAGTGAGCGCGTTGAACTTCTCACATTTATATAAAGGATGTGAATTGTCTTTACAATACGCGCATTTAACCTTATTTAGGTCATTCACCGCAGTTGTTGCATGTACGCTCATAGCACGCGTGTTACGCTCAAACGAAGGGTTAGTATTGCGTGGTGCATTATGTTGCACGTCAGAGTGCGCGTGAGTAAGCGACATCGCACGCTTTCCCGCCATAGCATGGCGCGATGACGTCACCGCAGCCGACCGGGCCGAGCCGACCGCTCCGCCAGCAGCAGCGAGAGCGGGCGCAGCGCGCTGCGCAGGCCCCACGGATGTACGCGCGGATGCGGTCATCACTTCAGATGCCGCTAATTCCTTATCGAGGAAATCGAGAAATTCAGTCACGTCAGGAATTTCACATGAAGTTTTTAAAGACAATTCAAAACGTCTACGAATATTAGGGGTAATTTTTCGAAGTAAAATATTTAATAGTACGAAACTCCAGTCGTCAACTGGTAAACCTAATGATTTCAAAGCAGTAATATTCTCGTGATAACAATTTATTAAATTACGTAAACTTGATTCAACATTTTTCTCGTTAACCGACTCACAGTCAAAAATGTTGTCAAAATGTTTTGTTGAAATAATTCGTTTATTTTCATAACGCGAAATTAATACCTGTAAGGCATTTTCGTAATTATGTTCCGTAACAGGAATCTATATACACTCGGTTCCAAAAATAACGGGTCAGTCACATAAACCCGAATATCTCCCGAACTACGTATGCCATCCTAATGAAACGAAGACTGTTCAATTGAGAATTTAATTATACAGATAAAAAATAAAATAAAACTTAGTTGCACCCACAATATCAATCTCTAAATTAAAAAAAAACTAAAGTAGTCATATTTTTCTTAAGATTAAATTTTTTTATGATTGTTTTTTGGTGTTTTTCATCACTTTCTTCATATTTTAATACTTTGTATTGCCTCCACGAGCTCTTCTGACAGCTTCCAGGCGATTAGGCATGCTGTACACCAAATTTCGGAGCCGGTGCTGAGGAATACCTTCCCATTCCTCCACCAGTGCTTGTTTGAGCTCGGGAAGCGTGATTGGTGGGGTGTTTCGACCTTTCACGCATCTCTGAAGCTCGTCCCAGGCGTGCTCGATGGGGTTTAAGTCCGGGCTTCGCGCTGGCCACTGCATGAGTTCGATACCGACCTCTTCAAGGTAGTCATGTACAATTCTGGCGGTATGGGGACGCGCATTATCATGCATTAATATGCCATGCCGGTCCATCCTGGCCATGAAAAGACCTACATGTTCATTGAGGATCTCTTCCACGTACCTCTCTGCATTTAGAGTTCCATTTTGAATGAGAACCAGCTCGGTGCGGGCCTCAGCAGAAATCCCAGCCCAAACTTGTACGGAGCCCCCACCGTACGCCACTTTTTACTCCACACACGCTTGATGGAAGCGCTCCCCTGGTCTTCTGTACACTAACTGCTTACCATCATGCTTATAAAGCATGAATTTAGACTCGTCCGTGAACATTACCCTAGACCAATCGTCTAGTGTCCAGTTTAGGTGCTCGCGCACGTATCTCTGTCTTGCAATTCGATGTCCCCGTTCCAGTTTGAGGCCATTTGCGGGCCTCAGTGGTTTCAAATTTGCTTCAGCAAGACGTCTTCTTACTGTTTCAGCGCTTAAATTGCCACCTCCAAAGCGAATAAAGTGAGTTTTTAGACCAACAGCAGTTTGAAAACGATTTCGGAGCATTGTAGCCACCAGTTGTCTAACTTCCCTACAGCATGCCTAATCGCCTGGAAGCTGTCAGAAGAGCTCGTGGAGGCAATGCAAGGTATTAAATGAAGAAAGTGATGAAAAAAAGCAAAAAAACAATCATTAAAAAAAATGTAATCTTAAGAAAAATATGACTACTTTAGTTTTTTTTAAATTTAAAGATTGATATTGTGGGTGCAACTAAGTTTTATTTTATTTTTTATCTGTATAATTAAATTCTCAATTAAACAGTCTTCGTTTCATTAGGATGACATACGTAGTTCGGGAGATATTCGGGTTTGTGTGACTGACCCGTTATTTTTGGAACCGAGTGTATATAAAAGCAAAAGGTCACTCACTCATAGGACACGAAAGCTCGAAAACTACCAATGCTAAGGGTTCAAAATTTTGCAAAGGGGTTCTTTTTAGGACGTAGGTACCCGCTAAGAACGGATTTTGCGATATTACGCCCCTAAGGGGTTGTTTTTGGGGTTGACAGTTTGTATGAAACTTTGTAACTACAAGTACTAGGAGTTTTAAATTTTGCATGCGGGTTCCTTTTAGGAAGTAGGTGCTATTTGCGAAACGGGATTTTCGAAATTCGACCCCTAAGGGGTGGTTTTTGGTGTTGCTATTTTGTATGAAACTTTCGTTACTACAAGTGCTAGAAGTCTCAAATTTTGCATAGGGTTTATTTTTAGGACTTAGATGCTTACTACGACGGGGTGATTCAAAATTCGAACCCTAAGGGGTTGTTTTTGATGTTGATAAATACAGGTATCAAATTTTGCATGGGGATTCTTTTAAAGACGTAGGTGCTAACTAAGACGGGATTTTGCGAAATTTCACCCCTAAGGGGTTGTTTTTGGGGTTGATAGGTTGCATGTAACTTTGTTACTACAAGTGCTAGAGGTCTCAAATTTTGCATGAGGTTTATTTTTAGGACTTAGATGCTCACTATGACGGGATGATTCGAAATTCGGACTCTAAGGGGTTGTTTGTGATGGTGATAGATACAGGTTTCAAATTTTGCATGGGGATTTTTTTAAGGACGTAGGTGCTCACTAAGACGAGATTTTGCGAAATTTCACCCCTAAGGGGTTATTTTTGGGGTTGATAGGTTGCATGTAAATTTGTTACTATAAGCGCTAGAAGTCTCAAATTTTGCATGGGGGTTTATTTTTATGACTTCGATGCTTACTATGACGGGGTGATTCGAAATTCGAACCCTAAGGGGTTGTTTTTGATGTTGATAGATACAGGTTTAAATTTTGCATGGGGTTTCTTTAAAGGACATAGGTGCTCACTAAGACGGGATTATGACGGGAAATTCCCCCCCTGAGGGGTAGTTTTTAGCTTCAGAGTTTGTATGAAACTTCGTTACTACAAGTGCTACGAGTCTCAAATTATCCCAGGGGTATATCTTTAGGATGTAGGAGCTTATTAAGCTGGGATGTTGCGAACAAAACCGACTGCTAAAGGGATATTTATGGTCGAATGAGAGAGAATAGAATTTTAGTTGCATATTGATTTAGATTTTGTAAAAGTATTGCATAAAAAGAGTGACCGGAGAAGAAATTCACATAAGCAAAGCTCTAAATAAGCGCGGACGAAGTCGCGGGGGAAGTGCTAGTAGACTTTATAAGATTATACGGTTCATCTTTTAAAGACAATAACAAATACCGGAAGCGTTCGACATTTGTTAGGGTGACGTTGTCATGTACAAGTGATTTAAATAAATCGTAGAAAGCATTCCAATCAGTTAAAATCCCTGTGAATGTTTGAAGCGATAAGCGTGGTAAACGAATATGTGATTGTGAGGGCTGTTGAGAGCAGCAGCTCGCATGTGACACCCCAGTTAATCCGCCGCAGACGGACGTAATGCTTTGTTTACGCTCCTCCTTCAACGTGTCCAAGGCAACTTGGACTTTATAGTACAAAGAATCGAATTGATTTCTCACGGCTAAATTATCATCGCGGTTAAATGTCTCATTCTTTGCTGATAACTTTTCGATTTTTGATTGAACTTGAAAAAATGATTTTTTGATTAAGGGTAACTCTTTTACTCGCACTCGAAATTCGGTTACATTATTGGAACAATCTACAATTTTTTGAATATTGTTAATCGCTAAATCACGTTCAAACATCAATTGTTCAATCTCCATAGTGGTCATTTTGTAAGAAATTTAGTTGTTATACTGTGGAGGATAACAATGTTACCACGAGATAAAAGGGGTTAAGTTTTAAGATCTCTAAAATTGCTAGGTAGGTACTAGCAAAATGTTAGTTGGTTAATAAAAGAGCTATATAATTTGTCGCAAGTTAAAGGTAAGTTGTATTAAAACATGTAATGTTAAATACAACGATGATTTTTCCGTCGGTAGAACCCGAGCTAAAGAAATTTGAACACTGTGCCGTATGCAACACGAGCTACAGTTTATTCAATACTGCAATTATGACAGCAACCGATAATTTGGTTATATTACACCTAAGTACGTAAAAATACTAAATGTAATGTAATGTACGTTGTACCAAATAAATAAATGAGTTGCAACAAACTATATTTAGATTATTTAAACCTACTAGGCAATGACTTCACGCGCGGCGCTGTAGGTGGGTAAATACCTCCCGATTCCGGAAAATTATAAACGAAAGTAATTTCGCCTAAAGTGCTTAAAGCATATAAAACCGTATGTAATTAGAATGATCTCGTTGAGATCTGACTGTACGCATAGGTAATTTTAAGAAATATCGCACGACGTTGTCGCAAACTCGATATTTATAATTTGTAAGTGGAGGTAGGTTCTCGCAACTTACGAACAAAGACAAAGGAATTTGCTTGAAATGACTTCTGTACAGCACAAATAATACGTTTATATCAATACCAGATGCTGATATCCGGCTCGAACTGCATTTATGTCGAATAAATGATGATCTAGCATAGACCGTAATTTTGGGACTGACCTGGTATGAAGCAGCGATCTTCCTCAGGGGCCCCTGTCCTTCGATGATGATTGTAGCAACCCGCATAGGCTGGAGTCGATACACGTATTTTCTTTGTAGTTGTGTTGATTCTGATCACTTGGGAAATTTCGGATATTTGGTTTTATAGGCTCAAGCTACCGGAGCGAGCGGTTAGCCAAACGTGTCGTTTTATTGTTGAGAAGAGAAGAGATAGATACGTTCCGTTTCCGTGTTGCGCGCTGGTTTTTGTTGTAGCGTTTCGTTTTAGGCATGTCCCAATTGGAATATGCTAGTCGATTAAGTATTAATCGATTTAAAAGGAATGAACAAAAAAAAGAAGAAAAATACGTAGTATTTGTGCGTACATATACAAAAGTACCGAACACACACGTTAGTTATTGTTTTTTTTTTAGCCTAGTTTGTGGCCCACTGCTGGGCAAAGGCCTCCCCCTTCTCCCTCCAAACCTCTCTATTTTGGGCTATTTCTGATCACGTCTGCCCCGAGAAAATGATCGTCACACGATTTCTGCCGCGGTCGACCTCGAGATAGATAGTTAGTTGGTTAATTATAGTTAAACCCATTTATTTACCTGTTTCTTTAACCATACCTGTCAAAAGAGGCTGGGTCCTGCAAAACACAATCCTGGGGGTCCATTTGTTCCACAACTTATTGGTAAAGTTAAAGATTATTTGATAAATTTGAATTTGTATATACGTGCTCTTACGCAGTTCATGGTCCCTTTTAATTAGTATTTGGCTTATCGTTTTGATAGGAACAATAGTAACTTGATAGGTGTATTGTAGTTGCAAGTGTTTCTTTCTTTCTTTTCTAAGTGCGACTGCTAAGCTTGAGTTCGTGGGTTTAAATTCCTGGACAGATCTGAAATGATATCAGATATGAAATTAATAACACGAAGTAAAGCACCTGTTTGGGTTCGAATGCACGACCTAGAACTCGTAAAGTCAGTGCCGTTACCAATGGGCTACCACAACAAAAGCTTATTCTGTGATTGGTGGAATTGTCAACATATGTTTTTTCAAAAGTACACTGAGGTAATAATCATAATATTCATCACACAAATAGGTAATTGATTAGTTACACTTATCTTTAGAGAAATATTTTTTTTTTCACTCTTACTCTGTCTCGTGCCACCAAAGCTTAATTGTTTTGTGATTACACCAAAAATTAATTTAAACTAAACCGCGTGATTCATCTGGTCAAGGTTTAACCACAGCATTATATGGAGCAGTGATCAAAGGAGCATCAGCTGGATAAAATGGGTGATAACGGGTTATAAACAGCGTTTAACAGGTTATCACCCGTTCTGGTCGGTTTAAACTGGTGAGCTATCACAAAATTCACAGAGCGCGTGGTAGTCAGACTCGTGAAAACAATGTCACGTTAACATACTCCATTTATTTATTATTAAATAATAATTGATATAAATCTTACGTTGATTCAGTGATTGGATGTTAATGTGTGTTGTGTTGCATGTAAATATTTGGGCCATGACTGTATCAAATTGTTAAAATTTAAGTGCAGCGGAAATGGAGGTTGCCCTACTTACCTTTCTTACCTACAACATTATTTTTTGTTTATGCGAAACTTGTTACACCTGTCTAGTAATTTGTGTCAAGAATCTTTGTACATGATTTCAAAATTTTTCTTTATAACTTTAATCGTGGAAATTATAAAGCATAGGCTTGTTACGTTACCTGGTTATCCGTTCAAAAATATGATAATCACGCGGCGGGGCGCGCGGTACCCCCGCTCAACTCGCGCCTCGACATGTCGGACACTCATTGATAAAATAGTTTGTACAGTTATTGTGTATTGTAGTTAACAGCATTTTATTACAATATTTTTAGAACCAAATACATATAAAAAGGTGTAAAAATTATTTCAATCGAGTCCGTTATTGATACTGAACAAACTATATTCAGATTTCGCATATAAATATACTTAAATGTTGTTTTCGGCTGGCCCCCGATGTTAAGCCTCATTTAGACGATGCAAGAACTCGAACGCGAGTTGCGTTGCATTGCGGAATTAATAGGTAAAACAAATTCAGTTAATGAAACAAATGCCGCAATGTAGTGAATATCGCATACGAGTTCTTGCTCCGTCTAAATGGCGCTTTACAGTGAGAACGAAGTTAGAGAATTACTAGACTGTAATGTCGTAGGACATGGGCCCAGTGAAGTTTGGCAAATGAACATCTAGGAGAAATTTGCCAGTACGTCAAAAAAGGGCGACAATCATACGTGATCGTGGAAGAAAGAAAACGATGATTTCCACCCCTGTCAGCCAGTGATGGACATTGAAACTTTTTTTGAAAATAATTCCGTTTTGCCAAAACCACGTTGACAGTAGGAAGATGTTATACTGGATTTTGACAGAAGAAAGAGAAAGATACCCTTCGAAGAAAAAAAAAACTTGAGAGGTGTCAAGGGACACCCGGATGGAACGAAGTTACTGTATACACTCAACAAAAATAATCGTCGCGACTCCACTCCACTCTACTCCGCTCCACTCCACTTCGCTCCGCTCCACTCCACTCCACTCCGCTTCGCTCCGCTCCACTCCACTCCACTCTTTGAGCTCTAGCACCCTTTCGCAACGCACGATAAGGAACTTTGTTCCAAAATGTGTCGTGACAACTTTTCGTAAGATTTTTTTCCGTCTAGCCCCCTTTCACAACGCGCGATAAGGAACTTCGTTCCAAAAATCGAAAGTGGTAACTGAAATAAAAGTAGCAATCGAACTTTCCCACTGGCCTTGAAATAAGAAAATGTAAATAAATAAATAATTTAAAACCAACTTGATAATGAGAAATATCAGCTTGTGGAAGCCGCATTCATTTGATTTTATTCGATCTGGGTCCCAAGACGTTTCGATGTTAGAGTTCTTCTATTATATTATAGAGATAATTGTATAAATAGGACATCAAAAAGGTTCTGCAGGTTCAGCAACGCAAGACGACACCTTGTTGGTCTAGTGGTCGTAAGAGCGACTGGTGAACAAAATTTCCCGGACTCTATTCCTGGAATTAGTAATTCCTCAATAGCAGTCAGTCTTAATTTGGCTCCGGTTGGTGGTAGGCTAACAGCCCTTTCACACGGCTGTCCAGTTTTTTGCAGGATCTCGTTTTCTGCAGGATTCCGTTTGATTGCACAAGAGATTATCTGCTAGTGTTCACACGAGCAAACCGCATGCAGGATCCTGCAAAATGCTGATCCCCTCGATTTGTGCAGTTCGGTTTTGGAAACTGGATTCGTCGTCCAGTAAAAAGCGGGATCCCGTTTAATGACACTTACATTTCTATAGCAATGTTCACACGGCTTCCTGCGTGCGGTTTTTTGCTGGATACTGTTTTTTACGGGATAGTGAAGTGGTGGCAGCCCCCGCGTCGCGCTTCTCTCTCTTCTCTTATCGTTCATTAGATTTACAAAAATATCTATATTCGAGCGTTGTATCACGATAGGATGAACCCAGAATCTTCTATTTCGCTGCCGACGACGCCGATAATACCAATAGAATATTAGCAAAGTTTTCACGTCCATTTTGCCTGATCATAGCCGCGTAGGAGTGGTCAAAAAACAGGATGCAACCGTATTCACAGGGCCGCGGCAGTTCAGTTTTGCGGGACCGGCTTTTTACTGGATCCTGTAAAACTGAACTACCGTGTGAACACAGCGTCCGTTTTTGCAGGATCCAGTAAAAAGACGGTCCTGCAAAACTGGACTGCCGTGTGAAAGGGCTGTAAGGATTTAAAAATAACATAACTAGCAAAAATCTAAATGTGTATTATTATATCCCTACACATCTGCCTGCCTAACACTTCGGGATAACAGGCGTGAAAATGTCATGGTGACGTGGTTCAACAATATTTTTGTTTTCTTTTTAATTCATTATGTCATCATTTATTTTCTTCACTGTGAAATATGATACCAGACTAACGAATATTCCAAGAATTTTGTCAGTAAACAAAAATGTATCCTTATTTCCTTATATTATGTAGAGACGAAGTATGTAAGTTGAATGACCTGAGATATGAGTAGAGAACTTTAGGTACATACAGTCTTAAATAGGTTACGGACTTATTTAAATAACCTTCTTACTAAATACATAAACTTATTATTATAAAATATGTCATTGAAGGTATCGGACTATCGGTAGATATAATAGGTAATAAAAAATATTTCTACAAACAATAATAAAATATTATAATTCGACTTTAATTTCTATGAAGAAATGTTAAACATTTATTGCATAAGTTTTGTAAGCAGAAAACAAAATATGTACTGTCTCAAAATATTGAGAACAATATTGTTTATGAAATATAATATTAGAGCAACTACACAACGTGCAACTTTGCTTATTGTAATTTTGTAGGCGTTTGGTCTATATTGCTCTTGAAAAATGAATAGGCGCTGAAATGTTGCAATCAATCATGCAGTTGGGTAATTTAGTAATATAATGCATCGAACAAAAAAGGTTATCAAAATCGGTTCCTAGTCCCGTCGTAAATGATTTATGACGTAACAAAAATAAAAAAGAAATCGGTTAAAAAAGTTGTAGTAGTATGATCTACTAGCATAAGGTGATTATTTTATTTTAGGTATGGTAACTGTAACGCCAGATGTCGCCAGCGATGCCAGCCAAAGTCAGGCAAGCCTGCCTGCGCCAGCCAGCCAGCCAGCCAACGCCAGGTGTCCAGCTCGCCACGTCACTGCCCTACCACGTGAGCCATCCCCGCCAAATTCTGAGCGGAGCGGGTGAAATAGCCGCCAGCCGGCGAGCTATATAAAAGCGAGTAGCAGTGATTTTGGTGTGTCTGTTTATAACGATAATTGTAAGGGAAAGCTCTGCCCAAATAAAAAGCGTAAATTAAGTATTTTTCTATTTATTTTCATCTTTGTCGTTTCAACTCAGAAGTGTGATAAAAAAACCTACGTTAAAACGACGCTCTGCTACACATTAATCTCGACGGTCGTCTTATCTGGAGGACGAAGATTCTGCTTTGGTAAGCCAGACTTCTGAAAATAAAAACGAAGAAAGGCGATGCACACCACCCGCAAGGAAAATATTGAAGTCTCCTTGCACAAGAAGTTGAAAAATCATCAACAATGATCTGGATCACGAAGTGTCTACCCTCACGTCGGAAAGAACACCATGCCGCATCGTTTATTCCGTTAATGATCGAGTTTCAAGAAGCATTCTTCTCGCTACCAGCAACGCTTCTCTGTGGAAATGAAAGCTACCTCAAAGTCGTCAATAGCGGATCCAAGGACATCGCAGGCAGGAGGGATTCGTCATACTTCGCGCCGAGAGCTGCCAGGAATCATGCTTAAACAACCAGGTCAGTCATGCCATGCCATTAATGTTTGCAAAATGCCATTAGCCAAATGTGTTTTATATTTGAGTGCCTCGTGTGTCGATAAATAATCATAAAATGCCATTGGTGACCTTGACAAGACTAGGGTAAGCCTGATAAGCAAATCTGATTGTAATCAATTTATTAGTTTACTAGCTGTTGCCCGCGACATTGCACGCGCATATCCCGTTTTATTCCCGTTCCCGTGGGAATATCCCGTTACCGTATAGCCTATAGCCTCCCTCGATAAATGAGCTATTTAACACTGAAATAATTTTTCAAATCGGACCAGTAGGTCCTGAGATTAGTGCGTTCAAACAAACAAACTCTTCAGCTTTATAATGTACCTACTATAGTAAATAGTAATATGGTATATAGTATAGAAAGAAGAAAGAAAGAAAGAAAAGAAAGAAAATTGTGTTTATTGGCACAAACTTAAAACTAAACAATACAAATAATGTTATAAAGACAGAGTACATAGTAAAAATAGATTAAATAAAAACTTAACAAATTAATGCCAAAGGGCCTCAGCTCAGCATATGCCAGTGGCAACACAAAAATTGCCGCCTGACGCTGATTTTCAGCTGCAGCCCACGAGTGCCATACGCTCGAAAAACAAATACGTAGATTAAATATAGTTACCGAGTCAGTGTGTAATCAAAAAGTGTGTAAGTATAATAGAATAAATGTGTACCTAGTGAAAAACATTTTACGTAAGGAAAATAAATTAATAAGATTTAGTGCATCAAAAACAATTCAAGGAAATAAAACCAGAATAAATAAATAAATAGACAAACGCAATAACAATGTACCACATAGCCTTAATTAAAACCTGTTTTGCATAGATATAATATTAGTATAGATTATCTCGGTATAAAACTGGTTTGCTAGCTATACTAGGGAGCTGGGAAGTTGGAATATACAGATTTAGTCCAAATGCGCATTAAGTACACGTAGGCCTTAGGAATAGATAAGCACATCACAAACAAGAGATTGTTAGAGTCAAAATTAATGAGCCATTGAGCCAGCAGGTATTATAAAAAGAACCCGAATTGATGTATGCCTCTCCTATTGTTTAGTTATGAGGAAGAACGGAGATAGTTGCCTATGTGTCGATAACAGAGCCTTAAATGCATTAATTGTCCGCGATAGATAACCATTTTAATATAATATCGATAAGCAAACTAAATTATCTGGTAAGAAGTACCTACTTCACCAGTCTGAATGTAGTCCAAGGGTACCCATAAACTCAGCATCCATCCTAAAGATACATTTAGCGCTCCCTCAGTTTTTATGCGCTGAATTAACAAGTTCGTAGATAGTTTAGTAATTTCAAAGTAAATTATCAAATAAAAGTAACTCCAATAATGTCGTCAAATGTTCGGGGTCAAACGCAGAATTTTTATTTAATTATGTACATGTGGGTACCTAAATGTAAATTTTTACAAAACAGGATTTCTTATTTAGCTGAGTTATTTAGTGATGAATTATTATGTTCATGGCATTGAACCGGGTGAATTTAAGTTTGCAACTGTGTCTCAATTTCCCGTTCTGAGTAACATACACAAAGTGCGTCAGTTCATTGGACTATGTAGCTACTTTAGGAAGTTCATCCATAATTTTGCAATAATGGCTCGTCCACTAACGGAACTATAAAAAAAAAAAAAAAAAAAATGAGATGTGGGTATGGTATAAAATCTTAGTTTTGCCAATAGAAATTCACACGGATGCATGCAAGTTACCCATAGCAAGTATTCTTTTACTAATACGGATAGGCGGTAGTTTGAGCTCTGTCTTGTATTTTAGTTGCGTTACAAGTCAAAAAAAAAAAAAGTGTTTTTCACAGCGTTATTACGAAGTTTTGGAATCTGTGTTGTGTAAAAATGTCCGTGTAATTACGGATTGTAGTGCAGTTCGCGATACAATGACTAACGTGATCTTATTGCACGCATTGCCTACTGGTGACTTTCAATTCGAGACTTTAAAATTGCCGTTGACTATTTTATAGACCAGGTAAGCGCTTAGAGCATATCAACGCCTTGAGCAGGAATCCGATAGATGCCGTTAATGTGTTCCTTTTAAAAGTAAACTGTTGGTTTCGAATAGTGCAACGTATATTGATCTATTGTAAAGTGGGTGCACAGATAGTGATACTGTAAATAATTATGGGCTGTCTCGTAAAACGCTTTACGATAACCGATCAGTTGTGCCAAATTTCGCGCGTAGAAAATATTTCAAATGCATCAAAACGATGGCCATTACACATAGGAAATATGTGACGTCGTGTTTACATTGTGCGTACGATAAAAGAGAATACGGTTGAAAAGAAGGCAAATTACATCGAATCCCTAAACCTATTAAACCAATGAAAATGGTAGACATCGATAATTTGAGCCCTTTTGAGCAAAATTAAAAAGGGGTGCCAATAAGTGTTAGTTTTGACAAATTCTTTCTCTAAATTCGTTGTTTCTGAGCCTACACGTACTGTCAATTCTGTAAAGACAATTACCGTCTTATTACAAAATAAAAGAGCGCAAAAAAAAAGGGTTTAACTAAAAACCCAGGATTGAATCTCGTAAAACGGTTTGCACAAACGTTATTACATGTGATAAACCATGGTCTAACAGTAGTAGCTGTCAAATGTGTGTGAAAGTTTCTGATAGTAACTTTTTCATTGTGTTGTTGTTTTTATGTTAATTTCAACCAAAATGTATTTAAAAATTGTAGATTTAATTGTTTAGACAATGGTTCAAAAAAAAAACGGCACTAGGTCAGGTCAAGGTTTAATCTATGTTTTGTATACGGAGAAATTTAAACCGCGGTTCCGCAGATAAGCCTGAACTTGGTAGTCCAGGTTTAAACTAAGGTTTATTCAGTTTTTGTGATTATTAGAGTTTAAACGCATTTCTAGTTTACTTAGTTTCCCAGATCACGTAGTTTCTGTCCATGGTAAGGCCTTTACCAGTAGATACTTTAAGAAGTTCGCAACAGAAAAACAGTTAAAGATAAAGATATTTTATTTGTTCAAAACATGCGTTTACACACAAATTAAGCATGCAAGTTCTTATAATTTAGTTTGTCCGTACATGTTTTACCTGGTGAGGTTCACAAATTTTGCTTTTTTTTACAATTTACTAGATAAATTACAGGTTTGTCTATTGTTGTACGTGTATAGTTAAATACATGTTAACAGCTATTGCGTGGCCTAGGTGTAATGGGCAGGTAGAACGCTCTAATTGCACAATTCTCGATGCGTTGAGAGCCACGGAACCTAGCGAGGCCTCTCTTATTTGGGACAATAGTTTACCAAAGTCATATGGAGTATTAATAATACTGTTAATGATTTAGCAGGCTATAATTTATACGAGTTAATGTTTGCTCGTGTAGGTAGATCTGAATGTGATGTTTCCATCCCTGGTTGGTTTATGAGACAGTGCGATCTAGACGCAATAGGGCTATATTATAATCGAATTTGAACAGCTAGCAAGAAAATGAAACGTAACTGCGATAAAAGGCGTAAAAATAGTACAATTTACAAAAAAAGCGATTAGGTATGTACAGTTAGTAAGTACGTACTTTGTTGCCAGGCTCAAACTCCTTGCTGCAATAAGGTTAATTCCA
The DNA here is from genome assembly GCA_036375495.1 of Agrotis segetum. Lineage (NCBI taxonomy): Eukaryota > Metazoa > Arthropoda > Insecta > Lepidoptera > Noctuidae > Agrotis > Agrotis segetum. The sequence goes on along the minus strand of JAQSVV010000073.1, from coordinate 378,358 downwards.
GTCCGTGGTTAATTCTAAGTTAGATGATCTATATTCTGGTCCATGTGTTATTGCCTAAGGATTTAGGTAATATATAATAGCTGTAATATATAGGTAAATGTCTTAGAGGATACAAGAAGTTCACAGGCCTAATATGCGCTGATTTATTACGACCATATCGTAGCATAGCGCCAGTAGTGTGAATCAACAGTAGGAAAACGAAGATCTCGTAGATCTCCTAGACAGCTAAATTATAGTCCATGTTATCGATATGCCATTTGCTCTGAGCTGACTTGTAATCACTGTTTTGTTGTTCCCATTGCGGGAGCAATTGTTCCAGGATGGCCGATTGTAACGCCAGATGTCGCCAGCGATGCCAGCCAAAGTCAGGCAAGCCTGCCTGCGCCAGCCAGCCAGCCAGCCAACGCCAGGTGTCCAGCTCGCCACGTCACTGCCCTACCACGTGAGCCATCCCCGCCAAATTCTGAGCGGAGCGGGTGAAATAGCCGCCAGCCGGCGAGCTATATAAAAGCGAGTAGCAGTGATTTTGGTGTGTCTGTTTATAACGATAATTGTAAGGGAAAGCTCTGCCCAAATAAAAAGCGTAAATTAAGTATTTTTCTATTTATTTTCATCTTTGTCGTTTCATAACGTAACAAAAATATTTAGATTTTTTAATCGTATCGTATGTGATGTGTGTATGTTTATTTGATTCACTTTTTATGTAGGTAAGCTGAAGTTATTTCGCACTTTCATTTGTTACACGCGTAATTATGAGTTTGTACTTTTTAATTAATAGGATATTTTATTTACCTATATCTTTTTTCTTATCAAATTACGTAGGTAATATAAGTAGCGCCATGAAGATTATTATTATGATAACATCATAGAAAAATAGGAAACGATTAGTCCTTACCTACGTCATAAAATTGTTATAGAACGTTCTAAGCTTTAGAGATATTAGAAAATTTAACAGATACTAATTCAGGGCCCAATTAAAAAGGGCCCTGCGGTTCCAAGAGAACTGGGTTAGGAAAAATAGAATACGTTTGTTAATTTAAATTAGTGTTTTTTGGTGCTACACATAGGTGTTTTTTTTCTATCAACGTGTAACGTTAATAGCGCAAAACATCTCGTGGGGTAACTCAGCCCATCCTACTGAGCAATTTTTGATCAAAATCTTTTGGAAAAAAAAATAAGATTTTTCATACTTATGGGCTCAATCAATTTCTCATTTTGTATAATTTTTTTTTCCGAAAGTTTTTGATCAAACATTGTTCAGTAACATGAGCTTGAGTTACCCCACGAGAGGTTTTGCGCTATTAACGTTACACTTTGTATATTATATCTAAACATTTCCCCACACAAAGAATTTCTACTGTGCCTTGGGTGCGTTAACAAACATTGACATTCATTATACTATACACAAACATTCAGACCTGGAAAAACTACTTTTAGGTCATAAAGACAGCAGGGCTATTGGCTAACTTGATTGTCATTGAGTAGTAGTTGACAACTGAACTGGGATGGCTTGCCACTTGACTGATATAAGGCTAAGTTGAAGAGTACCTAAAGAGCATTAAACTAGTTGATACTTGATTTTAGGGAACAATAACATTTATCAGTTTCAATGCAAATACAATTTACCTTTTGACAGCTATTTGATGGTCACCAGAGCAAGTGATCATCATTTGAACTGTCAATACGCAATAGCCGGTCGCCGCAGGTCGGACTGTCAGATTCGTACTGACTAAAACCCACTGAGATCTGTCAATAGCCGGTTACATGATGAGACAATCCTGCTACCACGGCGGATTTTGTCCCTCTAAGTGTGTAATTACAGTGGCAGCAGACGGGCAGCGGAATCCGCTGGCGGGTAACGCAAACACATAGTTTTGACTAAGGTGCACCAAGTGCAGGCGGGGCGGTTTGAGCGGAAACCTAGTCGATTTCGTGACCCGCTACCCGCCCCGCGCCACTGTAATTGATGTATGTCGGATCAAACTAACAAACGTGTAGTACTAAAAAGGTATTTCAAAAACACTGTTTACTTGCGTTCCATCATAGCGCGCAGTGCGTCAGTTTATTGTGTTATAATAAAATTAATGATAAGTCCTAAGCATAGTAATAAGAAAGTAGATAAATATTGATTAAAAAGTTTCTCACTTTCATTGTTTTCCTGATAAGCCACAGACTGTCTAGCTACTATCTCTGTAATTAATCTCAATTATTTATGAAGTTACCCGAGACCTTGCTTCGTACGGTCACCTTTCGGGGCCAAAACAATACTCGTGGCCTACATACTCGTACTAACTAGAAATACTCATAACTTTTGGAGTAGGGTGATTCCTCTCCTAGGGGTTTATTGTGGGCACTTTAGTATACCTGTTAGTTGCGATGACAGCTGAGCGCTCCCGATGGCGGTGTTATATATTTTTTTTAATTTATTTATTTATATTCAGGCTACATTGGCCCATAGACATATACCTTACAATCTAACATACATAATTTTATAAAAACAACTTGTGTTAGTATACTAGAAACTCAAGCCTATGTTAGTAAACACTTCACTGTGCACTAGTCATTGTGCGTTCTGGTGACACTTGTCTGCGAAAGCATCGGAACACCACATCCTTCGGCCAAAAGTCCTCCTCCATGACGAGGTGCAGAAAACACGTTGGAATACACGCACCACGAACGCCTTGAAGTTGACGTTGCGGCGCGATTCCAATGACTGCACTCTCGGCGTGTACTTGGTCTTCTGGCGCACGTACTCGACGATGTCCTCAGCCTTAGTGGTGTAGTGTAGGCGGGAGATATACACCGGAGTGTTCCAAGCAAGAGTGTTCACCGATATATACACCCCGGTGAACACTCTTGCTTGGGACACGGGTATTTATGTACTTACTATTCGGGCTCTGGGTCATCATCATTTGCCCAGCCTTTTCCCAACTATGTTGGTGTCGGCTTCCAGTCGAACCAGATGCAGCTGAAAATCAGTATTTTACATGGAACGATTGCCTATCAGACCTCCACAACCCAGTAAATGGGTTACACGATATCCATGTAAGACTGACTGTAATTCGGGCTCTGGGTACTTTAGGATAATAAGGTCCCTACTGTCTTATATACTTTCGTTGTTTTATGACTGTTCATTAAAAAAAAAACGTATGTTTGTTACATACGTTTTTTATGAAAAAAAAACAAGAAGAGAAGCCAAAGAATCAAAAGATGTAGAATTTTCTACATATTCAATATTAATGTAATAACAATTAAAGGGTCCGGGTAATATTAGGGCCCCCAAATGACAGAGAGGCGACTGGTAAAAGACGGCCTTGGAATGGATCTAACAAAACACGTTCATTGAAATGTAATGGAATCTTTTGACTGATCGAAGATTAACGCTTAGAATGTAGTGATACCGGATACGTATTAGATAATTAATATGTAACAACACACGCAATAAATAAATATAAATAAACAACGTTATTTATGTTTGTCCTCTAAACATTCCTAAACTAATTCCGATTGTGGTGAAACTTTAGTGAATTCATATTTAATGGATGCCAGTGGTTCCCACTTAGAAATAAAGCGTAACTAAGACATTTTGCAATAACCCGCTTGCACTAACAGCGGAGATTCAAGACCTAATCCAAGATTATCGGTCATATTACATTTAAACTATGAAAAGCTTCTCTTAGAAGAAGCTGTACGAACTGTGAGCAAACTTGTGGTCCCAATGTTAATTTGGGTTTTTTTTTGCTTCGAAAGTCTACCGGAGGGCCCATTTAGGTGCGAGGCCGGACGTGGACCCGCTTCGACCCGTCCTAGCTACGCACCTGTTTTCTGGGAATACTTCCTATAGTGAAAATCTGTAATGATCGATGGATATTAAGAGGATAGTATAACGGCTACCATTTCAAAAAATAGGTAAGTATTTAGAAAAACTTGTGCTTGTGTTGAAAAAACCCCGAACGTGTGATAGAGAGCGTTGCAGCTAGCGAGTGACTGTAAGTATTTTATGAAATTTGCCTCTCGGGAGAAAACGTTTTTCACATACTAAATCACGACCAATCTTTTTCGTTTCAGCATTTTATATTCTAAGTTTGTAGGTTTTGCTTTTTTTTCTAAAATTTCTTTCTTTTTAAAATAAAAATGTTTTACTTCAATGAAGATTTTGTCTTAAACATAGTAACTCTTAGGCGCCTGTAACTTGTAAATTTTGAAAAAAAGAAAACCTAGCTATAAACCTAGTTTTTACTGTGTCGGAAGCATTCTAAAAAACCATTGAGATAGGATAATATTTAGGTGCAAGAAAGCGTTTTCTCTTTTAGTATGGACGAGCGCTCGGTAGACCATCCTCTTAAACAAGGTAATGAAAAGATTTGGATTAAAAGCTCATATTATAAACGGAATGAATAAACAAGTACCTAATTTTATCCCAAGGAAAAGTTACAGAACTTGCGAGTGAAGCCGCAGGCTAGGCTAGTTTTAATTAAAAACAACATGAATGAGGCGTGAAAACAAAAGCAAAGTTCGCCACTAAACAATAATAATAATCTAATATGTTTATCATATCACTAGTTGTATGAAAAAATGTAATCGTACGTAATTACTATTAGGCCAACCATATTAAACCATAAATACTTGTATTTGAATGGCCGATACGACATCAGTATGTTTTCAACTGTCATAACTACAAGACACGACGAGACGCGAAAGCTTAACTAAATCGTATCAAAGTCATTTAACTTGATAATTATTACATCGTGTGGATCAAATTTTTCCTTTTTTAAGTTATTATTCAATATTTTTGACCGTGAAAATGCCAGTGAAAGTCAAATTCGTGCAGATTTATGGTGTATCCTTGTTAAATATAAGACTGGTGTGGTACAGTTTGGCGTTGGCCCATCTTTTGGTGACTGCAGTCGTCACCCTGACTATAGATGTGACGGTAGACGAAGACCCTCAAATCCGCGCTTACAGTCGCGTGCGGTGGAAACTCATTACGTTCTGGTTCAATGTAAATATTTTAAATTCTAATGTGAATTTATAGGACTTAGTTTAATTTTGGTTTTCGGATTGTAGAGGTTTCAATGTTATCTGTTTTTTAGGGTTCCGTAGTCAACAAGGAACCCTTATAGTTTCGCCATGTCCGTCCGTCCGTCCGTCCGTCCGTCCGTCTGTCCGCAGTTTAGCTCAGAGACGCACAGTACTAGAGAGCTGTAATTTGGTGTGAATATACGGATTTGTTGTGCCGAAAAAGTGGTAAAATAAAATCTCGTAAAATATTTTTTTTTAGGGTACCTCCTGTACTTACACGTGAAGTGAGGATTTTTTTTTTCTCGCGTACCCCTTAGTGTGGGGTATCATTAAATAGGCCTTTAAAAAATAATGATAGTTTCCATTAACAATTTTTTGATGAAAAAATTCGTTTGTGAAATATTAAGCTTTAAAGTGCTAAATTTTGCTCGATTCGAGTGTCCCCCCCCTATACCAGCTAAACGGTTATATTTGGGGGTGTGAAAAAATTCACGATAGTAGTATATATAACGAAGTTTAAAAGAAAATTATCATGACTAAGTAGGCTTTACAACTTTACGAGTAATAGTCGACCAACTTATAAAATGTACTTGATTAAATTTTTTCTTAAACAAAATGTATCGGAGAAACAATAAATCAAAAATGTAAGTTTGTCAACTTTATTTTTACAGCTTTACTAACATGTTTTTATGGTATGTTTTTTTGGGGATAGGTAGGTTTTTATCGTCAACTATTTAACTAACTTCAAAAAAGGAGGAGGTTCTAAATTCGTCGTAATCTTTTTCTTACCTATTTTCCCTGATTTCTCAAAGACTCCTGGACCGATTTTGAAAATTCTTCTTTTTAAAATTACATTCAGCGAATCAGTTTAGTTAGTACGCATAAGTATTTTGATGGGCAACTACGGAACCCTACACTGTGCGTGGCCCGACACGCACTTGGCCGGTTTTTTTTTTCATATCGCACCATTCCTGTAAGAAAGCGGTGTTTCTTCCAGGAATGGTGCGATATCATTGTCAAATAAGCAATTGGGAGATATTTAAAAGGATTGTACTCTAACATGGTGATACTCGTACATTGTTTTTAAGTTTGCCAAAAACTGCTAGTTTGTAACAAAATAACAACAAATGTAAATCAACAACAATCAACAACTAACAAGTTTTAACTAAAATATTATTGGAGTATTGAAACTATCACTCAGCTCGCGATTGTCTGAGGGTCGCTAGACTGTCTAAGAGCCTTAAAACTGTCTAAAAACGTAACCGGGATCCTGGAACGTAAGGGAACGTAAAGTCAGTAAGATTCTGGAATTCCCTTTCGTTCCGAAGGGCAGGAGAACTCACTTGGTGGTATGACCACGCAAAAAAAATGGTGGAGATTTGGAAGATGGAATTAAGACATATCTTTTAAAAATATCTTTTGTAATCTTCTTTTTTTCAGGTAATAACAATAGCTTACCTACCTCTATGCCTATACTGCGATTGGTGCGAGACGCGGGATGAAGAGCCTCCTCATGTGGAACCTCTGAGGGTTCTCAGGGATGTCCTCATGACCGCCATTTTGTGGCCTACCACGACTGTGAGTTGCATTCGTTATATTCTATCAAACCTTTTTTGTAAGACCTCATAGTTTGATATGGTTAGCTACAATGTAATGGCTGCTACACACCTTACGATAAATCGTTACGATTAGTCGGTACAGTTCAAACTGAAACGATAAATCGACAAGTGTGTATGAGAAAAACTCACCTTTACTTTTGTTCATTTAGTATGAATTTGTAAATTATGATTTATTTGAAATAACTGACAATACTCGTACAATGTAATTAAATTTAGATAAATTAAAAATGTAAACTTTCTGGGGAGTGGAACTGGCATCTTTAACACAGATTACTTCGTAATCTAGCTAAGATGCCAGTCACGACATGTTTTTGTAACCGAATTTTACTGCTGTTTATTTGATAATCTGTAATCTGTTTTTGGTATCATTGGTTGTTAATAAATTATTATTATTATTATTATTATTAACTACTCACCTTACGATAAATCGGAACATCTAGATATTAATATATGCATCTCTTTCGTTTACACGGAATGTACATTTATTGTGCGTTTCTTGAGAGAGAAAATCGCCGAGAGTTACTCGTTCTCTCGCCGTTGGTCAGACCACTGCTTAATTGCTTTAGATTGGCGAGCTAGTGACCGTAATGAACTTACCTACAAATTAATAAGTCTGTTTGCCTTGTAACAAATGTGGTTAACATTCTTAACATTTAAATGTGGTTGCTATGAATCACACATTTTCTTAAGATAACCTAAGATTCCCGAAATTCGATCAAAGTCTATGAAATAAAGTTCCACTTTTAAGGTTGGACTAAGGTTGCTTGTACACGGCGCATGTAACCCGCGCAAGTAAAGGTGAGGGTTTGCAGTTTACCCGCGCGACTAACATGCGCAACCTGCTTGATCAAGCTACCAGCGGGGTGCTTGTACACGGCGCATGTAGCTTGAGCATGTTGAGGCACTTGCGCGGGTTACATTCGCCGCGTACAAGCACCCTTATATGTCGGGCCAAAACAAATAAAACTAGGCTATCCATCTCATATTGGATAGGGCAGGACAAACTGAGGGCCAAGATCGCACGAAACTGGTGCCCTAAGATAGGTTACAGGACGAACTGGTTAGGTTCTGTCTTAATTAGGGTTCCGTAGTCAACAAGGAACCCTTATAGTTTCGCCATGTCCGTCCGTCCGTCCGTCCGTCTGTCCGCAGTTTAGCTCAGAGACGCACAGTACTAGAGAGCTGTAATTTGGTGTAAATATACGGATTTGTTGTGCCAAAAAAGTGGTAAAATAAAATCTCGTAAAATATTTTTTTTTAGGGTACCCCCAGTACTTACACGTAAAGTGAGGATTTTTTTTTTCTCGCGTACCCCTTAGTGTGGGGTATCATTAAATAGGTCTTTAAAAAATAATTATAGTTTCCATTAACAATTTTTTGATAAAAAAATTCGTTTGTGAAATATTAAGCTTTAAAGTGCTAAATTTTGCTCGATTCGAGTGTCCCCCCCCCTCTACCAGCTAAACGGTTATGTTTGGGGGTGTGAAAAAATTCACAATAGTAGTATATAATTATAACGAAATTGAAAAGAAAATTATCATGACTAAGTAGGCTTTACAACTTTACGAGTAATACCCCTACCAACTTATAAAATGTACTTGGACATCATATTTTCTAAACAAAATGTATCGGAGACAACTGCAAATGTAAGTTTGTCAACTTTATTTTTACAGCTTTTATATGTATGTTTTTTGGGGATAGGTAGGTTTATATCATCAACTATTTTTAACTAAATTCAAAAAAAGGAGGAGGTTCTAAATTCGTTGTAATCTTTATTCTTATGTATTTTCCCCGATTTCTCAAAGACTCCTGGACCGATTTTGAAAATTCTTCTTTTTAAAATTAAATTCAGGGAATCAGTTTAGTTAATTCGCATAAGTATTTTAATGGGCAACTACGGAACCCTACACTGTGCGTGGCCCGACACGCACTTGGCCGGTTTTTTTTTTTTTTAAGACTGCCCGACATTAGGAATTTCTCCCGTGTCTTGGGTGCGTTTACAAACAGAAACTCACATACACAAACGCTCAGATCCGAAACAACTAAGTACTTGTAGAACAAATAAATATTTGCTCCATGCGGGAATCGAACCCACGACACACAGCGCAGCCAGTCCAATCGCTCAGCCGTCAAACGTGGAATTGGAAAGAGGAAACTCGGGTTGCAAATAATGGAAATGCGATCAAAAATTTAATGCTTTGATAATGGCTTACGGACGGTGATGAGTTTTTTTATCTTTATTTAGAGAGATTTTTCGCGGTGATGATAATTGGGTGGCTCACCACCTATCAAGGAGCTGTCATAACTCTTTTCATTACGCTGAGCTGATGCCCTTTGGCATTAAAGTATTAGTTTTGTTTTTTTCTTAGTTTAGAGTTTTGATGCTAAAAAACTCTATTTTCTTTCTTTCTTTCTTTTCGGCTTTTCTTTACAAAAACTTTTGAAGTGAAAACTTCTTTAGCGGCGTTGTACACTTTTTCTGTAATGGGTAAAAAATTTAAAACTCGCGTCAGGGTCACGTGACCAAAACTCGCGTCAGGGTCACGTGACCCTGATCGAAAATGAGTAAGACGTCATTCAAATTAAAAATAAAACATAGTAACAAAAAAGTTTTCACTTCTACCGGCACTCCTGGAGTGCAACCTTTTTTTTGATGCTGCCTGTAACTTTATTTACCACGGCACACAATATTAATACTCAAGGCAAATGTTACTCAGGGTGAATTTTTCTGTACACTAGTTTATTGAGTTTGTACAATAAAAACATACACAAAAAAAATTATAAACCTTTCTTCTTTATAATATTGGTGTAGATCAGTGACGACTATATTCTACTGCCTGAATGTATCATGATCTATTACTTGATATAACACCTTAATAATGAAAATTCAGATTACATGATTATTTTGGTTACGTAGTTACGTAGTTCTATAAAATTGTGTTAGTCGATAAACTATCTTTCATTTATCCATACTTTTACCTACTTCTACGTAGATACAAAATATATTATAGGTACATATCAAATGTACTTATACTTTGATAAAATATTATTGTAATCACATAGATAATTTTAAAAAAAAACAAGCTGGCATGACGCAGCTGCTGAGAATGAAATGAGCCTATATGAATGAAAAATTAGTTGGCATACATTGCAAAGTTATAACAAAGCTTTTCTAACTAATCATATCATAGCATATTCCCACTGCTGGGACACAGGCCTCTTCTGTGAGAGGGAGTGGACATTTTATCCATCACGTGGGCCCAGTATTGTTATTGCGACTCTTTTGGAACAGAAATAATTATCCAGTGTCAATTATCAAAAGGCTCTCATCGTCATAAACACTTATAACACCTGCCAAAAATATTGATAGGTGCCCTACCGTACATATGTGGAATACTGGGGTGCCAGTAGCCCAGGTGTCATATCAGCAAGTGCTCAATGTGGAATACTTATCTCTTCCGTTTATTACAGCTACCTATACTTTTGTAAGTTCTCAGATGCGGCATTCTGGATATTATTCAACTTCAAACCCACCTTAATAGCGCCTCCTCGCGTTTTTAAGTACCTACCCTACTGGTCGCAACACTCTTTGCACACAGTCTCCTTGGTGACGGTCATCGGTGACCTACTCCTGACTCCGAGGAGGAGGCCTCGCAGTTTGAAGCGTAGACTGGTCTACTTGATGGGATTTGCTACGGCATACTGTGCTACGTAAGTATTTTTCAAAGTAGGTACCTCAGTGAGGACGTATGTAACTGAAACGTGATATCTTACATTGGGTCTTAAAGTAACCCAACGAAGTAGGTTGGGCTATGCTTGGAGTCTCTCTGCATGATCGAATCAGAAATGTGGAGTTGCCAACACAAGTCGCCAGTGGGCAGGCCAACTAGCACGCAGAACTGATGGCCGATGGCCGTAAGATGTTCGAATGGAGACTATGCACCGGCAAGCGGAGTTTGGGACGACTTGATGAAGATCACGGATTCGAGCTGGATGCAAGTAACTTCCAACTTGTCTCGAAATCTATAGGGGAGGCCTATGTTCAGCAGTTGATGGCCTAAGCCTTATGATGATCTGCCTTGGGATCTGGAGGCGACTGCCCTCCAGCGCGTCTATGAGTGGCGCGTGGAGGCGCAGCGCCGGGGCGTGACCCCGCTGCACTCGCGCAAGTCGCAGGCGCGGCGACGACCTCCGGCGCGATCTCAGGGCAGTATCGACTGTCGCGACCGACGGCCGGGCACGCCGCAATCTAAGACCCCTCTTTGAGATGGCTGGAGAGAAGTCATGGCGTCCTGACCTACCGCTTGACGCAGGTCCTCACCGAACGGAAGTTTCGGGAGGCCTATGTTCATGCGAAAGGATGAGACGCCTGGGTGTCACCACTGCGAAGATCGCCCGGAGGACACGGTGGAGCATACGATGAAGACTGCCCAGCTTGGGCGGATGTCCTCACGGCTGCGATAGGCATCTCGCGCCCGGCATTGTTGCGGCCATGCTGCAGACGGAGTGGGAAGCGGTCAGCTCCTTCTGCGAGGCAGTAATTTCGTCAAGGAGGAGGCAGGCCGCGAGCGAGAGAGGACAGCGTCCTCCCTCCGAGCCGCAGTGGTAGGCGCCCACGGCGACGGACGTCGCAAGATGATCTCCGGTAGGCGCGGGCATGCGGGCAGCGAGTAAAGGGCAACTCGCTGCCCGACCAAGGACCAGGCCCGGGTCGACGGCGCGTTGTCCCACGCGCGCCTCAAAGAGCGTCAGCATAATGACGGGGCCCCCCTCTCAAGGGCCAAAGCCTGCCGGGGTCGCGGGATTATTCCCTAACCGTAACCCCGGAACGTAACAGGCTATGAAGGACACCGCCGTGGATTTTAGTCAGTAGAAGTCTGACAGTCCCTCCCGCCCTGCCCGGGGTTGGAGGACTCATTTGATGATTTTACCACGAAAAAAAAAAAAAAAAAAAAAAAAGCCTTATGATGATGAAGTATTTTTCATAAGTATGGGCTCCAACATGCAAACTGTATTATTGGAAAAATAAGTCTTAAAATCGGTCAGGGTTTGGTGGCACATAGTTGTGCCACGGGGTTCGAGAGGAGCCTTAATATTTGTTTCCAATTGTCACCTTTTTCTGACATAATATACCTAACAGCTTATTTTGTCAGAAAGGGGTGAGGATAAAGACCACCAGGAAGTAGCTTCCTCGACAGAGCAGTCGCCTTTAATGTAACATTTCTATTACATTCCATCCACAGTCTGATCTTGGCAAGCGCCACTTTTCCTTGAAGATATCTTCGTGAGGCTCTGTGATACCACCAGCTCGTGTAATCCACGAGCAATTAGTGTATGATTAATTTTATCCTGCAAAGTTAATTATTTAAGATGACAATTAAATGCACTATGACAATTAAACAATAATTGAAGTCTTAGTGCATTAAAGCATCTACTTACACCAATTACCTACCCACTAAGTATGTAGATAATATATACTTTTATCGTGATATGATCATGTCATCAAATGAGTCTTCCCGCCAAGGGCAAGACTGGTGGCTTGTCAGACTCGTATTGTCTAAAACCCACGATGTCCCTTCGATAGCCCGTTATGTTCCAGGGTCATGATTACCTGATAAGACAGTACCGCGACCCCGGCAGGCTTTAGCCCTCTAAAGAGGGCCCTGTCAGATTGCTGACAGTTTTTTTGAGGCGGACATGAGACATGTCGACAACGTCACATGGTCGGTGATCGAACAATTACTCGCCGTCTGCATGCCCGCGCCTATACGGTGGTCTCCCGCGTTAGTGCCGTCCTGTGCCTAACGTCGCCCGCCTTAAGAAAATATACCTAAATTAAAAGAGAGCATGTCCGATTCTACGTACGGCTTGTTCTGCTGCTTATTTCCATGGAAAAAATGTCTAATACGAGATAATTAATAAGGTAATTTTGAACTTTCTTTTTTTTTTGCAGGATGCAAATGAGTCTTCTGCAGGGCGAGCCTGTGTACGCATTCTTGGAAAAAGCCAGCAATACTGTTTTGATGACTATATATACCTCGATATATGTACTAATAGCAATCTGTTACTATGCACAGTGGCCTCTCATCGACTGTGTGTGGGGTCATAAATATAAGCAATTGAAAAAAAAACTCGTTGAATAAAAACATAGGGGTGAATTTAGTTATTAAAGCTGATGTGGTAAATATGGTATTTTGCCAATAAAGCCGCATTTAGTCGATGAGATTCAAGCACGCGAGTTGCGTTACAGGGAATTCAGTTGATCAAATAAATACCGCAATGTAGTGAAACTCGCATGCGAGTTCTTACTCCGTCTAAATGGGGCTTTACGTGTCGTAATAATTAAGTAAAATAAGTCACTTAAAATGTTAGTAACATTTACTTGTTGATACAATGTATTATTTGTGTGAATGTAGTTAAATGAAAACGATAAACTCAACCGAACTAACAGTTTAGTAAGCTATAAAAGGGTCTTGAAATCAAACAGATGAAAATTATTTAAAGCAAATACTTCTTATGGCGCATTTACATTAAGTCGGTTAGACCGTATTCGGCTGCAGGCCGTATTCGGTCACCGACTAAAACAGGTATTCGTTTGGCCGTATTCGGTCGAGCCCGTTGTCGGTGTCGAGTGCGCCGTGCCCCGGCCGTCGCCCGCCCGTCCCCCCCCCGCATCAATCAAGTCGCCGAATTCGGTTAACCGACCAATGTAAACAACTCAATTTAGGTAAGCGTTTCAGTTAAACCGAATGCGGCCGCCGCCTTCGGTGACCGACCTCAAACCGACCTAATGTAAATGAGCCATTAGTTAAAAACAAAAGTTTTGGAATTGAAATCGTTTTTTTTTAAAGTGGTGCTGGTTTTTATGTTACTATATTTATTTTAAAGCCTCTAGTTTATGGTCTGATATTTGCCTAAGTGAAGATAAATAGTTAAAAAAATGCCTTTTGTTTTTTTTTCTAGCCGTTGTGCTATCTATTGTTTTAAAGGTATTCAGTTCCAAATGCAGGATACTAAAGCCGGCCATACACGTATCATACCTACTTGTGCAAATCTAGACTTGTACAAACATAGGATTGTGACAAAGATAATGCGTAAGTATCCCGACACGTTACAGTATACTCGCGCAACTCTAAACATGCGCAAGTATACTGGTACGCGCGTGTACGTGTGAGGGCATTTGAAAAAAATAAAATGAAAGTAGGTTACTTGCTTTAAAAAAAACCTAATAAATGAGGTTCTACCTCGCGCAGTCGGATAAAAAAAACCACATGTTTACCAAAATTAAAAAGTTTAATGTTACAAAAAACATATTTACAAAAATTATCACCATTATAATCTTAATTTTCTATCTATCTACATATAATAGTTCAGTACAGCCTATAGATTTATAGATCTACTCCTAGTTACGAATAAATACCTAATTGAGCAACTAACATAGGCAAGTATACTACGTACAGCCACGAGCAATATTATGTATACACTAAGCAATATTCAAAAGCGATGTTCTGCTACCACATTTATTAAACGTTTGTCTTTTAGTTAGACTTCTATTTCGGAAGCCATACTTTTACAAACTAGGTCTTATTTCAAAGTGGAAATCAGTATTTCACGAGCAATGGGGCAGGCAAGTCAAAGCTAATTATAGATGGCGCCACCACTGCTTAGACGCAATCCGACCTATGACGTAGTACTATTTTGAAGTACCTTTAAGATTTGAACTGATTTGAACCAATGACGATGCTTGGTGCAAGCTATACTAGCGCCATTAGTTTCCCAGTTGCCAGCCCCATTTGCGTTTGAATTTAATAAGTGATTACATGTTATTGCTCGTGACTGTACAGACGCTAGCATATCAACCTAACTCCAACCTGTAAATTCCCCTATCGAATTTGAACTTTCTTCTTTTGTGATTAAAACAGCTGATGTCGGAATCAAGTAGAGTTATTTAAGTACTTGCGTGGAAATGAAGATATTATATGGATCTCCCTGGGATTTCTAATAGACAATCTCGTATGGAAAACAGTAAAGTATTAGACAAAAAAAAATGTGTCAAACTAAATATTTTTTTATTTGGCAAATCACGGGGTTTTTCTCTCCTTTAAAGGTAATTCCGGGATTTGGGGCATATCCACTTTATTCTTCCTCTGTTTAAAACCAGTATATGTACATGAATAACTCTATCTTATTTCGAAATTTGAAATCCATTAAAATAATGACAGATTGGAGTAGGGTGATGTGCGTCTGCGCAATGAACGCCAAGGTTTGTGGCACAAGCGGTCATAAAACGGCTGAGTAAGAGGGAGATGTTATTTTATACCGAATCTCGTGCCATCTCACTCCCACGATTTAAGACCCGCCAGAAACGTTGGCGTATACTAAAACACAATAATTTGTGTACATTATGTATCCTAACTGGTAGGTACGATATCCTGTCATACAACAATTATAATTATCCACTAATTACCCTATTTTAATTAGGAAGGCTGATCGGCAAATATTTTTATATATTTTGCTTACAAGCTTATTAATGTACAGACGCCAGCACATCAAGCTACCACAATCTGTCGGATTTCTTTAATAGAATTTCAACCTTATCACAAGAGTAGAAGGTTAATGTTTGAGTGGTAAAATCTGACAGATTCGGGTAGGTTGACGTGCTGGCGTCTGTACCTATGTGAAAAATAAGGTATAGGTACTAAAGGTTGACAATTCATTTGTACAATGCTTGTATTCAAATTTAAATTTAAACAAAAAATTAAAATGATTTTGACATGATCACAATAGGCATAAAGGGCACAGTTCACTTTTTTTTTTCAATTTTATTCAATTACTTTACATTACGTGTTCTACGTAAAAACAGATTTCACAGCCTTGAATTTTGTCCATATTGATTTATTTTTAATCATTGACGGAAGTCGAGAAGATACAAACTTACCTACAATTTTACGAAAGAAATATAATATTTGTTTGAAATAAAATAAGTGATAACAAAAATAAGATATCAAAGAACTGAAGTAAGGAATTAGAAAACATATTTTGGAAACTTATCACAGTTTTGTTGCCTTTGGACCCTTAAATAATATTTTAATTTTTATGTTGATTTACACTAATTAAACATTTGTTCATTTCATAGTACAAATTCAAAAACTTAATGTATTTTTTTTTTAAATATAAAATATTTTGTCGTTAATTTTAATAACAATGTCATTCTGGATTATTTTATTTTGTACTTGACAACATTTTTTCAAAAGTTATAATAATGACAAAATGATTCCGCGTAGCAACGTGCTACGGTGCTACGAAACGTAGACCACACGTAGCACAGCCATTTTAATAGGTGACTCGGATTTACTGAATTTTGAGTATAGTGGGGTATTACAACGACTTGAAACCAGGCTTGTTCCAGTGAGTGAACGTGATGGCGCTAGACGACTTGTATAGCTCTGTCACTTTCACTCGCCGCAACAAACCTGGTTTTAAGACGTTGTTATACCCCCCAGAAAGTTAAATAGGATGCTTGACTATATTACAACTATTATTTCACACCTCCGAAATCTTTTACATATTCGTTTTATCTTCAATTTACACAATTTTACCCTTACTCTTCGATATTATTTTTTTGCTATATTTTAATAAGTCAAACACCCTATTCTTCAAAGATGATGATGATGAATGGCTTACAAAACTAACTCCCAGTAAATTCATCACCTTTACCGCACGGCATCCAGCTTCCACTTGAGCAAGAAGAAGGCGGTAATCCTGAGGGTTACCACGAAGATGGAGAGCGCCATCACGTCGAACCAGAACTCGTCTGGAGACATCGCCACTTCGTTCAGGAACGTACGAGGATGCCTGGTGATAGTTCAGAAATCAGTTGTGCTTGCAAGATGGTTCATGAACATTAGACAGTTTGGAATAAGACTTGTTCAATATTTTTACTGCAATATGCTTCTTATAGAATTCAAAAGTGTTTGTTTAGTACTGGAGCAATATCTACCATATAAAAATAAGTCGGGTTTTCCTTCCTGACGCTATAACTCCAGAACACACGAACCGATTTCCACGGTTTTGCATTCGTTGGAAAGGTCCCGGGCTCCGTAAGGTTTATAGCAAAGAAAACGAAGCCATCTGGTGGCGAAACGGAGTTCGCCGGGTTTGCTAGTCAGAATATAAAATGAATACGTCCTATTACTAATTAAGAACAAATAAAAACAAAGACAGATTTAGGTCCATTGATAGATATTAATAATTATGTACCAGTGAACTTTAAAACTTCTTTCCAACTCCAACTTTTTACAAACATGGAAATGAAGTAGATTCTATATTACGACCACCACGACAATGTGATAGGTAACAATTGAAACAAAAACAACTGGAAGAAGAGAGATTGTTGCCTCGGTAGTCTAGTGGTAGCAATAGTGACTGCTGATCAATAGGTTCGATTATCATGTCTAGAAAAGTGCTATTGGGTTTTCTCATCAGGAATTTCTTAGAATCAGCCCTGGTTTGATCCCGGTTGCCCTGTATTCCATCAGATTTAAACCTAACTGATGAAATATGGATGTACTATCTGATATTGTTCTGTCTAAAGGACTTCACACACAGCAGCTATAATGTAAAGATGTACATTATAGCACGATACATCTCATTACATCTTTCCATAGAAATTCGAAGATGTAAAAATATACATTATAGTGCTGTGTGTGAAGCCCTTAACCCTTCGGACATTACAACTGTGATGTTATCATTATATTTCAATAGAAGATAACTAAATACTCACTTGTAATGACAATACAACGCCTCATTGCAGTCCAAGATAGGCCTGTCAAGTCCATAGATGGCCCCGATGAAGCCCTCCAGTCCGTACCTCAGGTAGGACACGTAGGAGCCCCATCGTAGGTACCCGGGCAGGTCCCGTAGGGTCACTCCGAAGCCAGCGAACATCATCATGGGTACCGAGAGGGTAGGACCCAAGAATGTGCCGTTCTGAATGGAAAAAAAGTAGTTTCATTTTGGTAATTTTTGGAAAAACATGACACTCTTTGTGGACCCAAGAAAGTACCGGTCTGGATGGAAAAAAAAACCGTTGTTAAGGGGCAAGTCTTCTAAAATTCACGCGCGCCGAATTATTTGCGTAATTTTGTTTGTGATTTTTAACAAAATAGTGCAATAGCTTGAAATATTATTATTGCACATAAATAACCATAATATAAGTAACAGCTAGTTATTTTTTTAAAGTTGATTTAAGTAGATTATATTAGGTAAATCAAGCGTTCAAAACAGCTCTTTCCTGCCCAACGTCATTTCGAGTTACGTTGGTGCACTCAATCTGAGACAATGAAGAATTCATTTAAAAATTTGATCAGCGCATAATGACCGCAATATCCTCGTCTTCAAACTGCGCTGATTAGTTTTTTAGATTTATCTTTCATTTTCTAGATTAAGATGGCAGAATATCATCAAAATTCTCGGATTTCATCTCTTAATAAATGGTTTTTTTTTATAGGAACTATGCATCGTAGGTATGTAATATTACATTATCTCGATGTCAACAGATCAATAAAGCAAATTCAAAAAAAAAATTGTACCTAAAGCGCTTTTTTTCAACAATAAAAAATATCTCAAATAACCTCTCAAAAAGTGTTTATAAACGAGAATTGCAAGAGAAATTCCTTAGTGGCCGGTGGACGGCCGGAGCGATCGGACGTGAGGTCCACGACGAATTTTTGTTGGTCCCTCTCGCTCGCACCTTCTCTCGCTCTAACGGTGATGACGCGCAGTTACGCATCTCAGGTTGCTCTACTTTATTGTGTTAAAATATATTTTTTAACCGACGAAAAAAAGGAGGAGGTTCTCAATTCGACATGTATATATATTTTTTTTTTTATTTATGACCATTCTTTACTTTCTCTAAGGTGGTCCAATATCAAAAAATCTTTTTTTTTGTTGGACAGAGTTTATCTGAAAGTTGGTCCCATTTAAATATCAAAATTAAACTCGGCCTATAGGGGTAGAAAAAGAGGAATTAATTGTCAAATTTCCTACAGAATTTTCAGTTGTGAACCGATTATTGTTAAAAGATATGGAGAAGTAACTAAACAAGTTGGAGCGAATTCCGACCTTATTGACATTTAAAATTTAGTTTGTTTTTTCTCACTTTCACGATCGCTAACATTGCTCCTTCATTAAAATCCGGTGTTTGCATAAATGTCAGTAAGGTCGAAAATAGTTTGAACATGTTTTTTAAATTACTTAACGATAGCAAGTTAAAAAAACAGCTTCAAGCGATTTTCGCCCTTATTGACATTTAAAATTTAGTTTGTTTTTTCTCACTTTCACGTTCGCTAACATTGCTCCTTCATTAAAATCCGGTTTTTGCATAAATGTCAATAAGGTCGAAAATCGCTTGAAGCTGTTTTTTTAACTTGTTATCGTTAAGCAATTTAAAAAACATGTTCAAACTATTTTCGACCTTATTGACATTTAAAATTTAGTTTGTTTTTTCTCACTTTCACGTTCGCTAACATTGCTCCTTCATTAAAATCCGGTTTTTGCATAAATGTCAATAAGGTCGAAAATCGCTTGAAGCTGTTTTTTTAACTTGTTATCGTTAAGCAATTTAAAAAACATGTTCAAACTATTTTCGACCTTATTGACATTTAAAATTTAGTTTGTTTTTTCTCACTTTCACGTTCGCTAACATTGCTCCTTTATTAAATTCCGGTTTTTGTATAAATGTCAATAAGGTCGAAAATAGTTTGAACATGTTTTTTAAATTGCTTAACGATAACAAGTTAAAAAAACAGCTTCAAGCGATTTTCGACCTTATTGACATTTAAAATTTACTTTGTTTTTTCTCACATTCACGTTCGCTAACATTGCTCCTTCATTAAAATCCAGCAAGTAACAAAACCTTTGGTTTCTCTGTCTCCCGGTGGTAATGGACTGTGCCTATGACAAGGAGTGCAGTCCTTGGATGGGACTGTCAGATTTGTACTGACTAAAATCCACGGTGTCCTTCAAATAGCCCTTTATGTTCCGGGGTCACGGTAATGAGTACCGCGACGCCAGCAGTCATGGGCCATGCCCGGGTCGACAGCGCGTTGTGTTCTACGAGCGCCTCAAATAGCGTCAGCATGAGGCGCTGCGGCTGGGATGTAAGGTTTACGCTGTCCTCTCTCTCACGCGTCCCGCATCTTCCTTTGCCAACATGACTGCTGCACTGACCTTTTTTTAGGTTTAATTAGTTAAACACGATTGTGTTTAACAAATTAAACCTAACAGAATTTAACCTATGAGAGTATTTAAATAGTATTAAAACACTTGTATGATACTCGTATTATTACAAACCAAGCAGGGTTGGCATGATTAAAACAAGTTGTTTTAAAACACCTGTTTAAAACAGTTTGAAATTAAACAGTGTTTTTTATTACCCGTTTCAACTACTTTTTAAGGCAGATGAATGCATATTAAAATGAAAATAAATTAATATTCAGGAGTCTAAATAGTTTGACATAAAACCTTTCGAGTTTAATGCCATTGTTATGTCGTAGTTTTAACTTTTATTGACACTAAAATAAATGAAATAATGCTTAAAATTTTTAGATCACATGTTATTCTATTGATCTTTTTTCGTAAAAAAATCATTTCAAAGGGTAAATTTGAAAAAATAAAGTCTAGAAATGAAACATAATTGATTTATACGTTTAGACATCAACAAACAGGGTGGAATTAATTTTAAAAAATATCCAGAAACTAAAAAAAAAAACTTATTTAAAACATTTTGAACTGTTTGTTTTATAAATTTGAAAAAAACTGTTTTTATTTCCAACCCTGAAACCAAATCATATTAAAACTCCTAATTAAGCAAAAATTTCTATAACTCCTTTTAAATAATCCTTAGTACTTAGTAGAGCAATGTTCTTACCGTATCAAAATTGTTTTATAATAATTCAGTGGGCAGGATGTATGCGGGGGATTGCGGGAAGGGAGCCCGAAATTTGACGTACGATCGACTGGCCGAACGCGATTCAATTTTGTGCAAAAGAAGACGGAAGCCTTAAGTCGTGGTAATTTTTGAAAAACATGATACTCTTTGTTATTGTGTGACAGAGCAGTGTGTAGTTCGTGGGTTCGAACCCAGCCAGTAGTAATATTTTGTGGCAATTATTTCATCGCCACTGCTCTCAAAACGATGAAGGAAAATGCCATGAAGATACTGGCGTGGTCTAGAACCAAAAATTCGAAGATATGGGACATCTGCCAATCCTCATTGGGTCCATGTAGTGGATCCCATTTCTTCTCACAGAGAGGAGGCCTAATCCCCGCATCGGGAACATTATAGGCTTATCGATGATGATGATTATTCCATTCTATGTGTTACATAGGTTTACAAAACAGAAAGGGTACTATCACAATTACGGATTATAAACGGGAATTTCATCATGTTTATCAATTGCTACGATCCCGAAACAGCACTGTTGCAAGAGCTATGATCACGGAAGATCCTTCTATTATTATTTCTATTCGACCCTGATCTGCTCTTGCTTCAATGTTAAGAAAAGTCTATCGATTGTCATGATTTTATCATTGTTTTTTATGGCATCTTGCTGATCCACCTAGAGGTGGTTTTCTGCTGCCTAACCAGGCAATCCTGTGGTGTACCATAAATCCTTGAATGTAATAGGGGAACAGTGTATAAGACGGGGACGCGAGGTATAATGGGGACATAGACACTTAAGGTGTACTTAACACAACACTAACGTAGCACAAGCGCCATCAGGATGTCATTTGCAAGCGGCTAGTAACAAATGGCGTCCTGTTGGCGCTTGCGCTAAGTTAATATTGTGTTAAGTTTGCCTTAAGTGTGTGATTTCCCACCATGCTCCGCGTCCCCGTCTTATACACTGTTCCCTTACCTTTAGCAAGGACAAGGGTTTAGAATTAAGCGACCACACCCTAAAGGCACCCCATCTGGGGTACAAACCTGTCCGATTTTAATAGTACTCACCACGACGCTGAAGACGGCTCCAATCATGAGCCCGAAGCTCTGCGCCACGAGGACGGTGTACAGGGAGATGGCGAAGAACATGCAGAAGCGGACGATGTCCAGCGGCTGCGAGGACATCGTGTACACTATCACACTGAACACAGCGCAGCCCACTATCTGGAATACGGGGAAAATAACATTATAATAATATGTAACAGAAAAAATATCAAACGATATAGCTATGGAGTTTGGGATTGACAAGTGTAAAATAAATTCGATTAAAGCAGGAAAAACATATACACATTCATATCAAATGCAGACAGGTGCGACAATAGACTCATTAGACGAAACCGGGACATATAAATATTTAGGGTATATACAGGCTAAGCAGATTATGCACAAGGAAATTAAAAATAAACTAACTAAACAATTCAAACATAGATTAAGCACAATATTTAATACTCAATTAAACGCCAAAAACATTATTAAAGCTATAAACACTTACGCGATCCCAATTCTGACCTACTCCTTTGGTATTATAAAATGGAATAAAACTGATCTCAAAAATTTACAACGAATTATAAACACCACGCTCACTAAATACAGGAAACACCATCCTAGGTCATGTGTACAGAGACTTACACTGCCAAGGAACGATGGAGGGAGAGGAATAATAGATATCACTAACCTACATAACAAGCAAATAACAACATTAAGATCATATTTTGAAAACAAAAGGACGACTTCAACCTTACATAAAGCAATAGTGTATAACGACAAAAAACTTACGCCTCTGAACATGTATGATAGGACTACACAGAACAACGAACAACAGACTGACCGACAGACTAAAATTGCAGAATGGACCCAAAAGGCATTGCATGGCAGGCACCGACACGACCTTAACCTCCCTAACGTCGACAAATTAGCGTCGAACGAATGGTTACGGCGTGGTGAACTGTTCCCTGAGACCGAAGGGTTCATGATTGCGATTCAGGATCAGGTAATAGAAACTCGCAATTATCAGAAACACATAATGCGAGTCCCTCAAACAGTCGATATATGTAGGCGATGCAATAGTTCTTCCGAAACCATTCAGCACATTACAGGCGCGTGTAAAGCAATAGTCCAGACAGATTATAAACACAGGCATGACCAAATAGCAAACATAATACATCAAAAATTAGCAATCAAATTTAATTTAATCCCTACACCACCAATTCCTTACTATAAATACCAGCCTAAACTTATTCTTGAAAACGCTACTCATAAAATGTACTTCGACCGAGCAATCCTCACCGATAAAACTACACACTTTAACAGACCAGACATCACCTTAGTAGACAAAGTTAACAAAACCGCACAAATCATAGACATCGCCGTACCAAACACTCACAACCTACAAAACACTATAGCAGAAAAACTTTCAAAATACACAGATCTCAAAATTGAAATTAGCCGAATGTGGTGTCTTACCAATGTCACTATAGTCCCTATCGTGTTATCAACTACAGGCATTATTCCTAAGCAGCTCCACCAGTCTCTAAGAACACTTGATTTACCACCATACACATACCAAAGTCTTCAGAAAGCTGCAATCCTGAATACTTGCAGGATTGTCAGAAAATTTTTACAAAATGAAAATCTCTCTCTCGTAGTTGCTACTCCACACACACACCCTCCAGCCCCCTCACAGACAGATTTTGATACACACAGAAACTCATCATTGCAAAATTCAATCTCATTATCATCTCATCATGACAGTAATACCCTGGGATAGAACTTGGCTTTGGCTCGTGCTATCCTGCAAATCCGGCAATAAAGCCGAGATACATAAAAGTATACCAAGAAATAATAATAATAATATAATAATAAGCAGCTCCACCAGTCTCTAAGAACACTTGATTTACCACCATACACATACCAAAGTCTTCAGAAAGCTGCAATCCTAAATACTTGCAGGATTGTCAGAAAATTTTTACAAAATGAAAATCTCTCTCTCGTAGTTGCCACTCCACGCACACACCCTCCAGCCCCCTCACAGACAGATTTTGATACACACAGAAACTCATCATTGCAAAATTCAATCTCATTATCATCTCATCATGACAGTAATATCCTGGGATAGAACTTGGCTTTGGCTCGTGCTATCCTGCAAATCCGGCAATAAAGCCGAGATACATAAAAGTATACCAAGAAATAATAATAATATTCCACAACTATCACACAACGCCATCTAGTCCCAAGCTAAGCAGAGCTTGTGTTATGGGTACTAGACAACTGATAAACATAGTTATATATTTCTAAATACATACATATTATAGATAAATTACACCCAGACACAGAACAAATGATCGTGCTCATCACACCAACATTTGTCCTGGGTGGGAATCGAACCCACGACCTCCGGCATAGCAGTCAGGGTTTTTTTTGCCGAAATTAGTGGAAAAGTGGACTTAATGCTTAGCATGATCTACCAGACTACCTTAGAACTCTTTTAAAGTCCAGACATTATTTGTCATGTCACACGATTGCTGTTCACGTTTTAGGGCGGCCACCACACACACCAGGAAAACTGATCACGAAAAATTCCGTACAACTACCACACACATTGGTTTTTCTCCGTTCGGAATATCTGTATTGATAGGCTTACATTCGGAAAGTCAGAACGGAAAAAAACCGTAGGGGAAGATATCGAAGTGTGACATGCAGTTACTTTTGTATGAATTCCCTGCATTCGGACGCTCCGTTTCGGAAAACTGATCAGGAAATCAAATCAGGCCGGCCTCGTGCAGCCAGGTAGCCTACCATGACATCTTAAAGCGTGAGTCTTTAGGCTGTGGGAAAGAGACAGACCTATACAAGTGGTCTAGCGCCATCTCGTTTCCTGAGCGTTACGTGGCGTTACCGAGGCCACCAGGTTTTTCATTTAAACAACCGTCGCGTTGTGGGTTTTACGTGAATATAGAATCAAAAGCATGTTGTAACTTACCGATACAGGTAGATCGACGATTGTAATCGATATGTAGTAAGACCCTAAAGAGTACCATCTGTTGAAGTGTTCTTTGGACAAAATTGACATCTCGTTGGGAACTGTAAATAAAAATACATAAAATGTAAATAAACTTTAATAAGAACTTAATTATTTATTATACAATTAAAATGGCAAAAAGCTTGGCGCTGTAGCTGGTCTTAAGAGGAAGGTTCTACGAGTATGTAAGTATTTCAAATAGCAGGGAGTGTGGAGCCTATACGAGTAGATTTATTATTTTAGTATTTGATCAGACAAGAAAACTATTAGTAAAGCTCTATGCATTTCCCTTTAATAAACATTGTAGTTTGTTTGTAGCTTTAGAAGCATCAAAAAACAAGTTTCTTATCCTAAGAAGAATCGACAAGATAGTATACTTACACGTTAGAATAGTTAACATCATAGGCGACATCATATGGTGCATGAGTATGGCAAACAGAAGGTTGTAGTTCTCCAAGACACGGGAGCCTTCGTTACCAGCGTTGATGAAGAGGCTGCCCAACATGATACCGACCACCACGTTCACCATCAGACGCAGGTGGGTCATTGTCTGGAAGTAAATTGTAGCTTATATAGTTCAGTTAAAGTTGGATTTGGAGTGTCTCATGTCTGATTTGGTTAGCTTTTGCTGATTCTGTGAATTTTAAACATGGAAATTATAAGCAAAAAAATATCTAGTAATTAAAAGCTTAATCAAGCCTCTTCGATCCTAATTGCATTCGAATGAACTAGGTCAGCCAAGTCAGCACATAGCCTTCTTCGAGAAAGGAACTATCCAACAAGAAAATATACTTTTTCGGACTAGTAGTTCGAGTTCCTAAGATAATTGCGTTCAACCAAACCAACTCTTCAGTTTTATGATATTAGTATAGGTTTTCTTGATAAATAAATTGTCGCTTGATTATCTAGACAAAAGGGAACAGTGTATAAGACGGACGCGAGGTATGATGGGCAAGGCAATAATAAAATAGCGCAAGCGCCATTATGGGGCACAACCTCTTACAACCTCTTAAAAACGAGATGGCGCTAGACCACTTGTATAGCTCTGTCACTTTCACTCGCCGGAACAAGCCTGGTTTTAAGACGTTGTACTCGTAATACCCCCCAGGACTCCATTTGTTAATGGCCGCTTGCAAACGACGTCCTGATGGCGCTTGCGCTACGTTAATATTGTATTAAGGATGCCTAAAGAGTGTATGCCCCATTATATTTCGCATCCCCTTCTTATACATCACTGTTCTCCTATATGCTTAGTATTTAAGCGGAATCACTTACCGCATCTCTCTTAGCTTTCATAAATCCTCTCTTCATGAGAACACTGAGCTGGTTGGACTGGCTGGTCTCCTCATCACCTCCTTTGGGTTCCGTGTCCCTCAGGACACTGAGCGGCACCAGCTTGCGGAGGCCCTCCATCGAGGGGATACTCTCGAAGTCATCGAACCAGTCCAGGGCACGACCGTTCTCCGACTTATTCGCCATAAGGTCGATTTTGTCTTGCCCATATTCACCACATGACAGCTCGATAACTGTGGATAACAGAGATAATTAAGTTTTAATTTTAGATCTTCGAGTCATTTTGTTGTTTTTGTTATTGAATAAATTACTTCCTCAACCAATGGACTAACAACATTGTGTTAATTTGCGCACATATTCATACGTGGGTCAAAGTTCAAATTAAATTATGATTTTGCTTGGCCAAGTTAACCTTCCGTAGTAATAGTAAAGCTGTTATTTGTGCACTAAAAAGTATTGCCAGTGGTTTCGCCCGCATCCAGGGGATCATACTAAAGGGATAAAAAGTGTGCCATGTGTTAATTCAGACTTTCAATAATCTGCCTCTTTGTGAGAAATGTCATCATTATCAAAATCTGTTCAGACAATATAAAGAGTGAAGAGTATGAACGTTGATAGATGGAACTAAAGAAAAGATGGATAGATTGTCTAAGGAATGATTATGAAAGAAAAAGGAGTAAATGATACTGTGATGTCTGATAGTGGGAGAATGGAAGAAAAAAACGTGTTGCGCCGACCTCAAGTAAAATCGGATAAGGCCAAGATGATGATCAAAATCTGTTCAGCCATACAAACTTTCACATTTCTACCTAATAATTAGTAAAGGATTCAATAGTTTTTTGTGATAAAAATCATAAAGCAAATCTTTAAAGAATTCTAATATATACACTCACTACCAGGAGCATATAAATGAAGAGGAGTTTAAAATGCCACTTACTGTAATCAGCAGGATTGTGATACAGGGGACAGGGTATCCCGGCCTGATCTAGATACGACACCAGGTTCTTCGTGGTGCCCTGGTACATGCATCTCCCGGCCGCTAGCACGTACACATGGTCGAATAATGCGAACAGTGACGCTGATGGCTGATGCACCGTGCACACAATGGTCCGGCCCTGGTGCGCCAAGGTTCGGCACAGCTGCACTACTTGCGAACATGATGAGCTGTCCAGACCTCTGAAAAAATGAAACAGGCATTTTGAAATTGTAGTTTAAATACAGATTAGCTGTGCCCGCGACTTCCTTCGCGTGATTATCGGAACATAAAACAGTATTTTTATAAAATTGACAAAGTTTAATCACTTATTTAATCCCCTTGAGGGTAGAATTGATCAAAATCTTTTCTTAGCGGATTCCTACGTCATAACATCTACCTGCATGTCAAATTTCAGCCCGATCCGTCCAGTAGTTTGGTAAGTTAGTCACCTTTGAGTTATGTAATTGAGATTTAGATGTCGAGATAACATGCTGTGAAGGTGTAAGTACGAGTAGTTAAAACATTAGCAGTATATCCTACTACTATTATAAAGGCGAAAGTTTGTAAGTATGGATGTATGGATGTTTGTTACTCTTTCACGCAAAAACCACTGAACGGATTTGGCTAAAATTTGGTACACACATAGTTTATAATCTGGATTAACACATAGGATAGTAATTTTTATCCCGATTTTATGTTCCCGTGGGATAACTTTCGAGTAGTAGCGGGTGAAGCCGCTGGCAACAGCTAGTTATCCATAATTTTCGTTTGTTGGTCTTGCTTGCCACATAAGTACGACACATTTAAAAATTTGCAGTCGACCGGTACCGGACGCGAGGGTACCGGTAGAGGCTTTTTGGGCTCGATCATATTAAAGGCACCTTTACCAACAGTGGTAGGTAGGTACATAGACAAGATTGGCAAATTATCAAAGATAAAAAGAAAGGAAAAGTATTTATTAAACTCACACAGAAATTGAAAAACCCATAATCAAAAGTTCAAAACTCTTTTTCAAAAAGATGAAGATTATAATCCTGTACGAGTCCAAAAGGTATTCAAGATACTGTTTAAAGATCGAAGTCAGTAAGAACCTTCATTTCAGTTAACTAATAGCCATCATCATCACCATCTTTGTTGCCAGAGTCAATAAAACCAATCTACTTAGTAATGCATAAAAGGTGATTATTGATATGTATATTATCAAGTAGTTGCTAAATGTTAGATCATGGGCGAACTGCATTTGTATGATTTCAAAGTTGTACTAATAGTTTCTGTACTGTACTTTGACTTATCCAAAGTCCGATGGATTTGTTGAGAGGCTGCGAATAATCGTGTAAAGATTAATGATTTGATAAAATATCTACTTATCCATTTGACTCTAGTATTGAGATCGATTTCCTGGTAAGTTGATTCTTATTTTAAGATTAAAGTTGCTTCTGTTTTTAACAAAAGTTTTTGAACGCAAATCAAATGTTTTAATGTAAAATGTTAGATTGCTTATTTGAAAAGGCAATCATTATTTTCTGTAGCACTGGAACATAACTGACGAAATGTAGATAAATAGGTACTACTAGCTGTTACCAGAAAATTATCCCACGGGAACATAAAATCGGGATAAAAATCTTATGATAATATGATTTTTATCCCGATTTTATTGATATATAATATCTAATGTGTTAATCCAGGTTATAAACTATCTGTGTACCAAATTTTAGCCAAATCCGTTCAGTGGTTTTTGCGTGAAAGAGTATCAAACATACCTACATACATCCTCACAAACTTTCGCATTTACGAGTACCTATAATATTAATAGGATAGGATTCGTCACATCTTCGGAACCCCTCCGATTACAGAACTGAAGTTATCTAATAATATGTCTAACATCTAACATTTCGTTCAAACCTCCTCAGTAAACACAGTGCCAGTTTACTTGGCAGCATGACCCCAATAAGAACAACATAGTTCACAGTCACGTGCATCTAATGTTTGTGCACACATCTGCTATCGCTATGTTCAACATACGGGGGTAAAAGTTCACGCATTCAAGTAAATAGGTACCTATACTATTATTAGCCGAAATGGTACACACGTGCGTGCAATAGTATTTTTTTTAGCAAATCATTAAATGAGTCCTCCCACCCCGGGCAGAGCGGGAGGGACTGTCAGACTTGTACTGACTAAAATCCACGGTGTTCTTCAATAGCCCTTTATGATCCGGGGTCACGGTAATGAAATAAGTCCCGCGACCCCGGCACGCTTTGGCCCTCTGAGAGGGGGCCCCGTCATTTTGCTGACGCTCTTTGTCTTTGAGGTGCGCGTGGAATACGACGCGCCGTCGTCGACCCGGGCATGGTGGCATGGCGAGTTGCCCATTACTCGCTGTCCGCAAGTACACGTGCAATTGTAATCAAGGATTTTATTTTTTCTTTCTTTATGTGCACAGAAAGGTAACGCAAGGAAAGATTACAATACTTAAGAAGCAGAAAAAGCACTGCTTACTTATTTGTTAGAGAAATTTCTTGGAGCGGACAGGAGAAACTATGTAGTAGAAGCATAGAATATACAGTGTGTCCGGGCACGAGTTAGCGATATTTGAAGAGGATATTCTAGGCTCATTTTCATCGACAAAAATGCTTTAAAAAAAATTCTTACTCCAAAACTTCGCGAATGGCAGC
Source organism: Agrotis segetum (assembly GCA_036375495.1). NCBI lineage: Eukaryota > Metazoa > Arthropoda > Insecta > Lepidoptera > Noctuidae > Agrotis > Agrotis segetum. The sequence continues at coordinate 348,750 of JAQSVV010000073.1, read as the reverse complement.
CATTTCAAATTTTTGATCTGTCGAACTGGGGTGTGTACAATAAAATGCAAATATCTTTGAATCCAAGAGGCCTAGATTCATACAAATGACTTTACTGTAAAGTTGAATGTTGAGGCTTATCTAAAACTTACGAAAGTTTTCTAAATAATACGTAAAAATAGCTAAAAAACAAGGGCAAACATGAAATTGTACACAAAAATTACTGAATAATTTCACATTTTTAACTCTAGCTCGATGAGTACCCCTGAATTTTGCTAGGGATTTTGCATTTATTTAAAAGTGTTTGAGTCAGGCTATAAAATTATATCAAAATTATCACTCTACGTTAAGTATCTTAGGAGTTATTCTCAATCAAACATCACACTTTCGTCTCGCCCCGCAGCAATAAATCCTAGAAACTGTACTATTTCAGTTTAAGGATGGTTACTTGGAGATCATTTACGCGGTGGTCAATAATGCCAGCTTATAAATATTCGTTGGAACGATTTAGCTCACCCAAAAAATGCGACACCTGTAATATTGGGGTACATTCGCTAAGGAAGGGTGATGTTCAAGTGAGAATAACTCCTAAGATACTTAATGTAGAGTGATAATTTTGACATCATTTTATAGCCTGACTCAAATACTTTTAATTTAATGCAAAAACCCTAGCAAAATTCAGGGGTACTTATCGAGCTAGAGTTAAAAATGTGAAATTATTCAGTAATTTTTGTGTACAATTTCGTGTTTGCCCATGTCTTTTGGTTATTTTTACATATTATTTAAAAAACTATCGTAAGTTTTTGATAAGCCTCAACGTTTAACTTTGCAATAAAGTCATTTGCATGAATGTAGGTCTCTTGGATTCAAAGATATTTGCATTTTATTGTACACACAGATCAAAAAATTAAAATGGCTGCCATTCGCGAAGTTTTGGGTTAAGAATTTTTTTTTAAGCATTTTTGTCGATGAAAAAGGGCCTAGAATATCCCCTTCAAATATCGCTAACTCGTGCCCGGACACACTGTATAATAGTAAGTAGAAGATAAAAGATGGATGTACCTAGATAATTTTATGTGTTTTGTGCCCAAAAAGCTGGCGGTTTTGCGCTTGCCGTGTGTATGAAAACGCCTTCGGATAAGGTTTAAAGCCAGCCCTCCAGTCAATTATTAAGCGTTGTGTTATTTCTCCTCACGTTTTAGTTCGATAAATGTGTGAATATGTGCTAGTGTCGAAAGATAAAAACCTAATTATTAATCGTGTACGACTTCTACGATTATTTGCCTAAATAATAATAAGTAATTTTATTCAAGAATTGTTACTCTACTGCCGTTATCGATAAGTATTGCATGTTGACGTCTTTTTTACGATCTTTTGATAACCTGAGCCAGGAGAGATTAAAAGGAATTTAAATGTAATTTTGTCAGCTTTATTTGTAATTTGTAGGTCATTACAATATTTATTTTATGCGTATTGAGAAAGTTGTTATCACACTTAACGCGCTTGTTCATGACGCGATACGAAACAAATCCGCTGATTTGCATCGCACTAGAAGCTAAAATCATTCTTCATCATCATCATTTGCCTAGCCTTTTCCCAACTATATTGGGGTCGGCTTCCAGTCGAACCAGTTGCAGCTGATTATCAGTATTTTACGTGGAGCGACTGCCTATCGGACCTCTACAACCCAGTAACTGGGTAATACGATACTCCATGGTAAGACTGGTTGTTAGACTTTAGAGCTTCTGACTAACAGTAACGCCTGTCAAAGATCTACAAATGATAGCCGGGACCAACGGCTTTACGTGCTTTTCGAGGCACGGAGGAAACTCGCTATGACTGATGGTCACCCATCCACAGACCAACCTCGGCAAGCGTGGCTTGACCCGGAAGATCGGCCTGTGCGGCTGTAATTATTTTGCCACAAGCTCTTCCAATACACAATAAATAATAATACATGTCATAGTAAGCTAAAATCATTCTTACTTTGACAAAATCTTTTCTTTAGTAGCTAATATTTAAGTGAAGATATCCACATAGTACTACTAGACTTGTTTAGCACCTTGCTTCTCATGTATGAGGTATCGAGTTCAAAGCAAGGCAAGTACTACATAATACTTATTCGTCATTTTTAATTCATTCCTATGTATGGTGTAAGGTGACAAAAAACACGGACTTCTGTAATAAATCTACACGCCCAAAGTAATTTTAGAGGCCTGTGGGGGTCCTAGGAGGCTAAAGGAAGTCTGACACCGGAGACTGGCCACATTCTTACACGAAAAACAAAGTCAAAGTCAAATAATTTATTTCATTTAGGCCATTTGCAAGAGTAGGTTTTTAGGGCAACAAAACGCCACCACACGCCACTCGCGCGATTCCGCACCCCTCTCTCTGTTACCTCAGTAATGCATTGGTTAAACAAAGTAGCAGCCAACGACCACAAGTGTCGACCACCGGCCACAAATGTCTGTCGCGCGCTTCAGCTACCTCTGTAGCCGCTTCTAGCTTCTCGTGGCAGCGTTTGTGGCTGTCGCGAGTGGCTCGTGTGCGGCAACACTTCCTTTTTTATTTAGCGTGGTAAAATCATCAAATGAGTCCTCCCACCCCGGGCAGGGCGGGAGGGACTGTCAGACTTGTACTGACTAAAATCCACGGTGTCCTTCAGTAGCCTGTTATGTTCCGGGGTCGCGGTAAGGAAATAATCCCGCGAACCCGGCAGGCTTTGGCCTTCTGAGAGGGGGCCGCGTCATTATGCTGACGCTCTTTGAGGCGCGCGTGGGACACAACGCGCCGTCGACCCGGGCATGGTCTATTGTCGGGCAGCCAGTTGCCCTTTACTCGCTGCCCGCATGCCCGCGCCTATGGTGGCCAGAGATTGACTGCGGTTGGGGCGGATTGAGGACGCTGTCCTCTCCCTCTCGCGGCCCGCCTCCTCCTTCACGAATGCGGCGACACTTATGGAAAAGAGTGGGCAAGAAACTCAGAAAGATCCCAGATAAGCTCCAGGGTTGGTCAGAAACTACACTTACGTGGTAGGCTCGTCGAGGAACATGATGAGAGGGTTGTTGATGAGTTCCAACGCGATGGAGAGTCTCTTCCTCTGTCCTCCCGACAGCTGCGCGCCGCGAGTGTTCATGTGCTCGTACAGACCCAGATTTGTGAGGATGTCTTCAATCTGAACACAGGAATAAAGGCTTTCAATTAACAAGTATTTTTAACAACGCCGCGTAGGCAAAAAGGTTGGTTCAAAAGGTATTAGGCGGGTCACGGAAGCTGCGTACATTGCAGCCTTTTGCCAAAAAGTTAAGGTTTAAATTGTTTTTCGTCTGCATATGGTTTTGTAGTTTGTTTTTTAATTTATAACTTTTTTATTGTTCTTGTCTTTTTTGTTTTCGGTGTTCCAAGTACTATGTGGAAACTTGTAAACGACCTAATGAAAATTTCATAAATTAGCTGTTTTCTAGAAGAGTATAAAATAAAAGTAAATGGATGCCTAAGATAGCGTGATGACTTAGAAAGGCACTGCGATGACTGGTGATTGGTCGACTTTTTATTAAGTTTGAAAAAAAAAAACTACACTCCATATACATAAACTTAAACAGTGCCAAACATCTTCAACCGCATAATTTTCAAAAAAAGTCGTACAATGTTCCGCTTGCATTAAAATGCACACTGGTGTAACCAAAAATACATATCGAATTCGAAAATAAATGTCACAAATTACGAGTAATGACGTCTGCAGACACTTTTACTGCCGAGTTATGCAAAACCGGCAATTTGGCTGAATTAGGTTACAGCACCGGTCGTGTCATTACACTCAGCATTGGTGCGTTTTGTGCAAATAATTTGCAACGAAATAATTATTGTAATGTTGTTATACCTAATAGTTCGTAGGTATTAGTGCAGTCTAATACAACAGTCACTGGTCATATTTTTGAATTACTGAAACTTCTATAATGTAGGTATAAGTAACTAATATAATAAATGCAAAACTGAATGAATGGATGGATTGATGATTGAGAAACAATCACGTCAGAACTACTGAAGGAAGCTTGATAAAATTTTGGCACGAAGACAGGTTATAGTTTGGAATAACACATTGTTGTTTATCCCGGTGTTACGTTCTCTGGGATAATTTTAACATTTTAATGTTTTTAACAGCTGATTTACATATAAGTTTAATAGTATAGTCTCTCCTCTTTTTGTAAAATGTTGAAATTAGCATAATTATCTTCGACCACAATTTTTTTGTTTTGTAAACGTTAACCTACTTTTACAGCTGACTGTACACTGTACATTGGCTGTTATTAGTATTACTACCTACAGCGAATATTTTGCATATTATTGCTTTGTTTATTTGCCTTTGTCATTCAATAATGTAGACGTATGGCAAACGAAAATGAAGGCGTTATGTGTCCTCTAACTCAAAATGCACGACCAAAGTGTATCCGAGTAAATATTCAGAACATGTCTATGCATAAGTATTATTGATTGTACGTGATTCATACATTATCGAATTGATTAAGTCAGTACGGAACATAGAAGTAAGATTGAGGAAGATGAATGTGACAGATTTGGAGGTATTTCGCAAGATCGCATAAAGGTGCTTCCACATCTATCGACGGGGATATGGATATGGATTTCTGTCGCCCTTTCTCTTTCTGTCGCTTAGAACTTCAATTTGCTAGACCGAGACAGAAAGCATAATGCGATAGCACGACGAATCCTCGTGGCGACCGCGTGCCATCGTATTGTCTCGGTCTAGCAAATGGCAGTTCTAAGCGACAGAAAGAGAAAGGGCGACGGTAAAAGCCGATTTCGCGTCGTTAGATGTTGGAGCACCCTAAATGGTACAATATTTAAATATTTAGTACTTTTGAACATCTCGTTCAAAAGTACTAAATATTTATAAAACTTTCATTGTGAAGCATAGCACTCTAGGCATAGTCCTTGAGAATGAATAGAAAAGAATAAAGGACTAGGAAAAGATTATTTAAACTTATAAAGCAAGGCAAAAATCGTGACCTCGAGGGCGCGGCAGGAGAGACTGTCAGACTCGTACTCACTGAAATCCACGGTGATCCTTTAATAGCCCTTTACGCTCCAGGGTCAACTTATAGTGAGAATGAAATATATTCGAAACAAAAACCCAATAGATGTTAAATTACATTAATTGAACACAGGCAAAACAAAAGATAGGCAAACAAGAGGCACAGCCAGTCGTTTACAACTGGGAAAAGTCCAAAACTTATGTGGTTTTTAAATTGTGAGCCAACCTTTTCAATTTTAACTTTCCAAAATGTTATTCCAACCACAAGAGACAGTAAAAAATTTAGTTTGTGAATTTTTTTTTAGAAGGTAACTCCTTGCAAATTTGAACCGAAAAGAAAGCTTGATTATTCCTGAATTACATGGGCTATTTTGATAACTAGTGTAATTCAATAAACTTACAACTTCCCCCTTCTCGTATTTGTCTAGTCTGGTGTCGAGCTTGAGGTCTGCAGCCAGCTTCATGTTCTCTCCCACCGTGAGGAGACCCTGTAGCCTGTCGTCCTGCTGGATGTAGCACGACATCCTTTTGAATCTCTCTGTAATTGAAAATTGAACATTATGGTCAATAGGAATTCCTTTATTCTAGTTGGACATGCAAAAGTTGTTTTGTGTTCTTTCTAGGGTTTCTAAGCTGCCATTTGACATCTAGATGTACTGTAAGTTATTTTTCGTACCACTTGCTCAAAAAAGTGACATTCTATGCCACAAAAAGCGTACATAACAATAGTCATTATTAATCTGTTAAAAACAGCTTTCCCTAGGGAAAGAAAGTTGTACTGAATTTCATTCATCCTCTAGGGAGAGAATGTGATTTGAATTTCGAATACTTACCGATAGTGAACTACATCAGTCTGTCTTTACACCATTGAGTTTGTATGTAAAGCATTATACAACTTTTTGAAAAAGGAATACGCATTTATTATGCAGTTATGATTTAACATTACGAAAACCGAAGAGGCCGTATGATCTTGATGCCTTTGCTTTTCCGAGAATACTTATATATATAATAGTTGATGTCCTGTTGGTCTAGTGGTTAGTGATCCTGACTGCTATGCCGGGGGTCGTGGGTTCGATTCCCACTCAGGACAAATGTTTGTGTGATGAGCATGATCATTTGTTCTGTGTCTGGGTGTAATTTATCTATAATATGTATGTATTTAGAAATATATAAGTATGTTTATCAGTCGTCTAGTACCCATAACACAAGCTCTGCTTAGCTTGGGACTAGATGGCGTTGTGTGATAATTGTGGAATATTATTATTATACTCTTTATTTATTTGTACACTTATTAATTAAATTTTTAAATATTTTTATAAAAAACAAACTAAAAACATTTAAAAATATAAAAAATAGCAGTCCACCAGCATCGGGAACAGGGTCCGGGCTGCCGGTGCTTATTATTATTATTTCTTGGTATACTTTTATGTATCTCGGCTTTATTGCCGGATTTGCAGGATAGCACGAGCCAAAGCCAAGTTCTATCCCAGGATATTACTGTCATGATGAGATGATAATGAGATTGAATTTTGCAATGATGAGTTTCTGTGTGTATCAAAATCTGTCTGTGAGGGGGCTGGAGGGTGTGTGTGTGGAGTAGCAACTACTAGAGAGAGATTTTCATTTTGAAAAAATTTTCTGACAATCCTGCAAGTATTCAGGATTGCAGCTTTCTGAAGACTTTGGAGTGGAAGAAGTGTTCTTAGAGACTGGTTATTAATACAATATAATCTAGGAATTTGCCGCGTTTTGTTTTCTTCAAATACATAAACGTTGAGTTTATTTTAATTTTTTTTTTAATAAGTTATTGTTAAATTTAAATGTTTAATTAATGCTTATCTCATACATATTATTATAACGTTAATTTTTTCGCAAGTGGTACGAAAAGTAGAGTATTTTCCTCGGTGATAAAGCTGTCTTAGTCTTGGGTGAACTTAAATCCCTCGCTACACTCAGGACTCGTCTTAAATCCCTCGCTTCGCTCGTGATTTAAGTTTCTAACACCCTCGCTACGCTCGGGAGTAAGCCTCGAGTCCTTCGTTATGTTCGCGATTTAAATCGTCACCCGCGACAGAAGACACTGCTTTATCCCCTTGGTTAATAATCTACTATTTCGTACCACTTGCTCAAAAAAGTGACATTCTATGCCACAAAAAGCGTACATAACAATAGTCATTATTAATCTGTTAAAAACAGCTTTCCCTAGGGAAAGAAAGTTGTACTGAATTTCATTCATCCTCTAGGGAGAGAATGTGATTTGAATTTCGAATACTTACCGATAGTGAACTACATCAGTCTGTCTTTACACCATTGAGTTTGTATGTAAAGCATTATACAACTTTTTGAAAAAGGAATACGCATTTATTATGCAGTTATGATTTAATAACATTACGAAAACCGAAGAGGCCGTATGATCTTGATGCCTTTGCTTTTCCGAGAATACAATATAATCTAGGAATTTGTCGCGTTTTGTTTTCTTCAAATACATAAACGTTGAGTTTATTTTAATTTATTTTTTTAAATAAGTTATTGTTAAATTTAAATGTTTAATTAATGCTTATCTCATACATATTATTATAACGTTAATTTTTTCGCAAGTGGTACGAAAATTAGAGTATTTTCCTCGGTGATAAAGCTGTCTTAGTCTTGGGTGAACTTAAATCCCTCGCTACACTCAGGACTCGTCTTAAATCCCTCGCTTCGCTCGTGATTTAAGTTTCTAACACCCTCGCTACGCTCGGGAGTAAGCCTCGAGTCCTTCGTTATGCTCGCGATTTAAATCGTCACCCGCGACAGAAGACACTGCTTTATCCCCTTGGTTAATAATCTACTATTTATAGATTAGAATAGGTAGATCTATTTAGGTTCATTGACCAAACATTGATGTTAATATGGATATTCCACGGGATTCCGACTGATACTAGAAAAATAATAACGGGATGTTTCTGTCGCTAAAGTTAGGCCCGTCATCCACCAAAGCGGAGAGGAGAGGAGATGTGTTTGAATAACCAATCAGATGTCTGTAAATAACAAACTGTAATAAGCGTCTGTCAATAAGCGGAGAGATGTGGACATCTGATTGGTTATTCAAACACATCTCCTCTCCTCTCCGCTTTGGTGGATGACGGGCCTGACGTACCTCTTTTTGTCTCTTTCTGCACCACTAGAATTCAATTCTTTAACAAACGTAACTTGTTGTCTCACTCAAATACTGGAATATCCATATTATTCTTACAAGTACATAAACAGCTTTACCTATTCCGATCTCTGGTTATCATCCTTACGTAGTCACATTCGCACAAAGCGAAAAAAAAGTGGTATATTGGGTCTCCACGACCAGCGTCTGCGATCCCAAACGCATAGGTACAGCCCAAAGATCAAAGTTTAGAGTAAACAGACTTTTACTCGTTAGGCTCACTCCATTGTTGACTTTGTCTCAGTCACCTCTGATCTAGACTAGAGTCAAGAAGAGCTTATCCTACTTATTCTTGAGAAGGGTTTCCTTCTCAAAAATGACTCGGTTAAGTTCAGTTTGTTCATTTTTAATTCGATAAACATTTTATAATGGCAGAAGGTTTAAACATAATTTCTATTTCATTTGCATAATATTATTTTTTCTAGCGATAATTTATTATTATTAATGATTTATTGGACTTTGTGTGCTCGTTCAAAACTTGAATGATTTTATAGAACGACATCAGTTCATTGGGTACGTGGAGTAGACGCAATAATTATTTTAATTGACATATTAGAAAAAATAAATCAAAATATTTTTATACCATTGTATTTGGTTCTATTTTGCGATACGATTAATCTGATTATGAAGAATTCCAAAAGCTTATCTGTTTCAAATTATAGGTAACTAGCAAACCCGGCGAACTCCGTTTCGCCACCAGATGGCGTCGTTTTATGCTTATTCGTTTTATGCTATAAACCTCACGGAGCCCGAGACCTTTCCAACGAATGCAAAACCAGGGAAATAGTTTCGTACGTTCTGGAGTTACATAGTCAGGAAGGAAAACCCAACTTATTTTTATATAGTAGAAGATAGATTCGCAGTAATTTTGAAATAAAGGCGTATGGCGAAGTTGGACACATTACACGATTGCTGCACTTGTATCGTTCCAATCTACTTGTTTCAAGTACTTAGCTTAGTCGTCTTAGGTCAAGGCTAGTGCTTAGTTACTTATTAAACCAGTAAGATAATTATGTTTTGCACAGCTAAAGACCTCTTTGAACCACCTTGAACCTATTGGACTACGGATCCATAAAGCGAGCTAATAAATCGAATCCATTTCCTCACCGTCTTAACTACGCTAGGTTTTCTCTTAGTCATTCAAACAAAAGCATAATTATGTAACTTGATTGTACAGAATATTAATAGAATCATAAGAATGTAGAAAAGAAAATAAAAGAACCCCTTTGGAATAAGAATAAGTCACGATTCTTTTAGAAGCCCTTTTTATATTTACAGAAATTCGGGGCCAGGGGATGTGACTACTGCCTAGTCTACAAAACGTGGATATACTTTAAGTACATCTCGGCTAAGCCGTTGAGCTGATTGGCAAAAGGAGCTAAGAGGCTTATCGGTAATGATGCACTGGTTGACCCAAAGCTGCAGAGCCTTGAAAAGACGCGGAATTGCCAACCTGTTGGTTACATTTCGGTGAGTGTGCAAGCGTGCTTCATCGTCAACCAGGTCTTTGCTTACTATCAGACAAGACGGTCTATCGGCCTCATCTCAAAGCTCAAAGTCGCTCAACGAGCTATGGAGAGGGCTATGCTCGGTGTTTCTCTATTTTGTGATCAAATCCGAAATGAGGAGATCCGTAGAAGAACTAAAGTCACCGATATAGCCCACCAGATTAGCAAGCTGAAGTGGCAATGGGCAGGCCATGTAGCTCGCAGAGCAGATGGCCGATGGGGTCGAAAAGTACTAGAGTGGAGACCACGGACTAGCAAGCGCAGCGTAGGACGTCCACCAGCAAGGTGGACAGACGACCTTATAAAGGGCGCCGGAAGACGCTGGATACAGGTCGCTTCCAACCGGTATATGTGGAGATCGAAAGGGGAGGCCTATGTTCAGCAGTGGACGTCCTATGGCTGAGATGATGATGAGGCAAGACGGTGGTCAATCGCGAGCAAAATAAATAAGAAAACTAATTACAACGTGGAAGAAACCTTGATTTACAGACAGGCCATGACGCATGGTTTGCACTGACGCTATCTACCTTTATATCCGTGGTCATCGGTCAAGTAGCACGTGAATGCATGACTGTTATATCACGGCATGAATGTAGTCTAACCTAGCCTTTATCTATCGCCTAGAATCCGGGTCCCCTGGTTCATAGCTAATTATTTTCCGCTGATAACAGCTGCGTGAACGCAATCTAATCGCTTACTGATGCTATTTGTGTTTCTGCTTATAAAGACGTTAATGAAGTGCATTTCGTAATTAGTTACATTGAAATTCGTTTGGAACAACAGATTATTACTTTTGACGGAATTTATAAAAATTTGTTTCATACGAGGGCGATTGACGAAACGTCTTTTCTCACAGTTTGTTTTCTTGTTTTAACCGACTTCAAAAAAAGGAGGAGGTTCTTAATTCGTTGGAATCTTTTTTTTAATGTATGTTCCCCGATTTCTCGAAGACGCCTGGACCGATTTGGAAATTTTTTCTTTTGTTTGAAAGGGTATACTTCCCAAGTGGTCCCATGATCATCATGTCAGGATCTGATGATGGGATCCCAGGGAAATTTAGGGCAACCTTCTTTTATAGGCACATAGTACCATTTTCATATATTTTTCTAAATGGTCAAATATTTGCATTTTTGAGACATGAAATTTTGTTAGCTTGTTTGGATTTTACCTATGTTCACATGCATCACAAATCGTGAAAAATTACGTAGGTATCGTCTTTAAGCCCCTTCGTCAAGGCGACGCAAGTCATCTATACCTTACGACTTTGGTATCCAGGCGACTATCGCAATACAAATCCATAAAGGGGACGCTTCAATGGATACCAAAGTCATAAGGTACCGGAGACTTGCGTCGCGTTGTGTTCGACGGGGCTTTATCGTGTCTTCGAATGTTTGTGAGGGTTCCGTGAAACAACATGATTCCGTATGGAATTCAAACGTCCATTGGTCATGATGATGAAGTATTGTACCTATTTATGGACAAATTGTTATGTCGGGTCCCTTGTGAATGAGGACCTTGGTTTATTCTCAGGTTGATCTAAGTGCTACTGGATTTTTCCATCAGGATTTCACATTTGAATTCGTGCCTGTTTAGTAACACTTGCTCCTCCCCATATAACTTGGAACTTTAACGCATTGTGTGAGTACCATGTACTTCAGAGCTATCTTTGACTAGAAAGCTACGTTTTTCATTGATTTTAATAACTCTCCAGTGGTTGAGAGTATGTCATGCTCACTCAAGTCTCGCTGATGGTGGCGTGTGTGTCGGATCATTTAGTTCCCTCCAAAATGATTCGTGAACGGGTGCTGTCATTTGGGACTGGTCATCTCTTAGCTACCACGGTCTATTTTCATTTTAAAAACTTTATTTTTGAATAGTCTTTTTTATTTTTACTATGGACACTATTATCTTGCCAGATCGTTCTCACATAATGCACCATCTGATGATGAATGATGTAACAACATCATGACGAAGATGCCATTAACAATTTGACAGTACTCACTCATAATTCTCCCTCTTCCATTGATGAACACTGCTCCTCCTACTCCGGTGATGCGATAGCCTGATAGTACATCCAAGAGAGTGGACTTGCCAGCCCCTGAGGGTCCCATGATGGCGACCAGCTGACGTGGACGAAGTCTCCCGTGAACTCCATGGAGGATCTCTTTGCTGCCTGTAACAAATACAAGATTGGTTTAGAACTTAGAACATTTTCAAATGGGATATTTACAAAGTTTAAGATTGGTCTTGTGCTTCCGAAACCATTCTAATGATAGTAATACTTATATAAATTGTATCAACCCGCACTGGACCCGCGTAGTGGACTATGACCCACTCCCTCTCACGGAAATGAGGCCTGTGTTCCAGCTGTGGGAACATTTATAGGCTGATGATGACGATTGATAGTATAGACAGAAGCACACGGCCCAAATGACGGAAATTGATGACCAAAGTGGATACGTTTGTGTCCTCATTTCACCTCAGAAGATTTTCATCTACATGAAATCACATGTGGACTTTTTCCAAAGTGAAAGGACACCAATGTATCCACTTCGTTCACCTGGTGCGCGATATCATCCAGGTGCAAAAAGTGGAATGAATCCACCAAAGCCTTATGGACGCCTGCGTTCGCGTTCTCGAATCTCGACCTTCATTATTACTTACAAACAAAACATTTTGTATATTTCGGATGCATTACTACGTCTCATCTATGTTAATGATATTCTTTTAATCATAATTAATCTTCATAAACGTCTACAATATTATGAAGACCTAATTTAGTAACGGGTTTTACAAAAACATTTAAAAATAAAATACTAGAGATGTGACAACTACGACTTTGGTCGATTGGTCAAATTATTCGCTGCAAAAATCGCCGACTAATTGCTAAGCCGATCATTTTAGTTTGTTGAGTTTTAGAACTACGCATAAAACTAAGTTAAAAAAAAACCGAACCGAAATTATCAATGACATTATTAAGGTTACGACACGGTAATAACATCTTATACTGTGGTTACGATTCCATATTAAGGCGGGTCCAGACATGTATCATTTGCCCGATCCGATCACCGTATCCGCAATATGTGGTATCCGTATCGACGACGCGTATCATGATCGCATATGTGGACGGGTAATGATATACGTATCATGATACGGGATCTCGATACGCCGTTATGATACGGCCCGTTCCATATCGTGTCGGTTTTTGTCCGATCATCAAAGGAGATACAGATACGGACGTGGGTCAGTCTGGACGCGTCACACACGACGCTCGGTCGGCACATGAAATTGCTAAATTCTCGTACATTTCAACCAACTGCAACGACATGTTTGATCGAGAGCAGAAAGTGAACTGGGCAATTAGATACACGATCATGTCTATTGTGAAGATACGGATACGGAGCAAATCGGAGGCGTCGACAACTTGATACGGGGCCTGATACGATACGCAGATATGGATACGGTGATCGGATACGGTGATAGAATCGGTCAAATGATCATGTCTGGACCCGGCTTTAACCTTCCTATACCCGAGCGTTGGTCTGTGAGACCGACGGAATGATTTTTGGAATTTATTTATCAATTCGACGTGTATTTTTTTTTTTTTTTTTTTTTTTTTTTTTTTTTTATGTTTGTTACTTCTTGAACCGATCTAATTTATTTTCAACGCTATTCGAAATTATTTCTCCAGCGAGTCGCATTTCTTGCTACTGCTAGCTGCCGGATTTGTAGCCAACTTCATGTCAGTGCTAGCCACACGTTTGTGGAGAACGTACATGTATGCGTATTTGACGCAAATCCGTCCGTGAGATCGACGCGGTGTGTAATTTTTTGTGTAAGTACAAAATTATTATTTATAGTGTTTTTCTGGTTTTTTTTTGTTCTGGCTTAGTGTGTATGTAATGGTGTACCTATGTATTTTGTTATCAATTTTAATATTTTACCGATTGTATGCTGCGCTAGAATGGATAAAGAGCGAATCCTAGAATCCGATCACTGTTGGAAGAAGTTCTGACACTGATGACGAAGACGAAAATGACAGTGAGGTGAAAGACGCGGTTGAGACATGAGAAGAAACATATCACACAGGGCAAGAAGACCACGAAGAAGACGAGATCGAAATTTTGACTAGGGTTGAAGACCAGAGATTTAGGTATGTCCTGATTGTTATGATGAGGCTAAAAACCATGTCAACCTGTGATTTTTTATTAGTATGTTAAGCCTTTCCTAAAATGTAAAAGTTAATTTATGTTGATTAGAAGAAAAAAAATGTTTTAGTTCTGTGTTTGTGGTACCTCAGAAAAAACTCTGTACTTTGAAGGCTGTTTTGTACAAGTCTGATAGTCTGTTAAATAATTAACAATAAAGTGGTTACACGATATTATTTTGTTTCATTATATTCCTTACTTTTTAGGTCAATTTTTATTTAGATAGATAGGTTTTGTTATGAAAATCATGAGAAACGGCGTTCCAAACTTTCGGTCTGTGAAACCGTACGCGGGTATAGGAAGGTTAATCACCCTAATCGACTGGTCGCGTTGTCGGAGCTTCTTGCCGACTAGTCACTGACTTTGGCCGATTAGTCAGTTTTAGTACATCTCTAAAACCAAATTAACAGGAAATCCCCAATGTCCGAAGGCCCAGTCTCTTTTTTGTTGCCAAAAATACACATCAAATGAAGCACTTGAATGAAACACGTGCTAAAATAGTTAAGCACTATAATTTGCCGTTTTTCTAAAAATATTTACTCAAATGTTTACTACAATTTTATTGTGAATACGTGTTATAATAATAATAATAATTTTTATTTTTTGACAACAAATGGTCCAATGGTTAGTAATAACTTATCTACTAAGGGTTAGTAACACTTAAACAAACAATAACACACAAACAATCATTACTGCCGCACAAGCAATGCTAACCAGTGCCTAAGCACCGGCGCATCGTACTTGCCGGCCATGGTTTGTAGGATGCTGTTAGCGCTGGTCCTAGTTCTGCGAAGCAACGAGGCTGAAAAATATAGTTATGATAATAAAATTATTTATGATTTTTGGAAATACGCTTCTGAATTATGAATTATGATTATAACATTAGAATATTTAATTTTCGGCGATCAGATAATTAGAAACGACTCTAAAAATACTTGATTAAGATAATGTGTCATAATAATATGTTATTTATATATTTGTTATTTAGGTACATTTGGCGACAAAATCAAACTTGATCAAGCGATAGCGATGAATTGCTGGAAACAAGCCCCTCAAAAAATACGCAACTAGCATCACTTTTCCCGTTTTGGTGACGTAAAGTAAACGGGAACTTTGACGTTGATTTGATGGATAGATTAATTTCTCTTTGGTACACGAGATGTGCTTTTTTAATTTTCTATACAATAAACGTAGTAAAGATACAGAAATCTTGTGATAAGACATTAGTCCTGAGCATTTCTCATAGTCTCGACCGACTGCCTTTCGCAGGTCTTCGAAATGTAGGTGCACTATCAGGGCCTCTGCCTTACCCTTCATAGATTACAGGCGTGATGTTACAGATATATTGTGTGTTTATATTTGACCTATAATGTTCTCTCGCAGAGTTTCCGCGGTTCGACACCAGCCTGATAACCCCGAATGACGTCATAGATTAAGTCCGTAATGTTCCGATGCACTTGAAGAAGCGAACTTAACTACTTGTAGGTATTAAATAAGCAGTTTAATTAACACTTACTGACAATCTGACATCCTGTCATTAGTTATTCAAGGCTGAATGTAATCTAGAATTTATTACAGCTGTATTTATGTGGTGTTATCTCCATGACAGTCATACATTCTAGTTTGCATGACCGTTCCTCGCTTTTATGAACACATATCTACGAATGCCCTATTAGTTTCAAGTCTCAGTCGTCTCGAAGTAGTGTGTTGTAACTAGGGACAACAATAAAATTTAATTCCTTAATTAAATTTAGGTGTAGGAATCAATTTGAGTTTTGTAGAATTAGCAAAACAGTGCCTATGCATTTTTGGTTTCTTTTGTAATTTACAGTGGTTTCATTACTTTTATTATGATTATTGTTATTTTATTGCAACAATTAAATGATACGGAGTAACAAAAATGAATATTTTATTTTTAAGGCTTCATATTAACCCTTCCATAACATTCATATTTCGCTGTATGATATCCAGCTCGAAGGACCAAATAAGACGCTGAATGTGGCGCATACAACATGGGTTTTAGATGGAAATAAGTCACTGAATGCCAAAGAATATTATATATTTATTATTTACTTTACTATCAGGTAACTAATGCTATGTATATAACCATAAAAAAAAAACACAAATTGCTTAAAGAATTCAAGTTTTAACGGGCTCTGTGCTTCAGGTGTCTACCATTATTCAGGTACATTACCTATCAACGATTCGTTCGATATTTCATATCGACCTTTGTTTGGAAAAAACCCCGGGTTTCGAGATACAAACAGGTATAATTACAAAAACCCCAAGACAAACAACAGATTTAATTAACACATAATGATGAAGACAGAGTTTAAAAAATCTAACTAATATCTTTACGTTTGGATGAATAGATGGATTGGATGTTTGTCACTCTTTTTATCAGTCCGTCACGTTACAACGGATGAACGGATCTTGATGATTTTTTTCTCATATATCAACGTGTAACGTTACTAGCGCAAAACCTCTCATGGGGTAACTCAGCCCATGTTACTGAACAATGTTTGATCAAAAACATTTGGAAAAAAAAAACCGTACGAAATGAGATATTGATCGAATCCATGAATTATTCCCGTTGGATCCCACTTTTGGATCCCATTTTTTAGGTAGTCCCGATGAATCCCATTTTTAATTCCCGTTGAATCCCACTTTTTGACAACATGTGTACATATCAGAAGAAAACTGTTAACATTATTTTACTGATGTATTCTGAGTAACTAATTTATGAATTTTACAAAAAAAAAAGTTCCACAAGATCTGGCCACAAATAGGCTTTCCATAGACCGGTCACCAGACACATTCTGAGAATTTGTTTCAGTCTTTACTTAAAAACTGATAGAATGTCACTAACCAGCAAAATACCAATTTTTTTATTAGAAACGTATTCTAGTCCAAGTACTAGGCTAGTATAAGATCAAGGTATGTTTTGCAGTCTGGTGCTATACGTGACACGCAGCGCGGGGGTAAGGTAACTCTAAATGGCCTGCCAAAGTACTAGGCTAGCATAACTTCAAGGTGGTAAACCGCAATTTATGATAGCAATTTTGTCGTTGAAAGTACTCGCATTCAGATTTTTTAAAGCATGTGGGATCCAACGGGAATTGTTTTTGGGATTCAACGGGAATAAAACGTTTTGCTTTTGTTATGGGATTCAACGGGAATTACTTTTAATTTTTTTGGGATCCAACGGGAAAAATATTCAAGTGGGATTCAAAAGTGGGATCCATCGGGAATAATTCGAATCCATCAGTATGAAAAATCTTTTGTTTTTATTTTAATTTTATTTTATATTTATATTTCTACTAGCTGTTGCCAGCGGCTTCACCCGCTACTACTCGAAAGTTATCCCACGGGAACATAAAATCGGGATAAATACTACTACTAGTGTGTACCAAATTTTAGCCAAATCCGTTCAGTGGTTTTTGCGTGAAAGAGTAACAAACATCCATACATCCATACTTACAAACTTTCGCCTTTATAAATAGTAGTAGGATAGTCTGGAGTAACACAAAGGTTAACATTTATTCCGTTAAGGCGTTTTGACAGCTTATCTATAGAAAATATGTCAAACAGCTATTTTTATTCCTCGGACAAAAGTTATCTGACTATCGAAAAATCAGCCCTAAATAATCAAGTTACACGGGGGCGAATTATTCTAACAAGTAACTTATTACTAACCTTTGTTTCCAACAATAGTTACTAGGCTGAACAGTTTGTTATCACTAGATTATCTATTCATTAAATGAATCACATAATAAATTACTAGTCAAACATGTGGATCATTATCGCAACTGGATCTTTTGACCGACCTTCAAGGATTATTATCAATGAAGCAATTTTAATCTTATCAAAAAACACAATTATTTATAAGTAATT
The DNA here is from genome assembly GCA_036375495.1 of Agrotis segetum. Taxonomy (NCBI): domain Eukaryota; kingdom Metazoa; phylum Arthropoda; class Insecta; order Lepidoptera; family Noctuidae; genus Agrotis; species Agrotis segetum. The sequence continues at coordinate 330,915 of JAQSVV010000073.1, read as the reverse complement.
GCACAATCAGGTACAGTCACGAGCAATAACACGTAAACACTTAACAAAATTCAAACGCAAATTTATTGCTCGTGAAATACTTATTTCTACTTTGAAATAAGACCTAGTTTGTAATAGTTTGGTTTCCGAAATATAAGTCTAATTTAAAAACAAACGTTTATTCAATATGGTAGCAGAACATCGCTTTTGATTACTGCTTAGTGTATACATACCTACTATTGCTCGTGACTGTGCACTTTATTTTATTGAGTGTGGAAGAAGACAGCTGTAGTGTATTAATTTAAAATAGGTAATAATAACAATTATTGTTAATCTTCTGTGATGCGCTTGCCTCGTGTAAAGTTGTACATTTAACTACTGCTATCGCTTATTACTATACTACCATTTAGTTTATGGGTAAATTAATTACCCACTATAACATAATACGTTCAGCCATTTTTTATCCTGGTAATAACATCAATTGACTCCTCTCGTCCTCGTCCTCGTTTTTTTGATCATCCTTAGGGTTGAACCCATTTGCTAGACCGAGACAGTGCGATAGCACGCGGCCGCCTCGAGGATTCCGCCGCGTGCTATCGCATTATGCTTTCTGTCTCGGTCTAGCAAGTGGCAGTTCTAAGCGACAGAAAGAGAAAGGACGACGGAAAAAGGCGATTCCGTGCTGCCAGATGTGGTTCAACCCTTATATTAGTCTACTTATTATATCTACATAGAAGTTATTTAGATAATCCCGAAACCACAATACAATAAAAACTGTTACTGCGCAAAAAGCTCGCAAGTGAATTGGCAAAACAAACACGTATTGTACACAAAGTGATACATCAACGTGCGCGTACGCAGTTTGATAACATTGTTTATAACTTGAAATGAGTTGAGCAACTGTTTTAGTTCAATTGAGTGACATGATGGGCAGTAAATGTGACAAATAGATAAGAGAATTGGCGAAATTAATCTTTCTCCTCTGATCTTCGGTGGACTTTTGGGTCGAGATAACAGAGCCCATACTACCTCAAATGGCTTAGCAGAATTCTGTGATACGTCGAAAATACTGCAGCATTAATTTTGAAATAAATATGTGTAAAGTTGAGGATTAATGTTAGGTCTTATGTTTGGCGAAAACATGATTCCATAAAATTTTCTCTATAACAATCAACTTGTTTTTTGTTATGGCTATCCAGTTTCTTCCGGCCACTTTAACAAGATCGTCTGTCCACCTAATCGTGTTGTCTCCCTATTCCTCTTTGAGTTCGTGGTCTCCACTAACAACACTTTCCGCCCCATCTTCCATCCAGTCTACGCATATATGGCCCGACCACTTCCACTTTTTTTGTGCTATCAACTAGTGATGGGCCGGAGGGAAGAAAAAAATGGGAGGGAAAAAAAAACGATTGGGAAAAATGAAAATAAAATAAATTCCCGGAATTTTCCCAAACGACGGGACAAATAAACATAGAACCAATAACGATATTTCTTAAAATATGCTAAATAATTATTGTATTCGGTGGTAATAAGGTGGTAGTAAGCCGTTGCAGGCTGGGTCATGCCAGTATTGATTTAGGTACTCTTTTGACATATTCATGGACTCAAACTGCAGAACTTAATTGTACAGACCCTCGTATCCAAGGCGATAGGATGGTCCGTACATTGCTTACTGTATATCGAATGCATCACTCACGCCTTCGGTTATGAGATTGTATGTTCGAGGTTGAAATTTTCTAAACGTCAAGCTTAAGACTTTCCACAATCGTGAGATATGCAATCTCAGTGAATATTTCCTAAAAGCCGACGTGGGAATGCATCGAGATGTACTAGCGGTGGACAAGGCCCTTACCCCACTCTCCTGGGCTTTATAGAACTGGCGCAAACCTCCAGTGCTTGACACTAATGGTCGCATGGAAATATGACAGAACAAGGAGCTTAACAGACGTTTGCGGGCCGTACATAGGCCTGATGCAGAGTAGACATATCAGACGTAGGTAGCCTGGCTACGATCCGGAGACTCCTTTAGAGAAACCAAAGTTTTGTCAGAGCAATAATGGATGAAGTTAATGATGACATATAACTACCGGAGGTTTATTCCACATTGTGAAGGATAGCAGGGCTGACATTATGTCGGACATGCCACCTTGTCCAGGCAAATCAATCTATCACATTTTTCCGGGTTTCTCGTCTTAACGGAGAATATTTGTAGACATCAACCCTGTAGCCAGAATAATCCATCAAAAATGCTCTAAAATACAACATTTTGGAATAAGAAGTGCCCTACTACAGGTACGTGCTCGACCCATTCTTGAAAGTGGCAATATGACACTGCGATATGCACGCGCTACGGGAAGAGCTCCGTCGCGATCTCAGGGCAATATGGAGGGAGCGATGGTCGCAACAGAGGTCTGGGTATGCTAAATCGCGGCGGCCTAACACCCTCTCTTAGAGGAGTAGCTGGATAGGCGGCTCCGCGTCCTGACCTACCGCATGACGCAGGTCATCACCGGACACGGAAGTTTCATGAAGTACATGTGTATCGGATTTAGAAGCAGGAAACGCCTAGGTGTCACCATTGCGAGGACCACCCGGAGGACACGGTGGAGCATACGATGCAGGACTGCCCAACGCTTAGGCAGAGCACCGCAGTGTCCTCACGGCAATAGGCAGAAATGACCTTCGCGCAACGGCTTTGGTCAAAGATGCTTCGATGGCGAGACGTGACAAATGATGGAGAATGCGGTGGATCCTTCTGCGAAGCATCATTGCATGGGCCGAGTAAGGGAGAGGCGTCAGCGTCCATCCACCTCAGCCGCAGTGGTAGACGCCCACGGTGCGGACTTCGGCAGACGGATCTCCACCGTAAATATATGGCATGCGGGCGGCGAGTAATGGGCGACTCGCTGTCCGTGTTCCACGCGAACCTTTCAAGCATTTATTTTTCACCGTATTAATGAATTTGATATCTGTTTGAGTTCTTTTACCCGTGTGTAGCATTCACAGCTGATTCCAATTTTCTACCACATTTTGCAGACTTTGAACTGGCAATTCAGCGAAATACTTACAAATAACTTTTTTTATTGGCCATATTAATAGGCCAAAAGAAAAGCAAGCAATTGCGTGGCACGTGCAAGTGCAGCGATTAGATTTTTTGAAAAAATGAATAAAAAAAGGGGATTGAATTTATAAGAAATGTTTTTGTTGGAAACTTATGGTTTTACGAGTAAGCTACACCAAATGCTTGCAGTGTGGATTATTTAATCCCATCTTATTTACTTTAATTTAAATATGTTACAGACTCGAGAGTTTACGTGCCATTTGATGGCCTAATTGTAAAACTAAAACATAAATTAAATTTGACTTTAGACTTATGATAATTGGCTGTTTATAATCATCAATACCCTGTGTGGAGTGAGCGCCCAAGTCAATATTTCTTCATTTTGAAGTCTGAGCTGATTGCTACGTTGTTTTAGAAGATTTTATAAATGCCGCATTTATAGCAAAACTAATATTCAAAAAACAACCTAATAATCAGAAATGAATATATGGGCAAGCCTAAATATTCAACTCTACCCTTTGAATGTTCATTATTCAGAAGCCGTATAATTAATTTAAAACGTACTTTAAACACTGATTACTACTAAAATACTGATTTCCACTTTTAACTATGACTGTTTGTAACCAGTACTTTCCAAATAGAATGTTTATTAATTTAACAACGTTTAATGCATATGGTAGCAGAACATCGCTGTTCAATACTGCTTACCGCTGTGTATACATACTATTGCTCGTGACTGTACGTTTTGATTCGTAAAATTCGCAAACCACTGTCAAATTAATTTTATCCTACATCATTATTTGCTCAAGAACTTTTCTGTCTAGATGACAGGTATACATTCTACAAATGAATACGTTTTTAGTTAAATTTCACGTCTCGTCTCAGTTTAAATTACCATCGACACGCGCAGAGAGTACTAAAATGCATTTATCTCAATTTTTAAAGGGGAACTATTATTATTTTAAACGACTCCTGCTGAACCAACGGCACCTTGTTTCGGGTCAAAGTTTTATTAAGCAAAAAAACTGACAATCATATATGTTACTTGAAACAAGATTTAAAAAAATAAGTAAGTACGCTTTTTAATGGTTTTTGAGTTTATAGCTTTTGTTGATCCTTAATTATTCATTCATTTTTAGGGTTCCGTAGTCAACAAGGAACCCTTATAGTTTCGCCATGTCCGTCCGTCCGTCCGTCCGCAGTTTAGCTCAGAGACGCACAGTACTAGAGAGCTGTAATTTGGTGTAAATATACGGATTTGTTGTGCCGAAAAAGTGGTAAAATAAAATCTCGAAAAATATTTTTTTTTAGGGTACCTCCAGTACTTACACGTAAAGTGAGGATTTTTTTTTCTCGCGTACCCCTTAGTGTGGGGTATCATTAAATAGGCCTTTAAAAAATAATGATAGTTTCCATTAACAATTTTTTGATAAAAAAATTCGTTTGTGAAATATTAAGCTTTAAAGTGCTAAATTTTGCTCGATTCGAGTGTCCCCCCCCCCCCTCTACCAGCTAAACGGTTATGTTTGGGGGTGTGAAAAAATTCACAATAGTAGTAAATATAACGAAATTTAAAAGAAAATTATCATGACTAAGTAGGCTTTACAACTTTACGAGTAATAGTCGACCAACTTATAAAATGTACTTGATATCATATTTTCTTAAACAAAATGTATCGGAGACAACTGCAAATGTAAGTTTGTTAACTTTATTTTTACAGCTTTAATACGTATGTTTTTACGGTATGTTTTTTGGGGATAGGTGGGTTTTTATCGTCAACTATTTTTAACTAAATTCAAAAAAAGGAGGAGGTTCTAAATTCGTTGTAATTTTTTTTTTATGTATTTTCCCCGATTTCTCAAAAACTCCTGGACCGATTTTGAAAATTCTTCTTTTTGAAATTAAATTCAGCGAATCAGTTTAGTTAGTTCGCATAAGTATTTTGATGGGCAACTACGGAACCCTACACTGTGCGTGGCCCGACACGCACTTGGCCGGTTTTCTAAAAATAAAGCCGTGAAAGATTTATCTTTACAAACTTTAAGATCCAGTAATCATCAAGATTTCTCAAGATAATAATTATGTTACACACATAAACACACAACACGTGTTGAAGACAAAGCGGGTGACAGACTGACAGACAAACAACATGGCTGCCGCGGAGAAGTTAAACACCTTTGTTTGACATTGTTATACCACGTGTCTGGTTGATTCATGGAAGTACTTCATAACTCAGCTTTCTGAGTAATTGGCGAGAGTCCGGGAAATAGTTGAGTGTTGTTACTGAAATTCTGTTGAGGAAAAGAAAAAAGAAATACCTAGGCATAAGATGAGGTTGTTATAAGTGATAGGCACAAATGTTTGTGTGACTCGTGTGACTCAGGAGTTCACAAGCTCAGAAATAATTGGGAATAATTAAAATTTTCATGAAACCTTTTTCAATTATATTCATCAGTCAGAATCGTGTTCAGTAGATTAATCAAGGAGGATTAATCTACTAATCACGATTAATAACAATAAAAACCGGCCAAGTGCGTGTCGGGCAACGCACAGTGTAGGGTTCCGTAGTTGCCCATCAAAATACTTATGCGAACTAACTAAACAGATTCGCTGAATTTAATTTTAAAAAGAAGAATTTTCAAAATCGGTCCTGGAGTCTTTGAGAAATCGGGGAAAATACATAAGAAAAAAGATTACGACGAATTTAGAACTTCCTCCTTTTTTTGAATTTAGTTAAAAATAGTTGACGATAAAAACCTACCTATCCCCAAAAAACATACCTATAAAAGCTGTAAAAATAAACTTGACAAACATACATTTGCAGTTGTCTCCGATACATTTTGTTTAAGAAAATATGATATCCAAGTACATTTTATAAGTTGGTCGACTATTACTCGTAAAGTTGTAAAGCCTACTTAGTCATGATAATTTTCTTTTAAACTTCGTTATATATACTACTATTGTGAATTTTTTCACACCCCCAAACATAACCGTTTAGCTGGTAGAGGGGGGGGACACTCGAATCGAGCAAAATTTAGCACTTTAAAGCTTAATATTTCACAACCGAATTTTTTTATCAAAATATTGTTAATGGAAACTATCATTATTTTTTAAAGTCCTATTTAATGATACCCCACACTAAGGGGTACGCGAGAAAAAAAAAATCCTCACTTTACGTGTAAGTACTGGAGGTACTCTAAAAAAAAATATTTTACGAGATTTTATTTTACCACTTTTTCGGCACAACAAATCTGTATATTTACACCAAATTACAGCTCTCTAGTACTGTGCGTCTCTGAGCTAAACTGCGGACAGACGGACGGACGGACGGACGGACGGACGGACATGGCGAAACTATAAGGGTTCCTTGTTGACTACGGAACCCTAAAAATGTGTGCTCGTATTTTGTTACCTTTCTCTTCAATGAAGATTCCACCGCGCGAAACTAATTACAATTAAAGTCTTGCCCTATTATAGTTATTAAGATATCTTTTCATATACTGCATTAACAGTTACGAAATTAAATAAGGCAAGTCACAACTTTACTAAACAAGACAACAGTAACAAATTAGTTCATTCTCAAATAAAACATGCCATTCTTTCATTGTGAAACAGTAACCAAAAATGTTTACACAAAAAGCTGTTTTAAATTGTTGCTCAGAGGCGTGAATTTCACTTGTAGTGTTACGTCAGAGGTTGGCGTGTGGTGGCGATTCAGTCAGCAGTAGGTATACGATACAACGACCCATATTTTGCAGGTATCAGCTGGCATGACGTCATGAGGTTGGTGACACCGAGATAATGGCCGCCACTTCACAGCTGCCGAATGTTAACAAAATGCCTTTTGTTTATTTAAATAGCTGGTTCTTGTAAGGCGGTTTTACAGGCAGAAAATATACATAAATGAAACGTATTTTGCATAACAAGGAAAAGATCTTTGTCGTAGTCTGTTCACCTCATACTTTTGAGGTTTATTTGTCATTTTTACAAAGCAAAAAAGAAAAAATTCGACGACAACATACTTAACATGTATATTATCAGGTATAGACGGCAATAATAAAAAACATACAAATTATTCTATACACTCATATGCATCAAGAAATACAGCAAGCACACGACATAGCATTGAAATATTTATAATATATACATGTATTGGTGACTTTAATTCAAAGATCGGAACACCAAAGAAGGACGAATCACTGATTACGGGTAAGTATGGATACGGTTCCAGAAATAAAAGAGGCTTGTCTTCTTACCTCTTATAAAAACTTAAAAAAAAAATATGACCGCCTTCAAAAACAACCACAAAAAAGGGTAAAACCTACAAAACTTTTCTTTCGGAAGTCGGTGACTTTTTTAATTAATTTCATTGTCTCTTTTGCCACCGACTTCCGAAAGAAAAGTTTTGTAGGTTATTTTACCCTTTTTAACCGACTTCAAAAAAAGGAGGAGGTTATCAATTCGACTGTATTTTTTTTATGTTTGTTACCTCATAACCTGCGACTAGGTGAACCGATTTTCATGATTATTTTTTTATTCGAAAGCTGGTGCTTCCCGTGTAGTCCCATTGTCACCATTTCATGATCTGATGATTGGATCTTGGAGAAATCGAGGGCAACCCTTAAATTTTATTAGCTGACACATAGTTTTTCGCAAATCTTATGAAATAATTCAAGTACTTGCGTATGGAAATCATCATCTCATGTAGCTGAGCTGATGATGGAAGGTACAACTCCTCAAGTAAGAAAATTATGTTTGAGTTCGCATATCTCCGGAACTATAAGTCCGATTTAAGTAATTCTTTTTTTGTTGTACTAGGTATCGTTCGACTTAGGGAATACTGCAAATTTCATCAAAATCGGTTCAGCAGTTTTTGAGATAGGGAATGAATGAACGATGTTATTACCGGTGCAACGGATTACAAAATTCTAGTGCACGTGTAAGAAAATGATGTATTTGACAAGAATTTTGGTTGAATATTTAAATTAAAAAGAGTAAAATAAAAACTTAAAAAAAAATATGACCGCCTTCAAAAACAACCACAAAAAAGAGTAAAATAACCTACAAAACTTTTCTGTCGGAAGTCGGTGGCAAAAGAGACAATGAAATTAATAAAAAAGTCACCGACTTCCGACAGAAAAGTTTTGTAGGTTATTTTACTCTTTTTTGTGGTTGTTTTTGAAGGCGGTCAATTTTTTTTGAAAAAGTTTTTTTGTGGTTGTTTTTGAAGGCGGTCATATTTTTTTTTAAGTTTTTATTTTACTCTTTTTAGTTTAAATATTCAACCAAAATTATTGTCAAATACATCATTTTCTTACATGTGCACTAGAATTTTGTAATCCGTAGAACCGGTAATAACATCGTTAACATCTCTTTCATTCATTCCCTATCTCAAAAACTGCTGAACCGATTTTGATGAAATTTGCAGTATTCCCTAAGTTGAACGATACCTAGTACACACAAAAAAAAATTACTTAAATCGGACTTGTAGTTCCGGAGATATGCGAACACAAGCATAATTTTCTTACTTGAGGAGTTGTACCTTCCATCATCAGCTCAGCCACATGAGATGATGATTTCCATACACAAGTACTTGAATTACTTCATAAGATTTGCGAAAAACTATGTGTCAGCCAATAAATTTGAGGGTTGCCTTCGATTTCTCCAAGATCCAATCATCAGATCCTGAAATGGTGACAATGGGACCACACGGGAAGCACCAGCTTTCGAATAAAAAAAGAATCATGAAAATCGGTTCACCTAGTAGCAAGTTATGAGGTAACAAACATAAAAATAAAAAAAAAATAAAAAAAATACAGTCGAATTGATAACCTCCTCCATTTTTTTAAGTCGGTTAAAAACAAGAAGCTGATGATTTTACCACGTTAAAAAACAAAAAAAAAGTTGATAGTGAGTAACACTGTAAGCAAAGGGCTTCGTTTTTAAAATGACAATAAAAATAACACACTACAATAGAAAAAAAAGAATGCACATGGGTTGTATCCGTGTGTGCTATGTGCCTCACGATTGCACCAAAAAGATTCATTTCTGCAGCTATTTATTAAAACTTAAACTTTAACCCCCTTACTTATAAAAACTTAGGTTGCTTAGCTACCGATTAAATATCGGTTCACCCTTGTTTGGCAGAACAACTTTTCGTCGAAAATCAGTCCGGCTAATTTTGGTTACTATAAAGTCGTTTAGTCGAATTATTCATTTCACCGAATAATTTCTTTTTATATTTTTATTAAGCCTATTTATTTCTTTGAAATAATTACATTTGACCGAATTTTCAAATTCACTAATTTTATTTAAACTAATGTTTCACTAGACTAATAATGATTTAGTCGAAATATCGCATCGAATATTCATTTAATTAATTATTCGTATTCTTTCATTGTCTATAAAAAAATCGGGCTCCGCCGAGCTACCTTGGTAATCAGCAATTTTACCAAGGATGCAAGAGCGAGCGAAGCGAGCTCGGAACCTGGGCCACCCCGACTCGGACAGGTTAGTTTCGAAGGGGATGGCGGGGTCTGAAAGACCCCGCCATCCCCTTCGTGTTAGGTTACTTTAAACCTTGCAAACAGAAACAGGAGCCCCGCGAAGCGGGGCTCCGTCGAGCTACCTTGGTAGGTAGTAATCGGCAATTTGACTAAGGATGCAAGGGCGAGCGTATATTACTGATGACCACCTACCGAGGTAGCTAGACGGAGCCCCGCTTCGCGGGGCTCCTATTTCTGTTTACAAGGTTTAAAGTAACCTAACATGAAGAGGATGGCGGGGTCTTTCAGACCCCGCCATCCCCTTCGAACCTAACCTGTCCGAGTCGGGGTGCCCCAAGTCCCGAACTCGCTTCGCTCGCTCTTGCATCCTTAGTTACTGGTTACCACCTACCAAGGTAGATCGACGGAACATAAATATTTACAATGTTTCTTTCTAAATTACATTACGCCAATCGAATATTCGATAAACTAAATTTTATACCACCTGAATATTATATCAAATGAATATTATACCTTTTGATCAATAGCGCAAATGTTGTTATCGCAAATAAATATTCGATGAAATGAAAATTAAGTTAACCGATATTATACAAACTGATTATTTTCTCAAACGTTGTTCGAATTAGTAAAATTATATCAAAAGTTGTTCGACCAAACAAGGGTGAACCTTAAATATCACCTGTCCTTGTCATTTCTATTTCAATGAATAGAGATGGCAAAGTGACTTAAGCTTACTTAAGCTATTGAGCTATTTAAGATAAGTAGCGTCTAATCAATGTTTATAAGTAAGGGGGCTGACATGTATGACGTTATGGTGTAATTTTTTTTAGCAATAAATCAAGATACTGAGCCAGTTACTGATAGAACCAGTTAGTTATATTATTTGAAATGTTTTTTTTTTCACTAACATTTTTTTTTCTTTATTGACTAATCCGTCATAAATATTGACTTCCGGTATATCCACATGTTTTTATAAATGCTTATTAGGTACTTTTTTGTCAAAGATTTCATTTGAATATGAGGTTATGTAAAAAATCCAGAGTTGAATGTGCAATTGTGCATTGGTAAATATCAATAGGTACCTTTAGAAAGAGTTTTCAGTATTTGAGACGTAAAGTAAACTGGAACTTTGACAAACAAAGACAAAGTAAAATAGTGAAAACTCGTGCTAAGGGTAAACTCATTATTTTTTACACCTGGCTGACCTGCCAATGAATTTTTGAAATATAAGTTTTTAAACTGATATTTTATGGACACTAACACTTTTATTTAAATTTAAAACGATTCAACTGTAATAATGATATTTTTTTCATAATTATTATATCTTAACTCTGATAATAATAAAAACCTTTTGAAACAGAATTAACTCCAATTCTCAAAGAATGGATTAGATTATAAGAAGATATATTGCGACCAACACCTGTTTTCAAATCCATCAATATGTGGGCTAGATAACAGGCTGATTTCCAGTCACAATGCTATACATATGTATAGATAGATATATTAAAGTGTGACAATAGTTTGATAGTAATGTGGGTCGAATGGTGGTCGAATGTTAGGAGTTTCAACAGTGTGTGGTGTCCTCGCTACCAAATGATTTGGTAATTGATAATTACATTGTTTTGCGTGTTAGAAATATCTTTATCTAGATTTAAGACTATCTATTGAGGTGTGGTTGAACAAATAATTATCTTGAGACCTAATAAATTATTTAATCCTACTTAGTAATTATTATAAATTATGCGGGTGCCCTCTATCTGGCAGAAACTTGTTGCTCCGAAACCTATTTGGCAGAACTCACTTGGCAGAAACTTTTTTAGACGAACATTGTTGTGGTATAAAAAATGTTTAGTATAATTGTTTTTTGGCCTAATGTTTTTATGTCCGAATTTAAATTGGGATACTTTTAAGATGGCAGAATTGTATTGGGCATAATTACCTTTGTCAGAATTACAATTTTGCATATTTTCATTTAGCATAACGTTTATTTAGAGCGCCGATTATTTGGAATAATTTGACTTAGTATACTTCGAAGATCACAGAATTTCAGAATAGAAATAATTTAATAGGCATAATAAAAAATAAAAAAATTGTTTTATAAAATCAATATGGTGTGCTACAAAAGTTAGTGACAGAAATGAATCGCTGCAAAACCGACTTCACGTAGTCTTGTTTGCCCTACCCCTAGAGTGTAATTTATAATCGCGTAGGCGCGGAGGGGCGAGGCGGCCCGCTAGCTGAGGAGCAGGTGGTTTTAACGCACACCGCTGCGGCTGAGGCTGGCCGGCTTGCCGGCCAGCAAGCCGAAGCTGCGGTGGTGGGCGTAAAATCATCTGCGACGATTAGCTCGCGTGGGACCGCCGGAGACCCGCAGCGCCGGAGCCGTGACAGAAGCCATGCTTGCTGCATGTTGCAACCTTGCATGCTGCATGCTTACTGCATCATCTTACTGTCTGGGAAATAAAAACCACACAATTATGACAAAAGATGATTCTGGCTGTGAATTTTCTGCGATATGATGATTATACTTATTGATTATTATGGAAATGAAATTTATGCCTAAAGATGATTCTGACTTACAAAATTATGGGTTTCGGTGTTATGGTAAATGAGTGTATGCGAAACGATTTTCTGCGAAAAGAGGTTTATGCTATCCGTTGCTATGCAAAATAAAATTATGACTCAAAAAGTTCTGCTATAAAGGGTGGACCCAAATTATGCAAACATGTTTTTTTTTATAAAACAGCTGAAACGATTTTGATTAATTTTGGTAGGTACTGGTAGGTACATAGATAGGCGGGGACCTAGAGCCACGGTCATAGTAGCCCAGGTGCCATTGACAGTTTTACCTAGTTTTGCCTTATAAACACGTAGATTTTCTTATACGTTTTTGAAAGGCTATCGCTGATTTTCCACCAATGGAACCGCAGTTGACTTCCACGAAGCTTTAAGATACAGCTCCCAAACGTGGTCTAGCAATTATCGCTTGAGAGGAAATCACTGACGAAATTTTGATGTGGCCATATAGAGAAGACCAGGAGAGAGCGAAATTACCGGCAACAGCTATAGTTATATACTTAAAACGTTGATAGATTAAAATCGTTTAACGGCGTTAATCTACTATACAGAACGCACGAACCGATTTCCACGATTTTGCATTCGTTGGAAAGTTTTCGGGCTCCGTGAGGTTTATACAATGATATAATAAATAAAAAGGGAAAAATTGGCGAAACGGAGTTCGCCGGGTTTGCTAGTGATGTATAAACTTTAATCTTCTCGTAGTAAGCTTTTGTCTTGTCCTTGAATTTAATATTTAATTGCTAATAAAGTCATAAATTCCAGCAGCATGTTATCTAATCAAATTGCACACTTCCTGTGTTTAGTCACGATAACTCATTGGTATATATTATAATTAGTAGTAAATTACTGTTTGTTCTCAACTGAAATAAGTGGAGAATGGACACAATGAATGAACTGTCTTTTTTTCAAGACATATTTTCTCAGAAATATTTAAGTTTGAAACACAAATGGTACTTTTCAAGCGCCTTCCCCGAATTTTGAACAAAGTGGAATTATTTTGGCTTGTTGAAAGTCTTTATGAAAGTAAAATCAGCGCGGACGGCGTCGCCTGGCCGCCAGACTTCTATAGAAAATTGAGATATCTCCTCTCCTCTCCGCTTGATCTATTTTTACCGAAACTAAGCGGAGAGATGTGGAAATAACGAAATATGATTAGTTTTTCAAAACACATCTCTCGTCTCCTCTCCGCTTTGGTGGACGCTGGGCCTGGTGAATGTTGGATAGAGTTACTGCGGGCTCGTGCAATGCAAAGAGTTCTTCAAAATGTCCAATAACCAGAACGTAGTGGGTTTTAGTTCGCACTCTCTCTTCTGCTTCACCCAAAGTGGGAGTAGTTCTAGTCTTAATGATTAACAAGTTTTTCAGTAGACACAATGACAATAGTTCAATTATAATTATCTTGTACCTATCGCTTTAATCTCTGACGCACTTGAAGGGTCATGGAGGCTCATAGTCGTAATATTATTGTCATATCAATCTTTCATAGAGACGACTTTAAGGGCAGGGTCAATGACGAAGCTGATCTGTCATAGACTAGCAGTTATATGATTAGCACTCGCGGTAACAATGATACCATAGAGAACAAAGTCCAATTAACCGCAACGTAACCACAAGTCCAAAGTTCAGTGCGAATAAAAACATTGGCCATGCGGATGTGTGGCAATCTGTCTGTCAATATGTGCCGCGATTGTATTTGTGGGTACTTTGGATTATCAGGGCAATAGGGACATCCTGTGGTGTGTTTATATGTGTCATATTTTCATGGACTGGAGTTTTAATTTGTTTACGCATGATTGTAATTCTAGGGATAAGATTGTTTTTTTTTTTACTTGATTGTGCCAACAGGAGTGTTATATTTATTATCTTAATAAACGCACACCTTTTTCCCATGAAGGTAAGCAGAAACTCTAGAATGTCACCTGCTTTGATATAATCTATAGTGAAATTTTGAAGCTGAAGAGTTGGTTTGGTTGAGAGCGCTAATCTCAGGAACTACTAGTTCGAACTGAAAATCATTATAGTGTTAGGTAACCCATTTATTGAGCGAGGAAGGTGGATGAAACCGCGGAGAAAAGCTATAATATAGCAATAATCCAATTACTTGGTCCATGTTTTACTAGTCAACATTATATATTTTTTGCATTAAAAAACTGTGGCGTGTACTGTGTAGTGTCATAAAAATAACTTGACAGCTCAACAACTATTTAAAATATCATCAAAAAAACATTAGTAATCCAGTCTAGAAAGCTTGTTGAACCTAGATTTTGCATTTCTCTAACCCAATACCCGAGTGGCGATGGTAAAACTGGTTTTAAACATAAATAATTTAAGGTATGTAGAGATATGAGAACATGTATTACTACGCATACTACTAGTTTATATAAGTAAATAACACCACGGCTGTAATCTGCAAAGGATTATGCAAAGTGACAGAACGAAGAAAGATTTTTACTGTTTTTTAAAAATATAGAAAAGAAATGTTTCGTGGTTCATTGTTCAATGGTCGGATTATGCCATGACAGAATCCAATCCAATGAGACAGGATACCAATACACATAAAATCAAGCTTCGAAGAATACAGATTCTCGATTCAGGGTATCTAGTCCTTTCCATGAAGAAGTTCCGGCAAGAAACTCAATCGGTAACAGGTATATTAAGTAACAGGTATTTTGCCACCTAATGCTACGTAATGTCCTACCGAAGGACATCCACATAGTTGACCCACAGAAGTCGTACATTCCACTTTAAGTCGACAAACAACTTATGAGTACGAGTTTGGCATTAATTTGACTGAGTTACTTGGAAATTATTGAATATATGCACCTACACTGCAGGTCGCTGATCTGAGTTAATTATCTCTACTCAAACTTTAGGAACATGGAGAGATACTGCCATGAGCCTCTTTACTTTTTAACTCTTTTTGGCGTTAGTTACAATGACAAACTGGGCCCAGTGGTATTCATGGATTACCTGGTTTCTAAGTACCCAGCGCAAATACTAGGTTTTACTAGCCTTGGCCTGCACTATACATGGTTCTCATATATCTTGATCAATACAAAATTGTCTGGACTTTAAAAGAGACTGTGACCTCTGAGTTTGTTTCGGATTATTTCTTCTCAGAGTAGTCAGGTAGGAAACACCGGCCTCATCTAGTGTAAAAATAGTGCCTTTTTGACGTGTAAAAGAGTTTGAGAAAACCAATTTGCTGAATAAAATATCATTTACCATTTATCACTATACTAAAATATTATCCCACGGAAACGGAATCCCGGGATGAAAGCAGTCTTTACATAATTCCTGATTATCATTATATTATAGGTACTACTATTGCTATATTACACTCTATATATCTATCTCTGTGTCAATTTCATAGTGGTACCTAGTACCTACCTACTAAAATGCTTATGTGTCTACATAACTTTTTACAAGTACTACAGTTAAGTGTCAATTTTTATTCCGTATTATATCTTACCAAAGGGCATTATTTATTATTTTCGTCAAAATCCAAGGTTGTTGGACTTGGAGTACGTTTTTATTTGATCACGTCGCAGATAATCACAGTTTATTACCTGTGAAGTATAATTATGATACTGGTTCGCGATTATGTGTCGCAAAAAATGTAATGTTAGAAACTGCATTTTTTTTTAACCGACTTCAAAAAATGGAGGAGGTTCTCAATTCGTCGGAATCTTTTTTTTATGTATGTTCCCCGATTTCTCGAAGACGCCTGGACCGATTTGGAATTTTTTTCTTTTGTTTGAAAGGGTATACTTTCCAATTGGTCCCATGATCACCAGGTCAGGATCTGATGATGGGACCCTAGGGAAATCGAGGGCAACCTTCAAATTTTATAGGCACATAGTACCATTTTCATATATTTTCTAAAGCTGTTCAAGTAATTGCATCTGATAATCATCATCTCAGGTGGATGACCTGATGATGGAAGGTACAACTCCTTAACAGTAAGGAGTAGGCATCGATTGATTTACTTTGTGTTCGCATATCTCCGGAACTACAAGTCCGATTTAAGTAATTCTTTTTTTGTTGTACTAGGTATCATTTAACTTAGAGAATACTGCAAGTTTCATCAAAATCGGTTTAGTAATTTTTGAGATATGGAATTTTATTAGCTTAATGTGTACATGAGTGATGTAAGTACTGGTGCGAAGGATTACAAAATTATAGTGCACATGTAAGAGAATAATGTTCTTGACAAGAATTCGGGTTGAATATTTAAACTAAAAAGAGTAAAATAAAAACGTTTTCAAAAAAAATGTAACCGCCTTCAAAAACAACCACAAAAAAGTGTAAAATAATCTACAAAATAACTTTTTTTTCGGAAGTCGGTGGCTAAAAAGACAATGAAAAGAAAAAAAACAAAGGCACCGACTTCCGAAAGAAAAGTTATTTTGTAGATTATTTTACACTTTTTTGTGGTTGTTTTTATCGTGATAAAATCATCAAATGAGTCCTCCCAACCAGGGAATGGCGGGAGGTACTGTCAGACTTATATTGACTAAAATCCACGGTGTCCTTCAGAAGTCCTTTATGTACCGGAGTCGTGTCTCGCGACCCCGGCATCGGCAGGTCAAACTGCATATAGATACCAACTTTAGGTTTCTCTTCAAGATTTACCAGGCGACCTAAGCCAGTTTTGCAGCAACATAAAATTGGGTAAAAATATTTTTTATATCTATTTTTCATTCTGTTCAATTATAGTATTTTTCGGCTAAAGTGGCCTCTTAGACCCCCAGATGACGAATGTAACATGAGGAGCTCGTGGCTAATTAAATTATAGCTGCACAGACCGATTTTCCAGGTTGAGCCGCGCTTGTCAAGATTGTTCTATGGTGACCATCTACTAAGTTTCCTCCGTGCTTTGGAAAGCACGCTAAGTCGTTGATCCCGGTTCTCAATTTTAATATTGTCAGAAGCTCTAAAGTCTGACAACCACTTTTACCAAGAGGTATTTATTATTTTAATCATATTACCCAGTTACTGGGTTGTGGAGGTCAGACAGGCAATCGGTGTGAAATTACTTATATTTAGCAGCATCCGATTCGTCTGGAAGTTGACCCCAACATAGTCAGGAAAAGGCTAGGCAGATGATGAAATGGCGATTAACAAAAATACATAATTGAAAAAAAAGGGATAACCAACAAAAAAAAGGCATATTGGAGCTGAAAGAAGTTCAATTAGTGAAAACTATTTCAGTGCCTATTGCCTATTTTAGTATTAGTGATTGGGTACGAAGGTTAACTTATGTAGGGCCAATAAACCTACCGAAGAAAAGACACATCCGGTCGATATTATAATTTGACCTTTTCGTTCTTCACGTCATTCATTTAAGTAATTAAAATATCCCATAAATTGCGGGTTTTCTGGGTATGTACGTTTTCATGGTATTCAATTGAGAAAACACCAAATTCAATTAAGTTGTTATTTGGCTGAGACAAATATAAAATTCCTTGGTGTTTAACAGTCAATGTCCTTTAAAAAGTGTGAGAAGGAGCAATGCTCGGTCTAATGCAGTCGGAGACCAAAGTCCAGAGACATTACTTATACAACAATATTTTTAGTATATGCGAAACCTGAATCTAGTTTGTTCCAATATTTTTTACACCATGTTATATGTTTTTTCAAAAATATTTTAATTAAATTTTAATACCAGTTAATTACAATACAATCACCACAACCAATCAATCACAATCACCATTGCCAAACTATTATCACGAGTATATAACACAGGAGACTCGGTTTACGCGGGTGTATCGCGAAATGAGCATGTTTTTGAACGGAAAACCAGGTAATATACAAGCTTATACAATGTGCTGATCTGCAACCTAGTCAAATTCAAGGACGTGATTATACTCATGATTCTCGACCCAAATCAACAATAAAATAGGTAGGTATTTTTTAATTTTATTTTTCCTTTTTACTGAAATCCGTAAGTGTGAACTAGTTTCTACAAGAGTAGTAGATTCAATTCACGCACACCAGCTGCTCATCGCTGTGTGCGTACGCGCGGACCGCGTAGTCGGGTGATTCTCTTTCATTTGTATTGAATTGGTTTAATTCTAAAATACTGTAAAATTCCAACAACAAAAAAAAGCAGCCCTTATTAGTTTTGCCCGGTACTGTACTTTCAATTGATTATTTATGACTTTTGTGACAACCACCTGAAGTTTGACGAAAATGCAAAAAAAAACAGCGTGTATAACTTTGTGATTTTATAAGATATCGTTTTAAAATTTTGTACATAGATTCTTTACACAAAAATATGCGAAACCCGATACACTATCGGGTTTCGCATAAACAAAAAATAATGTTGTACAGTAATAAATAAAAGTAAAGCATGTTTGATTGGCGATCTATGGGAGTACCACGAAGAGAATATAGGTCTTAGTAGTTCATGTTAATGTTTTTTATCCATTGTGTGTTTTTAATTAATTGTTTTTCATTTAATTTTTCATTGTTTTCAAACCAATGACTTAAGAATTAAAAACAAGTATGGACTTTGAATTGTTAGTAGAGTAACTTTGATAAAATATAGTCGCGGTTTGTGAATCATCTCTTCTGACTAATTCGTATGCTACCATTTGTATTTAACACAGATATCTTAAAGAAGGAGATATGGCGTGGAGTTTAAAATGTATAGAAAACCAGTGAAGCCGCAACAGCCCCACCATAACGATAATATTGCATATGTAGTTCTATCAAAACAATACTACGAACAAGTGCACACACGCGCCATCGATAACTCAGTCATTTAAATATAAACCTTATTCTTAAAACCACAGCGTACTCTTTTTCCGTGTAACTTACTCACACTAACAATTATCATTGTGTGTTGTCGCGACACGCGGGGGGCGGTACTACTCCCGCTCAAATACAACGGACGCACCACGCGACATTACGGCTTGATGAGGTATCGTTGTGTCAGCTTTACATTGCTGGTCCAGTCACTCAGTGATAATGTGAGATCGTTGTAAAAGAGCAATGTATTTAATGAAAAACAATACAGTCGGAGTAGTAAAGGAAACAAAAATAAAGTAGTCCAAGTCAATAGCTGG
This sequence comes from Agrotis segetum, assembly GCA_036375495.1. Lineage (NCBI taxonomy): Eukaryota > Metazoa > Arthropoda > Insecta > Lepidoptera > Noctuidae > Agrotis > Agrotis segetum. The sequence continues at coordinate 311,716 of JAQSVV010000073.1, read as the reverse complement.
CCAAAACGCTCAGGACCTGGTGTCAACGACACGCCCCCTTCCCACTTCTCCTGTTTTTAATATTTCTGTGGTATTTAACATCTTGATTATCATGTTAATATAATATACAAACATCATGGTAAAATATGTTAAATTAAGTAAAATTCCTACGTTGCGTAGGATTCGCGAAAAACCCTTATGACGCACAATGAAGATAATTTTGAAAATGTTAAGTTTTTTCAAAAAAATAAATACCGGTACGCTTTTTTATTTACAGCAAAGGACCTTGCGTCATTTTGGGCCATCGCTCAACAGCGATGAAACCTATGCCAAATGAAAGCTTTGAGGATGTTAAGCATTTCTTATTATGGCAGCTAAGTCGGATTCGAGCGCCAACAAGGTGATTTCAAGCATCGAAAAAAATTTCCATTACCTAACCTAACCTGTGGCAATATTCTCCAAGGGATTTGAAACAGGTGTCATTCGAAGCGTGAGGTAGACACGATATACTTTTACTATGGCGACATTCTTCAAATATGTAAGGTTCACCTGGAATATAATAATATCTGAAAATGTCATCCTAACCTAACCTGTGGCAATATTCTCCAAAGGATTTGAAACAGGTGTCATTCGAAGGGTGTGGTAGACACGATATACTTTTACTATGGCGACATTCTTCAGATGTGTAAGGTTTACCTGGAATATCTGAAAATGTCAACCTAACCTAACCTGTGGCAATATTCTCCAAGGGATTTGAAACAGGTGTCATTCGAAGCGTGTGGTAGACACAAACTATGGCGACATTCTTCAGATGTGTAAGGTTTACCTGGAATATCTGAAAATGTCAACCTAACCTAACCTACTTTATACTTTTACTTTTTTTGTTTACTGTTTCAAGTACGTTTCTGTCCAACAAACTGGGGGAGTTCTAAACCCAGGTCGAGACCCGCAGTTGAACGGGTTAACGGTTGTCCTCTAACGCAGGTGAAGAATGTCGCCATAGTAAAAGTATATCGTGTCTACCACACGCTTCGAATGACACCTGTTTTAAATCCTTTGGAGAATATTGCCACAAGTTAGGTTAGGTTGACATTTTCAGACATTCCAGGTAAACCTTAGACATTCGAAGAATGTCGCCTTAGTAAAAGTATATCGTGTCTACCACACGCTTCGAATGACACCTGTTTTAAATCCTTTGGAGAATATTGCCACAGGTTAGGTTAGGTTGACATTTTCAGACATTCCAGGTAAACCTTAGACATTCGAAGAATGTCGCCTTAGTAAAAGTATATCGTGTCTACCACACGCTTCGAATGACACCTGTTTCAAATCCCTTGGAGAATATAGCCACAGGCTAGGTTAGGTAATGGAAAAAAATTTCGATGCTCGAAATCACCTTGTTGGCGCTCGAATTCGAATTAGCTGCCATAATAAGAAATGCATAACATCCTAAAAGCTTTCATTTGGGATAGGTTTTATCGCTGTTGAGCGATGGTGCGGCCTCCATACATTTTTGCCCGTGGTCCTTTCAGCTTGAACAATACATAAAATTTTTGTAAACGAGCAAAACATATATAACCAGAAGAAGCCTTAAGTGACGTCACAAAGTTTCTTATGTAAAAACGACTCACGTGTGCCTTGAATGAAACTCTATCATAATTGGTTCGGACTTCGACTCCTGACCCACGTAATGATATCACTAGACAGATCCTTGACATGTGGTGTCCGTGCGTCAATGTTTGTTTCACACAGATGATATTAGATATCACTTCATAGATCTAAAATGAACTATAAATTATATGTTGTGTGAGAAATTCCTATGAATTTTTTCATCATCTGCCTAGCTTTTTCCCAACTATGTATATTGGGATCGGCTTCCAGTCGAACCAAATTCAGCTGAATATCAGTGTTTAACATGGAGCGACTGCCTGTAGGACCCCCACAACCCAGCAACTGGATGATACGATACCCCATGGTAAGACAGGTTGTCAGACTGAGCTTCTGACTAATAACGACTGTCAAAGATCTACAAATGACAGCAGGGACCAACGGTTTTACGTGCTTTCCGAGGCACGGAGGAAACTCGCTATTACAAATGGTCACCCATCCACAACCCAACCACGGCAAGCGCGGCTTAACAGGGAACATTGGTCTGTGCGGCTGTAATTATTTAGCCAAAGGCACCTCTGTTTAGTCTTATGAGCCTTCTTCTTTCAAGTGCAGTTGCGTTTTTAACCGACTTCAAAAAAAGGAGGAGGTTATCAATTCGACTGTATTTTTTTTTTTTTTTTTTATGTTTGTTACCTCATAACTTGCGACTGGGTGAACCGATTTTCATGATTCTTTTTTTATTCGAAAGCTGGTGCTTCCCGTGTGGTCCCATTGTCACCATTTCAGGTTCTGATGATTGGATCTTGGAGAAATCGAGGGCAACCCTCAAATTTTATTAGCTGACACATAGTTTTTCGCAAATCTTATGAAGTAATTCAAGTATTTGCGTATGGAAATCATCATCTCATGTAGCTGAGCTGATGATGGAAGGTCCTCAAGTAAGAAAATTATGTTTGTGTTCGCATATCTCCGGAATTATAAGTCCGATTTAAGTAATTCTTTTTTTGTTGTACTACGTATCGTTCAACTTAGGGAATACTGCAAATTTCATCAAAATCGGTTCAGCAGTTTTTGAGATAGGGAATAAATGAAAGAGATGTTAACGATGTTATTACCGGTGCTACGGATTACAAAATTCTAGTGCACATGTAAGAAAATGATGTATTTGACAAGAATTTTAGTTGAATATTTAAACTAAAAAGAGTAAAATAAAAACTTTTTCAAAAAAAATGTGACCTCCTTCAAAAACAACCACAAAAAAGAGTAAAATAACCTACAAAACTTTTCTTTCGGAAGTCGGTGGCAAAAGAGACAATGAATTAATAAGTCTAAGCAGATTTCCGTGACCAGGGGGTGTATTACAACGTCTTAAAACCAGACTTATTCCGGCGAGTGATAGTGACAGAGCTATACAAGTCGTCTAGCGCCATCTCGTTCACTCACTGGAAACAGCCTGGTTTTAAAACGTTGTAGTATCCCCCCAGAACTGGAACAGAAATGGCTATTGAAGGACGAGGGTGGACTTTCAGTCAGTAAGAGACTCACAGTCTATTTAGCTCCACCCAACGCGGGAAGATTCATTGATTCATTTTGCCACTTTAAAAAAAGTAAGTTCAACGACTTTTTGTAACAACAAAGTTTCCTATAAAATATGTAAAATAACTCCTCGCGTATCCATGTAATAAGGAAGGATTTAAATATAATCGATTACATTAGAATGACAACACAAACTGGACAATAATCAGAGGTCAAGCACACATAATAGTTATTTTTTACCGACTGCGTGATGTGAATATTAATAGACGAGCATCAGTAACTTCCTATATCATGTGCCTAGAGCATTTAGCTATGGTGGAGTAGGTTTCCATTATATCCGGATGCTGCAGAAAAAAAAGGAATTTTTTACCGATAAGCTTGATTTTGTTGCTGCTGCTTACTTCTTACTTCATGTAAGCCTTCTATATATCACAAATAATGCTCCCACTGCCGTGATACACTCCTCTCTGAGAGAGGGAGTGGGCCGTAATCTATAATCAACCACGCGGGTTGTGGGTTGATAAATGTCATATTATGTCATCGAATGTTTGGTGGTAGGACATTCCGATTTCCTCACGATATTCTCCTTCATCTCCTGATGATAACTTCCTATTTATACACTATGTCAATAAGGTACAGAATGGAAAACCTACTTCAAGATAGTGCAGTGGAAATTTATCTAAACGTGACACACATTGATTTAACCTCAGCATAATTTACCTTATCAATGAATGGATGATAAATATATTTTCTTGCAATAAGCTGGCAAGGTTAGTTAAAGTTTATAAATAAAATTGGTTTTACTATAAAATTATTCGATTTAAAAAAAAAGTCAGGATTTATATTGCGTCGCAGTATTGCGTTGGATGGATTTTATTAAGGTGGTTGGGAACTTGGGACTGATCGCAAACAGATAATTTTTAAATGTTTTTTTTCTATTTTGTGACATGCTAGTTTGAATTAAGTAATATTGTAAGAATTATTTATCAACGTAAGGACGTAAGTCATCACAGCTGTGAATTAAATCTTCGTGCTCCTTATAAATTTTATAGTAAATAGATATTATACCATTAAAGTTATATTTTATGACTAATAATAAACTTTGCACCGTCTAAAGTCCATGTTATGTTTAGATGCCTTGGAAACAAAGGCCGCTCACTTATCTAAGTGTTGGACCAACTGAATACATACTGTATATTTATATACTTTTCTTAGTCATTCTTACTTTGTTACACATTATAAATGTGAAAGTTTGTGAGGATGAATGTAAGGATGTTTGTAACTCTTTCACGCAAAAACTATTGAACGGATCTGGTTGAAACTTTGGTAAAGTTTTTATCGACCGATTTTATGTTTCCGTTTCATAATTTTCGAGTTATAGCGGGCGAAGCCGTGTGCAACAGCGAGTAGGTACTCTATAACTGCATACTTAACTAAGCGAAATATTCAGTAACAAAGACTGATGAGCTCGTGAATCATCGGCGAAGATAAAAAGATCGTATAGGTAAATGCTGGCGTTTAAATAGCTTCGAACATGTTCTTGATACTGTAGGTAGTAATAATATTATTTTATAATTAGATAATCTCCCTCTCACAGAAAGGAGGCCTGTGTCCCAACAGTGGGAACATTTATAGGCTGATGATGATGATGAATTAAGTAATAATTAAAAATACAGCTCTTTGTAGTTTTTGTTACGTTATAGAAGTTCAAATACATCATAGAAAAATCACGACTGTGAAGAGTAATCCCTTTGTTCTTTAACTATTTTTTTATTCAGATTCAAGTAATTTTGATCAAAAATACAATTTGTTGTGCATACGGATATCTTCTATCATATTTACACATGTACCTAATTTCACTATTGTTAATTTACTTATAAAATAAAACTATTTAAATGAACTTGTTGGAAATAAAATCATTATGTAAAACATAGATGTCTTAAATAAGCAATCTTATAAATAAAGATAAGCATGTGTATATGAAAACAAAAATATTATTAGTTTTCGTAAACATTTAAGTACTTACGTACAATTTTACACAAATAAAAACTGTGTCAGATAAGTATTATTATATGTTTGGGCTCGTTTGTTTCATGTATAAAATTAATATGTTTTGACTACAACTTAAAAGTTAAAACTGAAAATTATAATTTAATTTTCATTGACTCGTCATGGCCATTATTGATCGTTAGGTGCAATCTAGATCTAGGTATATATGTTAGCACCTGTTTAGGTAGACTCGTATATTTCAGAGAAGTATTTGTTTTGCGTTTGGAATTTATCAAATGATTTTTATCATATTAGAGCGGAAGAGAGGGTGTTTCTGAACGAACGGCCCGAAGCGAATGGACTGAAGACGGATCGATAACCAAAAACCGTTCGGAAAGACCTGTGTTAGACGAAAACTCACCCTGTCATGCTTCTTTGGGCCCTATTTGAAAACCAGCGATGTAACTTTTTTTTCTATATGTCACAGCTCATGCTGAAATACCTTTGGTCCTCGGACCAAAATTGGTTATTTTATTTTAATTTATTTTGTAAGTTTCTTTTATTTTAAATATAATCTAATAATAATCATCTTTGTTTTGCATTTTAAGTCGTTGTTCTGTCCTGTGTGAGTCCAATAAAACTTTTTCTTATTTTCTTTCTTCAATTTCCCTCTGTCAACCTATGGGTACCAAATACAATACCAATATAAATCAATCGAGTTTTTAACAAAATTTCAAACAGGATCCAATTCTTCTTATTTATCTATGGATCTATCCTACTGGCGCCAATTTTATACATAGATAATAAACAATATCTAGACAAAACGTAATGTTGTTTAAAACCATAGTCAACTAATGAGTTCTGTAATGCTAATTATTTCCGAGACATATGGGTTATTAAAACAACTTATAATTGCCGCGATAAAGTCGCATTCAGTAACGTTAGCTACCTTATCACATAACAGTACCTCACAAACGGTTCTAAGTTCAATAATTACAACAATTTTACGTAACTAATAAGTTATTTGCTAGAATCGTCTCGTGAGAATGATATTGAATTAAAGAAATTAAAAAAAAAAACTATTTTCCCCGGGAACTGATACAACCTCCAATCGAAGCCGCGGAAGAACTAATGAAGATAATGAAAACAGATCCAACTAAATATATTCATAAACTTCACAAAAAACCCGGATTCCTCTATCAGCGTATATTCAGTAGTTCATGAAAATTCTCTTGCTTCTTGCTCATTATAACTAGCTGTTGCCAGCGACTTGGGATCGACTTGGGATTCAAAATTCCCTTTGCATTAATAATTTTCGACAAAGTTCCCCCACAAGTCAGACAGACAGATCTAATGGTACACATACACATGCTTTAAACTAGCATGCTAAAGCACGATAGCATGCTACTTTTAAGCAAATGCTACTTAGCAGCATGTGTATCGAAACCATTTGCTAATAATGAGCATGCTAATTTAAATGTAAACTAATAAGCATGCTCTTTTAGCATGCTAGTTTAAAGCATGTATATCTGCATCATAATTTTCTGACAAATTCCATCTTTGTCTCTTCCTCATGCCATTCCAGTTTAATGTCAAGGTCCGTATCCCCCATGGCCGGTTAACACTCATTGTCTACATCCTACATTTTGGAGGGGACAATCACAAAACCTGGACAATTGAACTGAGTTCAACGAACTGTGCTGTGCATTTTATCGAACACTTGTATTTACTTTTGTTTGCGATCTAGGAGTGTTTTTATCATTATAATTATAAGTCCGATTTAAGTAATTCTTTTTTTGTTGTACTACGTATCGTTCAACTTAGGGAATACTGCAAATTTCATCAAAATCGGTTCAGCAGTTTTTGAGATAGGGAATAAATGAAAGAGATGTTAACGATGTTATTACCGGTGCTACGGATTACAAAATTCTAGTGCACATGTAAGAAAATGATGTATTTGACAAGAATTTTAGTTGAATATTTAAACTAAAAAGAGTAAAATAAAAACTTTTTCAAAAAAAATGTGACCTCCTTCAAAAACAACCACAAAAAAGAGTAAAATAACCTACAAAACTTTTCTTTCGGAAGTCGGTGGCAAAAGAGACAATGAATTAATAAGTCTAAGCAGATTTCCGTGACCAGGGGGTGTATTACAACGTCTTAAAACCAGACTTATTCCGGCGAGTGATAGTGACAGAGCTATACAAGTCGTCTAGCGCCATCTCGTTCACTCACTGGAAACAGCCTGGTTTTAAAACGTTGTAGTATCCCCCCAGAACTGGAACAGAAATGGCTATTGAAGGACGAGGGTGGACTTTCAGTCAGTAAGAGACTCACAGTCTATTTAGCTCCACCCAACGCGGGAAGATTCATTGATTCATTTTGCCACTTTAAAAAAAGTAAGTTCAACGACTTTTTGTAACAACAAAGTTTCCTATAAAATATGTAAAATAACTCCTCGCGTATCCATGTAATAAGGAAGGATTTAAATATAATCGATTACATTAGAATGACAACACAAACTGGACAATAATCAGAGGTCAAGCACACATAATAGTTATTTTTTACCGACTGCGTGATGTGAATATTAATAGACGAGCATCAGTAACTTCCTATATCATGTGCCTAGAGCATTTAGCTATGGTGGAGTAGGTTTCCATTATATCCGGATGCTGCAGAAAAAAAAGGAATTTTTTACCGATAAGCTTGATTTTGTTGCTGCTGCTTACTTCTTACTTCATGTAAGCCTTCTATATATCACAAATAATGCTCCCACTGCCGTGATACACTCCTCTCTGAGAGAGGGAGTGGGCCGTAATCTATAATCAACCACGCGGGTTGTGGGTTGATAAATGTCATATTATGTCATCGAATGTTTGGTGGTAGGACATTCCGATTTCCTCACGATATTCTCCTTCATCTCCTGATGATAACTTCCTATTTATACACTATGTCAATAAGGTACAGAATGGAAAACCTACTTCAAGATAGTGCAGTGGAAATTTATCTAAACGTGACACACATTGATTTAACCTCAACATAATTTACCTTATCAATGAATGGATGATAAATATATTTTCTTGCAATAAGCTGGCAAGGTTAGTTAAAGTTTATAAATAAAATTGGTTTTACTATAAAATTATTCGATTTAAAAAAAAGTCAGGATTTATATTGCGTCGCAGTATTGCGTTGGATGGATTTTATTAAGGTGGTTGGGAACTTGGGACTGATCGCAAACAGATAATTTTTAAATGTTTTTTTTCTATTTTGTGACATGCTAGTTTGAATTAAGTAATATTGTAAGAATTATTTATCAACGTAAGGACGTAAGTCATCACAGCTGTGAATTAAATCTTCGTGCTCCTTATAAATTTTATAGTAAATAGATATTATACCATTAAAGTTATATTTTATGACTAATAATAAACTTTGCACCGTCTAAAGTCCATGTTATGTTTAGATGCCTTGGAAACAAAGGCCGCTCACTTATCTAAGTGTTGGACCAACTGAATACATACTGTATATTTATATACTTTTCTTAGTCATTCTTACTTTGTTACACATTATAAATGTGAAAGTTTGTGAGGATGAATGTAAGGATGTTTGTAACTCTTTCACGCAAAAACTATTGAACGGATCTGGTTGAAACTTTGGTAAAGTTTTTATCGACCGATTTTATGTTTCCGTTTCATAATTTTCGAGTTATAGCGGGCGAAGCCGTGTGCAACAGCGAGTAGGTACTCTATAACTGCATACTTAACTAAGCGAAATATTCAGTAACAAAGACTGATGAGCTCGTGAATCATCGGCGAAGATAAAAAGATCGTATAGGTAAATGCTGGCGTTTAAATAGCTTCGAACATGTTCTTGATACTGTAGGTAGTAATAATATTATTTTATAATTAGATAATCTCCCTCTCACAGAAAGGAGGCCTGTGTCCCAACAGTGGGAACATTTATAGGCTGATGATGATGATGAATTAAGTAATAATTAAAAATACAGCTCTTTGTAGTTTTTGTTACGTTATAGAAGTTCAAATACATCATAGAAAAATCACGACTGTGAAGAGTAATCCCTTTGTTCTTTAACTATTTTTTTATTCAGATTCAAGTAATTTTGATCAAAAATACAATTTGTTGTGCATACGGATATCTTCTATCATATTTACACATGTACCTAATTTCACTATTGTTAATTTACTTATAAAATAAAACTATTTAAATGAACTTGTTGGAAATAAAATCATTATGTAAAACATAGATGTCTTAAATAAGCAATCTTTATAAATAAAGATAAGCATGTGTATATAAAAACAAAAATATTATTAGTTTTCGTATACATTTAAGTACGTACAATTATTCACAAATAAAAACTGTGTCAGATAAGTATTATTATGTTTGGGCGAGTTTGTTTCATGTATCAAATTAATATGTTTTGACTACAACTTAAAAGTTAAAACTGAAAATTATAATTAAATTTTCATTAATTATCTCTCGTCTTGGCCAATATTAATCGTTAGGTGCAATCTAGATCTAAGTAGGTATCTATGTTAGCACCTGTTTAGGTAGACTCGTAGATTTCTAGTAAAAAGTATTTTTTTGCGTTTGGAAAATCATTAAATGATTTTTACCATAGAGCGGAAGAGAGGGTGTTTAGTCTGAACGAACGGCCCGAAGCGAATGTACCGAAGACGGATAGATAATCAAAAACCGTTCGGAAGGACCTCTGTTAGACGAAAACTCATCCTGTCATGCTTCTTTGGGCCCTATCTGAAAACCAGCGCTGTGACTTTTTTTTTCTATATGTCACAGCTCATGCTGAGATTTGGCCTGGCCTCGTACAGGACCAAAATTGGTTATTTTATTATAATTTATTTTGTAAGTTTCTTTTATTTAAAATATAATCTAATAATTATAATTATTATATTATATTTAACTTTTACATCTTTGTTTTGCATTTTAAGTCGTTGTTCTGTCCTGTGTGAGTCCAATAAAACTTTATCTTATTTTCTTTCTTCAATTTCCCTCTGTCAACCTAAACCTATGGATACCAATATAAATCTATCAAGTTTTTAACAAATTTTCAAACAGGATCCAATTCTTTCTTATCTATGGATCTATCCTACTGGCGCCAATTTTATACATAGATAATAAACAATATCTAGACAAAACGTAATGTTGTTTAAAACCATAGTCAACTAATGAGTTCTGTAATGCTAATTATTTCCGAGACATATGGGTTATTAAAACAACTTATAATTGCCGCGATAAAGTCGCATTCAGTAACGTTAGCTACCTTATCACATAACAGTACCTCACAAACGGTTCTAAGTTCAATAATTACAACAATTTTACGTAACTAATAAGTTATTTGCTAGAATCGTCTCGTGAGAATGATATTGAATTAAAGAAATTAAAAAAAAAAACTATTTTCCCCGGGAACTGATACAACCTCCAATCGAAGCCGCGGAAGAACTAATGAAGATAATGAAAACAGATCCAACTAAATATATTCATAAACTTCACAAAAAAACCCGGATTCCTCTATCAGCGTATATTCAGTAGTTCATGAAAATTCTCTTGCTTCTTGCTCATTATAACTAGCTGTTGCCAGCGACTTGGGATCGACTTGGGATTCAAAATTCCCTTTGCATTAATAATTTTCGACAAAGTTCCCCCACAAGTCAGACAGACAGATCTAATGGTACACATACACATGCTTTAAACTAGCATGCTAAAGCACGATAGCATGCTACTTTTAAGCAAATGCTACTTAGCAGCATGTGTATCGAAACCATTTGCTAATAATGAGCATGCTAATTTAAATGTAAACTAATAAGCATGCTCTTTTAGCATGCTAGTTTAAAGCATGTATATCTGCATCATAATTTTCTGACAAATTCCATCTTTGTCTCTTCCTCATGCCATTCCAGTTTAATGTCAAGGTCCGTATCCCCCATGGCCGGTTAACACTCATTGTCTACATCCTACATTTTGGAGGGGACAATCACAAAACCTGGACAATTGAACTGAGTTCAACGAACTGTGCTGTGCATTTTATCGAACACTTGTATTTACTTTTGTTTGCGATCTAGGAGTGTTTTTATCATTGTTATCACTGATTTGGCATTTATCTTGATACGTGGAGTAGCATCTTACATCCGGGAGCGTAGTGTCTTAGTAAAGGACATAAGATATTATTTCATTAGCAATTAATTAAGTTGAGAGGAGCTCGTGGCTAAATAATTACAGCCGCACAGGCCGATCTTCAACGAAACCGTGCTTGCCGAGGTTGGTTGGATGGATGACCATCTGTTAAAGCGAGTTTTCTCCGTGCTCGGAAAGCACGTAAAACCGTTGGTCCCGGCTGGCACTTGCAGATATTTAACTGTTGTTACTGCTAGTCAGAAGCTGTAAAGTCTGACAACCAGTCTTACCATGGGGTGCCTATCTTATTATCCAGCTACTGGGTTGTGGAAGTCCGACAGACAGTCGCTCCATGTAAAATACTGATATTCAGCTCTATCTGGTTCGATTGGAAGCCGACTCCAGTAGTCCAGTATCGCACCAGCCAGAAAAGGCTATATATTTAAAGGCAGATGAGCAATAAATTAAGTTTGTGATGTGATCGGACTTCGTACAACGTTTTTGTGTTGATGATGATCTTGTTTTTCTATGTGGAAGTAGATCAATAGGCCAAAGGAATGTTGAATGTTTGTTATAAAAAACACGTTCCTATAATTTACATTCCTATCATTGAACTGTTGACTTGTTCATTCTGATGCTCATTTTCAGATTCAGTCATTGTTCATAGGAAATGTACTGAAAGGTTTTCTGGTGCTAATTATCTTAAAAGGAAGCCTTGGCCATTACGTGGTACCCTAATATAACCAGAAAGTGTCCCGAAAGTCCTCGTAGGAGATGGCTGGTCGAGTTGGACAAAACTAACGACCAGTACCTCATTAGCTTCTGGATCGAAATACACGAAAACCTTGGGAAAAGCCTTTCCCCAAGAGTGGGATGATGCATGTTTTAAGACTAGGCCCTGTCTGTAGAGGTCAGCAATAAGCGGCCCTCTTTTAGGGCAAAACGTTTGCCGCGGTCAAGGGACTGTAAGCTTGAAACCATTGGCCCTAGAACACAAAAGGTAGCCGAAGTAAAAGGATTTATATTTAGGCAGTTAAATAGTCTGACAACGTCCCCCGTTCTACCAAGTGTGGAAGGACTTTTGATGACTTTTCCCCTTAAAATCTTGTATCATTTTTCAAGAAAATGAACTTTATAGTAATGATACTATCTGTTATCACTTTTTCCTATCACTTTATATATTATGATAACAGAACTTGACAAGAAAAGGTATTTCAAGATACAAAAGGTATTTAGTACATTATTTCAATATCTAGACCTTTGTATCCAAGTTGCGATAGTATTGATACTGTTGTTAATCCATGGATAAGGGTAGATTAAGTCAGTATTCGAATAGAAACGTTATGTACAGGTCTGCGACGCATTGACGAATATCTACAATGGGGATGGCAACTCAAAGATACGAGTATTGTAGATGGCGCTGGGTACGTATGTCCAGATGTCAAGTTAATCAATCTTGTACAAAAAACAGTCTGTATTTCCCTACAGCTATAACCTTGGGGTCTTCAAGTCAAGAGTGAACAGGTTACTTCTAGGCAAGCGTGCTTCACCGTCGACCACATCTTCGCTTACCATCTGGCGAGATAGTGGTCAAACGCGAACCTACCATTAATAAAAAAACCAACAGATTTTTTGTTATACTTATTTATTGAGTCTGTATACAAAATAGATAATTATACAAAATTATTCGTCAATGCAAGTGCATAAACTACAAGCTGAATTAAGACGCCGCGGTGCATCAACAAGAAGAAGAAAAGTGATTTAGTTTAGTGTTTCATTTGATTTTACTGTATTGAATCCACAGTAACTTGCATTTGAGATTTAAAGCTTATGTACTCTATTGATAGAGTCAAGAATTGTAAACAGAATTATTTACAAATCATCTACGATTTTTTCCTCATCGGGTTAAAAGTTAAATTCTGACGTAAACTAGACGTGATTATGTTACAAGGTACTACTTTATAATATTATTTATGAGAATGATTTTATCCGCAATATGATTATGATTTTATAATAATTAGCTAAGGACCAGTTATTTGATCAGTAGTTAGTTTAGAAAATGCACTGAATTTAAAACTAAATGCAATAAATCTGAAACGCTTTCAAGCGCGATCAGTTTATGGAAGAATTTTGCCACTGACAACTTTTAAACGGAACTATATCTTTGTTGATGATGATAACTCGTTATAACTGCATTATCCAAATAATATTTTAAACACATTCTTAGTTTACAAATTAAGTTGCAGATTCTGATAAAAAATAAAATGTTTTCGCAATTTCTGCATCTCAGCCCTTCGTCGCTCCTCCGAAAACAACAAACGCGTATTATCAAAACCGGTATTATAATCTACCTTGCACTTTGATCATGTCAGGCAAGTAATACTTAAGTTGTGTGGTGACGCATTCAGAACTATGCATTCATTTGGTTAAAACTTTTTACTCAGGTACTGCGTTTTTACAGACTTTAGGTCTGTAAATTCATAAAAAAGGTACCTACTTAGTCATAATTTTGGCACTTCACAATTTCATAACTTTCGTAGAGCCTATCTCTACGAAAGTTATGAAATTGTGAAGTGCCAAAATTATGACTAAGTACCCAGTATAAGAGTATAATTTGTCAACGTTTTTAAGAGAGTATATTCCGAAAGTTGGCAACGTCGCAAATGGTTGTCAAATATTAACAAATTTTAATTAATTTAACATTGTTACTGAATGAAAATAAGAAATATGGCTCTGTAGTGCACTAAAAAATTGAAAAGGGAATGCAATAATTAATATTGTAACACCGAATATATAGTTTTAGATGTGAAAAAAGCATTTGGAAGCTTTCCAAATGCCTTTTATACATCTGAAACGGTGACAAAATCAAATTGAGTGTTGTAATAGCATTCCCTTATCATTTTTTTAGTGCACTACAGAGCGATATTTCTTGTTTTCATACAGAAAATTTGACTAATTAATTAAAACTTTTTGCTACGTTGCCAACTTTCAGAATATGCAGCCTTAATAATAAACTGATGTTGAAATTAACATAAATGACTCACGTACCTACCACACAGTTTTGGCTATTTTTAAATACCTCCAAGTTTCCACAAAAAAACGTTGTAACTTTTAAACGTACTATATAACATTCAGGTTTTTTTAACATTGCACATTAAATACACATTTCTCCTGTATATAAGTAGGTCTGTTAACAAACATTTGAACTCACATACACAACGCCTAGACCCGACTTAACTAATTGTAGATCATTCAAATATTTGCTCCGTGCGGAAATCGAAACACGCTGCGAAATAGTCCAATCGCTTAGCCACTGCGCCAAGCGCCAAAAGTAAAATTGAAATCTACAATAAGGAACACAAATAACAAACTACATGTTTAATCACAAAATAACCCGTATTCTAACGTTTTTGTTTACAATCCCGTTCTTATACCTACCGATGACCGTCGACCCATACAAAAAGTGAACTTGACTTAGGTACATAAAGTCGTAACTGTTATGAAGAAACAACCAAGTCAAGGTGATGAATTGTGTGTGATTATTAGTTGCGGTTCGATCGATGATAAGGTTCAATTTATTTTGCCGCGGATTGATTTAAAGCGAATTTTTGTTACGAAGCATAATGAACTCTACATCAATTGTGGAATGTAAAACAATAAGAGAAACAACTGTAAAAAGTTTCAAAACTTTTCCGGACCATATGCGATTTGTTTTTCGTTTGTAGGTTACACAATAAGCATAAAGTTCGTTTTGCTTTGTAAACTTGTTGTGTAACTTACTTGCCGGGGCCGCGGGACTCACGACTTACCGTGACCCCGGAACGTAAAGTGCTATTGAAGGACACCGTGAATTTTAGTCAGTATGAGTCCCTCTCGCTCGAGCGGAGCACGCCCGGTGTGGGAAGACTCATGTGTCGATTTTACCGAGCTAAGAAAATAATGCTTTGTAAACTTTCGCGAAGAAAAATCGCTTCCATTCCATTTCGTGGTAAAGGAAATTGAACCTAAGAGTCGCAATCGGTGCAATGAGCACTTCGAGTGTCAATAAGTGTTTTTTGATTGACGCAAATTGACCATAAAGTTGTTAATATTAGTTCTAATTTCGATAAAATGCATCGAAGGCTTCGCTTTGACATTTAAAGCGGGCAATGGATGTCGATTTATGAAATCATATTTCGTCATTTCGAAGAATAGGAATATTATGTAACAGCATCTCTACATCTATAAAATGATTTACCAAGAGTGCACAACTTGGAACGCAAAGGACAAGGATCTGTGTATGTCTGACACTGCCTCTTTCGCTCTCTACCCAAAGCTGAGTGATGACTTTTATGATGATGACCGCGGGTTCAAAATTCAGCTTAAACTAGGCTTTTTTTGTTTATTTTCAGTTATCAGTATATTTTTTCAAGGTTTCTTCAATTTTTTCAAGAATTTCCGATCAGAGCACGGTCTACCAGCTTGTAATTTAAAACAAACAAAGGCAGAAACTCCATTGTAAAGTATATTTTATAAAAAAAAGAACCTCCACCTTTTTGAAGTCGTTTAAAAATAACAAATAAGAATTTTGGCGAATTCACACATTTGAACATTTTTCGTGGCTAATCAACCTGTGAGTTCAACAACCCCTACTTAGTTTTAATAGTAGAGTGCGCGGCACAAATGAAAGCCTGCGGAAAATTCGTGGTACTACATTTTTTAATTTTTATAAAAGGACTGCAATCATGACGTGGACTAGAAATAAATTAAATTAATGTCACTTTACATTCCCTATCATCTATGCGCATTAATTGAAGATCATTTAGTGACCTCATTAGACTTGAAGCAGGTAATAAAAACAATCGTATTGTTGCTACAACTACCATTAGAATAAAATGGTAAATCAAGTATACGGGTATTAACTGGGTTTATGGGCATTTAACCTTGAGCCACAATTAATTTAATGATCTAGCCATAAACAAATGTATAATATGAGAAATACTAAAGCTTCAAAGATTAACTTCTATCTTATTTATCCTTCTGGATGACTAGTTTTTTGAAAAAAAAAAATAGTTTTCTGTTCTTCCAGTTTATCTTTTATCATCCATACATTTGGATTAAAATAAATACAATCCGTGAAATGTTTACCATAACCTTAAAAAATAACCACATTCCCATAATGTACAAGAACTTGGTGCCAGGCCCAATGATCTTTGAATCTAATTGAAGATGAATTTCATCGGTTCACGCTTCATTCGTAAGTAAAGAGAGGTGCAACACTAATGAAGTCGGAACCAGTGCTGAAAATATGGGAGTGCCAACGGTGCCAGGGCACTGGACGTAGACCACTAGAGGGGCCCAGAAATGGCCAGACTATGACCACAATCGGACAGACCAAGGCTTCAAATCAACTATTTTTATAAATTCGTCATTCCAACATGATCCCGTCGTTATATTGCTAAAAGTTCGGAATCTGCTTAATGAATTAGTTGATAATTGCATTGGTCGGTCAATGGTCTCGTAATTCGTAATAGAATTGTGTTTATAAGGACATTTGAACATTTATTCATGTCTTGTCTTGTCATGATTTCATTTATGCATATTTTTACATAATTAGCTATTAGGTAGTTTTATAAATACGTTTTTACAAACTTCTTACTGCTTCAGAATGCTTATAACAGCGATATGAAGTTGTAAGAAGTTCGTAAATAGCAAGAAACATTTGTACGAGATTACATTTCTTTGCCATTTCTTTAAATGGAGTGTCAGTGATTGACCACTGGAAAGTCATAATGAAGCCAGAATCTACTGATTACCAAACTTGTCAAAATCAACAATTTTATCATTAACTGAAATCAATGATGTAACATTCTAACACAAACCTGCAAATAGCTGTCAAAAGTTAAATATCGTATTGGCTTTTGCATTTGCAATGAAACTGACAAATGTAAATGTTCCCTAAAATCAACTATTCTGACGCTGTTGATGCACTCCACTCCACTCCTCAACTTAGCCTCATAACAGGTATCAAGCCATCCAAGTTCAGTGGATAACCGCTGGTCAGTGAATATCAAGTTAGCCTATAGACAGACCATGGATAGACCTTTCCAATGGACCGAGGCGTGTATGGCTTTTAGAAGTTTAGAAGAACACTAGAGGTTGAGAAAATCAGTCATCGCAAGGAACTGGAGAGAGTAGTTCAAGCAGATAAATCAAATTAGACTAAGGAAGGAATTAAGAGTGAGAAAGAGGAAAGTTATGTTACAGATAATTTGATATAACTGTTGGCAACACCAACATCAACAATTTTAATCTGTATTTTGACGTTTATATTATCTGTGGAATTTTGTATTTCGCTCTCTTCCAACCACGAACTGTGCAATAAACGGACGTGTCTGTAACTCCAATTTTTACTTCACCAAATACTGAAGCCCTCCTGCCCTACCAGCAATCTAGCAACATTATACAGTCCACTGCTACCGGCCGGCTACATGGTCCTTCGTCAGAATGGATGACATAGATGTTTTGTATGTAATACCTTCGAAGCATGTTTCCTGCTTCTGATTAATTACCTGTGATTACCACATGAGTTGACAATCTGCTAGGGATTAATTAAGTCTTTTATCATTGATAAGTAAGTACAGTGTAGTTATAGCAATTATTTGACCCTCATTGCATATAATGATTGGGATTTTTGGATAGCAAATCGATAGTGGTTTATATTTCTTCTATTATATTCTTTTTTGCTTTGCTCAAATAAATTGTAATCTAAAAAATCTCAACTATGCAAAGAGGGGTCGTCAGCCAACTGCTTTAAGACACCGTACATTGTCCCGATCAAAACTAGGTATGGTCATTGTCATTGACCAAACTTTTTGTCATTATTATGTAAGATATTGATTATATCGGAAAGTTGCAGTTTGCAACAATTCCATCTTTGATGTATGAAAGACCGAAAGGCAGGCCCTCCTGGAAAATATCTCTAGATACGCCCATGTCAAGAACTATGTCATTCAGGACAAACTAAAGTCATCGATACTACTACTAGTAAGTAATAGGGGTCACATTGGTAGTAATACCTACAGACTATCTTACTATGCCTTAAGGCGGCGCTAGTCGCGAGCTCGAACTCACTGGCGGGCATGGTCAAAAACCATGATATTTCACCGGAAATCGAGCCATATTGTTCATGTATGCGCGAGCGTCATCCCCCCGTAGAGAAAACAGGGGAAAACTTATTCAGTGAGATGCACGATCATTCAGCGCGCGTAAAAAATACGGCCTTTGGACGTCCACTGCACCAATTAACAAATAAAATTTATTAAATTCTTCGATAAATTTGCCTGTCGGTACGGACTTCGTTTGAAACTTGTTCTTTAGCTTAATTTACACCTAAAGTTGTGTTAAAATTTGCAAAAAAACAAATCTTTACTCGTAACTTTCTAATAGCTTCATTTTTACAATTCTGCTTCCATACAGAAAAATTAATAATGAGACAAAAGATGTAAAAAATATAAAAACCCCAACGAAGTTAATTATAGCTGCAGTGTGTGATGTCTCCTGACCATTTATATGGAATAGATACATAATCTTTCCATAGAGATGTATCGTGCTATAAATGTACATCTTTACATTATAGCTGCTGTGTGTGAAGCCCTGTACGGGAGATGGAAAAACAATGATACTCGTAATTAATGTCAATGTCGTAACGCATGAAAATCTCAACATTCGTTAGTTAATTGTCATTCACATTGGCTGTTATCACAAAACCACTTAGAAACAACAATAAATAGGTACCTACAAGATAAATACGTAAGTAGCTAATGTTGTCAATAAGTTATTAAGTAAATACACTTCCTGAGACATTGTTTATAACTTGTACAGATATAAAAATTATAAACACGCTATGTTACTAAGCGCACTTACACAAAGACTCTACTAAGATATTATTGATATTTATTATCACTTTGCTGTCGATATAATCATTAAATGTTCATATATGTATTGTTGTAGTATATCGAATAACACTATCACGACTTGCGGAGCTGTGGCTCGCCACTTCAATAATCTTGCACTCGTTTTCAAAGTACATAGATCAGCTATTGTCTTATGTGGGGTCAGTTCTGGACCTATAATTGTGCAGGGATCACTAGGTGAGCAATTGGATCATGATTTACTTTGACCATGAATGTATAAGTTTGATGACTTTAATGTTGAAGAAGCAGTACCTAAACAAGAAAAAACTTAAAAAAATGAAAATCCTACAGGAATTGATGAAAATCCACTTCGCGAGAAATCCAAGCGCGAGGAAATTTTGTGTAAAAATCGTTTTATTTACCTTTAGTTATTCCCAGTTTGACTGTGCACGTGATGTTGCTGAAATGTATGTCCACTGGGTCAACTTTAGGGATCATGTGGAGCCCCTGCGCCAGCGCAGGTGGCGGAGCAACCGGCTGGGCTTCCCGGGAGGATCCCTGGGCGGGGCTCGGGATCGGGGGTGCTGAAGGAGCGGTCATCCCCGAATTCCCGGTAGTGAACGCCACACTCGTTTCGTCAACAATCTGCGCGCCGGCAAGCATCATTGCGATCGCGAACTACACTGTTTCTTTGATACAAGTTCCGCGCGTGCGCGCTCCGATACGTCGCGCATTCAAGTGCGCCCGCGCTTCGCTCCAACGCGAAGTGGACTATTGGAACCCTTTGTCCGTAGCCGGTAAATAATTGCACACGCATTTGTTTCATTGCACGTTAATTTGTAAATGAGTGTTGGGCGACACTCTATAAGTTAGTGTGTGGGTGTGCGCGCGTATGTGTGCGTAGCGCAGTGAACAATACCCTTTATTGTAATGTTACTGCGTTACCTACTTGTAATTTTAATGTGCAAAGAAACAAAGATACGCATGTAGTGTCTTCCTTAAATTTAAGAACAACAGCTTTATATGTATTGTAAATATTTATAAATAGCACATTGGAGCTCACAACGGTTAAGCCAGATCGCACGGTTAATAACGATGTAGTGTAATATTTAATTGATTTTAAATATGTTTTATCATCATAAAGTTAATAACTATCATTTATTAAATTATGAAAAAAAAAATAGAAAAACTTGGTTTTATTTACTCAAAATACTTCTATAATGTTATACAAAATAAATCTAATAATGTCGTGAGGAAGCTAGGGATTTTTCAAACGAATTAAAAAAAACAAGAGCAGCTTAATTTTCAACACTATAGGGAACACTGAAAATAATCAACCAGCACCTGAATTATCAATCAACACCTGAATTTCTGTCACCTTACAGTCATTTATTTATAATATCATTGCCTTACAGTATTGATCCGCGTAACATATCGGTAAAGGTTTGGTTTGAGGATATCGATACAGAAAGATAAAGATGTTTCAGATTTTACATGAGATCCTGAAAAAAAGCATACCTAATTAATTAAATTCTCAATTCTAAGTCCTTTATTCTTGATGGTAATGCAAGCATAAACTCAGTGAGTTTAAAAAATAAACAAACAGAATTCCAGAGTTGTTAAAAGCGCCATCTCTGGTTAACTCAATCAACTAGAAACACACGTATTTACTCACATAACTTACATATAATGTAACTCCTATGTACAACAGATAAAAATAATGTAACGGCGTTCTGTAAAAAGTTCCAAGAGTAGAACATAGATGGCGTAACTCGATCATTTCATGGATCGATGTTGTTTTTGTTTAGTTTAAGGTCACAGACCTCTCTATTGACCCTCGTACTGGGTCAATAACTGTTACAACCTCTTGAATAAGAGGCCAACGTTTCTACACACGTGAGTTTTGTAATAGATGACTATGCTGCTCAATGATAGGATTATGGGTAGGCCCCTCTTTCTTACCGGGCACACTGGATGAGGAAGGAAGGGCACTATGGGTAGGCCCCTCTTTCGCGCCGGGCACTGCACTGGGCAGGTGCCTTGAGGCCCGAGATCGATGGGAACCCGCTGATTCAATTACTTTCGTAGCGGGATCCAACACAGTTTTCATTGACTTGGTCTTCGTCGAGCTTCATTTCCTGGGCGCTTTTCTGGTGGTTGGTTCGTCGTTAATGTTGATTCTGGCTTTCAGGAGACGCCGTGATTTGGGGATAGTGGGGTGCGGTCCCAAAATACAGCGTGGTCCAACAATGAAACGTTGCCACGCAACGACGCGACGCGACCGACGACGCCAACAACGCGGCTGCGCAACGTTAACGCTGTGCAGACGTTGGAGAGACGCTTAACCATACGCTTAACGCTCGTAAAGCGGCCTTAGGAAGACACTGAGCTCAATAAAAAAAAACAAAACCATAAAAACAGACCAGTGAAATCCAAAATCTGAAATGGGACCTAAACTGTCCCTCTACTCTCCACTACACAAAATGGCCTGAATGACCTACATAACCTAGATGTTATCCGAAATAACTTAACAATTCAAGCGATAGAAATACTACATCAATACCGAGAGATCCCAGGATTTTCTCAAAAGGGCAAAGTGGCCTTGAAACGCAAATATAGTAAAAAAAAGTACCCAGATCACTTAGAAATATACACGCTGTTTTTTTGCATTTTCGTCAAACTTCAGGTGGTTGTCACAAAAGTCATAAATAATCTATTGAAAGTACAGTACCGGGCACCGCAAAACTGATAACGGCTGCTTTTTTTTTGTTGTTGAAATTTTACAGTATTTCAGAATTAAACCCTTAATTCAATACAAATGGAAGAGAATCATCCGACTACGCAGTCCGCGCGTACGCACACAGCGATGAGCAGCTGGTGTGCGTGAATTGAAGCTACTAGTCTTGAAGAAACTAGTTCACACTTACGGATTTCAGAAAAAAGAAAAAAAAAATAAAAAAAAATACCTACCTATTTTATTGTTGATTTGGGTCGAGAATCATGAGTATAATCACGTCCTTGAATTTGACTAGGTTGCAGATCAACACATTGTATTATTTTTTTTATCATAGTTATGGGCAATCAGCACCGCTAATTTGACAAGTATAATTTTTTAGTCACAGTTTTTTATGATTCAAACTTGAACACAATAAGTACGTATTTGCGTAATAGGAGCAGAAAAAACCTTCACAAAAACAGTATAATTATGGTTTAATGGCTAAGAACGGTAAATTAATCTGTTTAGCACGACTATTTTTAATCCTGTTTATTTTGCTCATAATTTATTCGCATAAATTAAATTTTTAAAAATCCATAACACTCCATTTACATTAGCTAGACCTAGAGCTCATAAATGAGGATAGAGGCTTACATTACTCTTACATACTTGTAGAATGCATAAATGCTTTCATTATAGTAAGTGAAAAAAACGTTGAGCGTTTTTTTGACTCACTGATCACACCACAACACCAATAAATAAACTAGAAATAATATTTGTAAAAAAAATAATTCCCTTTGGCATTCTTCCTTTGGCATTTTATTATTTATTTGTCTGTGTGTGTGTGCATTATCGAATAAATGGTTTCTATTCTATTCTATTTCTATTCTTTCAGGAAATTCAGGCGAATTTTACCTACCATTTTTGTGTATTCAGTTAACAAAGTCGGATAAATAAAAAATAACATAAGTATCGAACACGCCACACGCCTGTGGCCTACGAAGGGTCAACAAATGAAAAGCAAATAGGAACATCAAAATCAAATAACTGATTTTATAAATGGGCAGTTTGTGAGGATGGATGGGAGGGGTTTTTTTTGTATATTTGCCCCAAAGTTAATATGCCAAATTTCTTAAGGAGTAGCCAAGAGAATATAAGAATTAATCAGTTGTGTGTCTTGGGTCTCTTTTATCTGGCGTATCTCGGAGACTTGCGTCGGCGTCGCCTAGCATACGAAAAGGCTTAACGCGAAATTAACGCGAAAATTTCAGAACAGATTTGGATGATGTTTGGTACACAGATAGTAGTTTATAAACCTGGATTACACATAGGATACATATTACATACGTTGAAGCGTGCGAAGCTGCTTGTAACAGCTCAACTAATACTTTCGAAAAAAAATCTTTTATTTTCGAAAACAGGATCTCTGACTTGTGCACAAGTAAGTTTATAAACTCGCATAAATACAAGTATTTGTTAGGTTTCGGCCTTTTTTCGAAACAGGTTTTTAGGTACTTTTTTTGCTTCTATAGGTACCTTTGCTTCGTAAGATACTTATGGTGAATTCAGTTTTAAATTAATGATGAATCAAAAGCAGCCGGAGATCCGGGTTTTGGGAAACTGCTCTGAACAATTTGTTGGACTTTTCGGCCATAGTCAATTTAAGGATTTTTCAGAAAGTCATCCAATTTTGCAGAAATTATGACTTCATCATTTCCAGAAAATTCATCATCGATGCTAAAATTAAAATCACAAATATAGGTTAGTACAGCTATTCACTAAAGTGCTGAACGGATATCGATTGGCTAGGTAAGTAAGGTTCCTGTTCTGAGGCCAATTATCATGACTTTTTTGTGATGTTAAGTAAACTTTGGCGTTAATCTGTAATTCAGAACTCGTTCGTACACTAGAAGCGCTTTTTAATTTTTCCATACAATAAACGCAGTAAATACTTCAAATACGTTCTAAATAAAATACAGACATCTTGTAAGAAGGCCTCTGGACTTCACATACAACCACTCAAAAGTTCTGTGATCATTTCCCATCTCCACTTCACACTCAGACATTAAAAAATACTTTGAATTTTTGATTATTTTGTAATTATGGTAACTGACCAAATAATATAAAAATAATAATATTATTTAGATGGGATTCAGTTCACCTCCTTGTTTTTTATTTCTTCAAAGTGTTTGAACTTTGTTTTTCCAAAAGTAAGGACATAAATAAAGAAAATCATTAATTACGAAAAATGTTTAGCTTTTGTTTGAAGTCCTGCAGTTTCTTTTGTCCTTTTTTGAATGCATAAAAAATCGTTTCTCTTTTTTGCATACACGAGCCCAAACTCATGGGTTTATTTCTACGGAGTTCCTATAACCACCTTCCAGCTCCATCATATCGATACTGTCTAAAGACAAAGTACCTACTCGCCAAGACAAATCGCCGAGTCCAAACTCGATGGGGTTGCGACGTTTCATTAGAGAGTTCCTATGGCGACCTTCCAGCTCTATCATCAGATCAGCTCCATATTGTCATCATAATATTGCTTTGTCATGCAATATGCACAAACGTGCAATATGTCAGCACAGTCGGAAACTGGGAAGTGTGTCAAAAACTTTGTATACGAAATATAAAAATTTGAAATAACAGACAAGAGAATAGTTGGTGCCAAATTAACAAAAATGAGTCCTCGTTTAATGAAAAGCTTTAGTAAATATCCGAATTTTGAGTGGAAATCAGTGTCCAGTAAAGGAATTCGATATGCAATGAGGACTTAGTAAAGGTCAATGACTAGTGCCATCCTGTACTACACATGATACCCTACCATAAATGGTATATGCAGTTAAAGAAAAATGAAAAACAAATACAAAAAAGTTTAAAGTAACCGTTCTTTCGGAAGTAGGTGGCTTTGATTTTTTTATTATTTCATTGACTATTGCCACCGACTTCCGAAAGAAAGGTTATTTTAAACTTTTTTGTATTTGTTTTTGAAGTCGGTACTTTTTTAAAAAAAGTTTTTATTTTACCTTTTTTAGTTTATTTATTAAATATTCAACCCAAATTCTTGTAAAATACAAAGTTTTCTTACATGATGTGCACTAATCTTGTAATCCGTCACAACGAAAAAATCCATATCTCTAAAACTACTGAACCGATTTTGATGAAACTTGCAGTGTACCCTAAGTTGAACAATACCTAGTACAACAAAAAAAGAATTACATAAATCGGACTTGTAGTTCCGGAGATATGCGTGCACAAACATAAAAACATACATACACTTATGAAATTTGGTACATTTGTTCAGACACTGATATAGAATAACATATACGAAAACTGGGCAGTTCTGATAATATTACATACTGGTCGAATTGATAACCTCCTTTTTTTGAAGTCAGTAAAAATAGGTAGGAACTGAGGAATGTTGCCAGACACATCGCGGAGTAGATAATTCACTTCCTTGTGAAAAAAAAACGATTTTGTTTCATTCCACGTTCAGCCTCGGTAGCGGCCTTACACCAACAAAACTATACAGATATAAATTAACGTTAATTAATTTAACTTTTATATACTGTATTGTTTTTTTTTTTCATTTTTTTAATTTTTTGCTTCGTGTGTAAGAGCCAAATTAAAAAAAGAGAAACATTATGAACTCAATATTTATTGTTCAGCGTTTGCTTACCTACATGAATAAAACTTCTTTCTCTTTGATTCGCTTTAAAACTGGATACAGGCTTGGATTTTGAAAAGACTTAAACAAAAAACCAGTCGCTGTACCATACCTACCGAATTAAAATACCAAATCATTTTGGACCGACACTCGAATTTGGATTTTGATTTTGTAATTTCGTACCAATATCAAAATGCGTTTCACGCGTCAATGTCAAAAGTCTCACAACTTACCTTTTTTGTATTTAAATCTAATCAATGACCTATATGTATACATATTAATGTATATTAGTTTTGAATAAGTTGTAAAACAAATACAGGCGTGACATTTTTTATCCATTTCAGTATACCATACCTGGTACCTTAGTTACTACTGCTACAAAATAATAAGTATGATTTGGTTTGGCCCTTTACGAGCATATATTTTAACTTGCCTTTAATATAAATATATTGATGAGTCAATCCACTGAATTTTAAACTAGCTTCAGAATTTAAAAAAAACACACTTTTGTTGATTTCTTTTCTTAGCTTTTTCTTTTATTTTGGGTTGTTCTGAGTTCGCCACAAAAATAATTCTTCACGAAAAAAAGTGTGTACAAATTAGCCAAAGGTTTTTTTTTTTATTTTCATTATTGCGCATTCGACCTTTTATTTCCGCACGAGGGTAGCAGAGCAATCAAATTATAAAATCCAGCACAACAATACTACCAAAAACGAAGACACAATGTGGAATCTTAACAGAAAGAACTAGGAGAACAGGATCAAAACTTTTTTTCGAGGGGAATTATTTTTGTGACGAACTTAGAACAACACAAAAAAAAGAAAAAGAAAAGAAAGATGATCCTGGGTTCTTTTTACGGTACCTTCTTCAGCCTTTTTTCATTACTAATCAACGTTGTTTTAATTTTTCGCATTAAGGGCGTTAAGTGCAAAATATATGGAAAATAATTATTTAATTATTATTTTTATTTAATTTTCCGTAACTCTTTCGA
Source organism: Agrotis segetum (assembly GCA_036375495.1). Lineage (NCBI taxonomy): Eukaryota > Metazoa > Arthropoda > Insecta > Lepidoptera > Noctuidae > Agrotis > Agrotis segetum. The sequence continues at coordinate 285,188 of JAQSVV010000073.1, read as the reverse complement.
ATAATCCCGCAGTAAAAATGCGCAAAGGGCCGCTAATCGTAAGTATATAATAATAACATTTTCGCTTAGAAATAAATTATTGCCACAATTGTAACTAGGTATAGTTCGTGTTCGTGCCTATAAAGCAAATACTTTAATCAAGAACAATGTACAAATGACTTTGTAAATATTAATTAGGTAATGTATCTGGTTATCGTCATTACTTTTTATTGGTTATGTAATTATGTTACTTTACCGCAGGAATTCGGCACTCTAGAATATGCTGTTTTATAGTTTCTTATTGTATATTTATTTATTTGTGTACAAACGGAAAATGTACAGGGTTATTTGTTAAATATTAACAACCTTTCACATGAGCGTAAAGTACTGATTATTATGGTAATAAAAACAACTTTTACTACAAAACCAACACTAAAGCTATTGTCAAACAGACAGGCGTGGCGAACGCGAAGCGAGGCGTTTTTGTTTGTAATGTATGGAATTGTTTGAAGCCAGTCACATAGACTATCGGATCGCTTTCGCTTTTCTATGTGACTGGATTCAAACAATTTCATACATTATAGCTTTAACTAAGATCAAATAAAATTCAGGTGTATCATACACGAAACACGTAATTTTTTAAGTACTATCACCGCCCATGAAAGGTTGCTTATGTTTTACAAACAGCCCTATTTAATAGGTACGTGAAATATAATTAAAGGTACACAATAACAGTGAATTAATCCTACTATATCCTATTAATATTATAAAGGTGAAAGTTTGTATGTATGGATGTATGGATGTTTGTTACTCTTTCACGCAAAAACCACTGAACGGATTTGGCTAAAATTTGGTACACAGATAGTTTATAACCTGGATTAACACATAGGATAGCTTTTATCCCGATTTTTAGTTCCCGTGGGATAATTTTCGCGTTGTAGCGGGTGAAGCCGCTGGCAACAGCTAGTAATGTATAAATCAACAATTTTTGTATCATTGAGTTAGTAGAGTGGAAAATAATGTTTTTAAGGTAAACTGACGCAAGTATTGATTTCAATAAAAATGACCTGCCTACTCGTACACTGACACGCGATAAGAAGTGGCGATTGAAAAATACGAGTATAATTAGGTATCTTTCTACTATCACGTAGGTATTTTTAATTTTTTATTAATTAAAAGCTTGTTGCACCACAAATCATTTATGCATTTAACGTAAAAAAAAACATAAACAATAATTCTATCCTTGTCATCTTCAAACAATTGGCAGAAACAAAACGATAACATAAATCATCATGTTTATCGCTCACGTGTGGAGTTTAGTATTTTTTGTTTTCAAAACAAAGTCATAACAAATAGATAAGTATTTATTTATTTTTAAATTGAAATAAAATATTTAAACATAGACTTAGGGCGACTTTTAAGAACGGTTTAACATGTTTATAATCTTATTTAAGCACAAAAGTCAATAGTATTTTGTGCTTAGATAAAATTTTAAACATGTTTAACCGTTGGTAAAAGTCGCCCTTAATTACAAACTTAAACAAAATTCTACAATTAATATAACAATTAAAAGAATTAAATTAAAACTCAAATTAAATATTATATTATTCAAAAGACAATAGTGCACATAGGCGTCAAAGTACTCCATCCGGGAACGTGCCCAGAAGATTGGCAGCATTGCCAGTTGCCACATTGAATGGCATTGCTTATTCTTTGGCCGAAGAAAGAGCCAACCCTCAGTGGCCTACCATGAACTCTTAACGCGATCCAGTTTAGGCTGTGGGAAAGAGATGGCGCTAGACGACTTGTATAGCTCTGTCTCTTTCCCATAGCCTAAACTGGATCGCGTTAAGAGTTCGTGGTAAGGCTCCTGGTCACCCAAAGTTTCGACCAGACCCCATGCATCGAGCGTTTCGACCCCAAATGGCTCAAAACTGCAACAACAAAATTATCATAATACATTGAATATAAATGGAACGTTCAACGCATGCGTGCCGCTGCTGGGTCATAATGTCAGTTTAAAGATAAACCCATTAGAGTAATTAGTAAGATAACTATAAAATGCATTGTCGCGTTGTCTGCGATAATCCCTACCATCACACATTTGCATCCGCTAGAATCAGTCTAATAAAGGATAATGCTCACGCTTCATAGAAAAACCTAGCTCCGGCAATCAGGAGTGGTATCTCAAATAATTACCTATCAATATACCTAACCGGATATATAATAGTTCGAAGACATTGTGACATCCACCAACCCGCACTGGGCCCGCGTATCCACCACGCGTATGGCCCACTCCTTCTCACAGAGAGGAATCCTGTGTGCCAGTGGAAACATAATAGGCTGATGATGATGATGACCGATGCCTGAAAAAAATCGAAAAACAACTAGTACGAGTAGTAATTACCCATTTCTTTCAATACAAAATCATTCCTGACCGACGACGCTCCACTTCATTGCCCCACGTTTCCTTAAACGATTAGGGCTGGAGATGATCTACAAATTACCATACCACGAGCACATCCCACTATCAAAGGGTAATGCGCAATCTGGACGCGTAATAACGTACGCCTACGCATCAGTCGGACCGACATTATACCACAGATTATACTCTTCGAGCTCAAGTAGATAAACATCAATTTATCTACTTACGTAGTTGTACATTTCTGTAGCAGTAAGGCTGAGCGCAGACTTGAGTCAAAACAGTTTTAAGATAGACTATTGCTTTACAAAAACCATGAAGATGCTCACACTTAAAACAAAACGTCTCATAGACAATATTGTCTAATAGACACAAGAACTGCACAGCGACAAGTCTGACACTGAACAGTTTTGTTTCAGGTGAGCGGCGTGTCGTAGACAAAACAGTTTTGTTTATGTTTTAAGACAGACTTGTCTATGTGAGACAAGACTGTCTTACAACAGTTGTGACTCAAGTCTGCGCTCAGCCTAAGCTGATATTATTGATCGTTGCAACCACCGGCCTTCATACGGGTCACATTACCGTTTTCAGTGTCCATTTCACACGGTATTAGGTATTAAATATGTATGGTTCCGCTAGAAACGATATTTCAATATTAGGAAATTGAGGTTCATTGTTCATTTCACCTATTTTACCCGTAGACAGTACAGAACTTGGTTAATTAAATGTTTTTTTATTTAAACATAAACTATCCAATCATTTGTATACTTTAGGTTCGATACCTAAGTTATTTAGCGATTATTCAATTACGTAAATCGCAACGGTCTTAAAATATATGGTGTTAAAAACAAAATATTATAATTAATAATAAAATAAAAATATCACACGGTGCACTGATTAATTAAGGGTCTATAGTACCTCAGTATACTTTTACTCGCTCGCACTTGTACGTACCACGCACTATTGCTTGCTCTTTCTTTTAGCTGTCTACACGCAAATCTATTTATTTTACGGCGAAAAAAAAGGAAATTCAAAAAAGTAACATAAGACCTGCTTTATAGTTAGTTCAGTTAGTATAAAAAGTTTCATGATCTAATTTTAAGTATTGTCTGATTGCCAGCGTTTTATTGTTAAAGGACCACGGGCAAAAATGTATGGAGGCTGCACCATCGCCCAACAGCGATGACACCTATGCCAAATGAAAGCTTTGAGGATGTTATGCATTTCTTATTATGGCAACTAAGTCGAATTCGAGCGCCAACAAGGTGATTTCGAGCATCGAAAAATGTTCCCTTACCTAACCTAACCTGGGACGATATCAATTAAAAGATTCGAAACAGGTGGCATTCGAAGCGTGTGGTAGCCACGATATACTTTTACTATGGCGACATTCTTCAAATGTGTAAGGTTTACCTGGAAAATCTGAAAATGTCAACCTAACCTAACTTGTAGCAATATTCTCCAACGGATTTGAAACAGGTGTCATTTGAAGCGTGTGGTAGCCACGATATACTTTTACTATGGCGACATTCTTCAAATGTGTAAGTTTTACCTGGAAAATCTGAAAATGTCAACCTAACCTAACTTGTAGCAATATTCTCCAACGGATTTGAAACAGGTGTCATTTGAAGCGTGTGGTAGCCACGATATACTTTTACTATGGCGACATTCTTCAAATGTGTAAGGTTCACCAGGAAAATCTGAAAATGTCAACCTAACCTAACTTGTAGCAATATTCTCCAACGGATTTGAAACAGGTTTCATTTGAAGCGTGTGGTAGCCACGATATACTTTTACTATGGCGACATTCTTCAAATGTGTAAGGTTTACCCGGAAAATCTGAAAATGTCAACCTAACCTAACTTGTAGCAATATTCTCCAACGGATTTGAAACAGGTGTCATTCTGAAGCGTTAGCCACGATATAGCGTGTGACATAGCCACGATATACTTTTACTATGGCGACATTCTTCAAATGTGTAAGGTTTACCTGGAATATCTGAAAATGTCAACCTAACCTAACCTGTGGCAATATTCTCCAACGGATTTGAAACAGGTGTCATTTGAAGCGTGTGGTAGCCACGATATACTTTCACTATGGCGACATTCTTCAAATATGTAAGGTTTACCTGGAATATCTGAAAATGTTAACCTAACCTAACTTGTAGCAATATTCTCCAACGGATTTGAAACAGGTGTCATTCGAAGCGTGTGGTAGACACGATATATTTTTACTATGGCGACATTCTTCAAATATGTAAGGTTTACCTGGAAAATCTGAAAATGTCAACCTAACCTAACTTGTAGCAATATATATTCTCCAACGGATTTGAAACAGGTGTCATTTGAAGCGTGTGGTAGACACGATATACTTTTACTATGGAGACATTCTTCAAATAATATATGTAAGGTTTACCTGGAATATCTGAAAATGTTAACCTAACCTGTGGCAATATTCTCCAACGGATTCGAAACAGGTGGCATTCGAAGCGTGTGGTAGCCACGATATACTTTTACTATGGCGACATTCTTCAAATGTGTAAGGTTTACCTGGAAAATCTGAAAATGTCAACCTAACCTAACTTGTAGCAATATTCTCCAACGGATTTGAAACAGGCGTCATTTGAAGCGTGTGGTAGCCACGATATACTTTTACTATGGCGATATTCTTCAAATGTGTGCGGTTCATCCGGAATACCGGAATACCTTTCCAGGTAAACCTTACATATTTGAAGAATGTCACCATAGTAAAAGTATATCGTGGCTACCACACGCTTTAAATGACACCTGTTTCAAATCCGTTGGAGAATATTGCTACAAGTTAGGTTAGGTTGACATTTTCAGATTTTCCTGGTGAACCTTACACATTTGAAGAATGTCGCCATAGTAAAAGTATATCGTGTCTACCACACGCTTCAAATGACACCTGTTTCAAATCCGTTGGAGAATATTGCTACAAGTTAGGTTAGGTTGACATTTTCAGATTTTCCGGGTAAACCTTACACATTTGAAGAATGTCGCCATAGTAAAAGTATATCGTGGCTACCACACGCTTCAAATGACACCTGTTTCAAATCCGTTGGTGAATATTGCCACAGGTTAGGTTAGGTTGACATTTTCAGATATTCCAGGTAAACCTTACACATTTGAAGAATGTCGCCATAGTAAAAGTATATCGTGGCTACCACACGCTTCAAATGACACCTGTTTCAAATCCGTTGGAGAATATTGCTACAAGTTAGGTTAGGTGACATTTTCAGATTTTCCGGGTAAACCTTACACATTTGAAGAATGTCGCCATAGTAAAAGTATATCGTGGCTACCACACGCTTCAAATGAAACCTGTTTCAAATCCGTTGGAGAATATTGCTACAAGTTAGGTTAGGTTGACATTTTCAGATTTTCCGGGTAAACCTTACACATTTGAAGAATGTCGCCATAGTAAAAGTATATTGTGGCTTCCACACGCTTCAAATGACACCTGTTTCAAATCCGTTGGAGAATATTGCTACAAGTTAGGTTAGGTTGACATTTTCAGATTTTCCAGGTAAACCTTACACATTTGAAGAATGTCGCCATAGCAAAAGTATATTGTGTCTACCTCACGCTTCGAATGACACCTGTTTCAAATCCCTTGGAGAATATTGCCACAAGTTAGGTTAGGTAACTGGAAAGCACGGGCGCCCTGCGGACTCTCCGTCCGCATTCCGGCCCATCGTGCTGCTCGACGAGGTGGGCAAGCTCTTGGAAAGAGTCATTGCAGACCGCCTCGTCGGGCACCTAAATCGGGTGGGCCCGAAACTGTCGGAGAGCCAGTTTGGCTTCCGCAGGGGGCGCTCGACGGTAGACGCCATCATGCGCGTTAGAGCCCTCACGACGGGGGATGCAGTGGCCCGGGGCAGGGTCGTCTTGGCGGTGTCTTTGGACATTTCCAATGCCTTTAACACCCTGCCCTGGAGTTGCATCAGGGAGGCACTCCGGTATCACCGGGTGCCGACCTACCTCCGTCGTATAGTCGAGGATTACCTGACGGACAGAGCCGTCATCTACCCCGGTCACCGGGGAGAGTGGAACCGGCGAGAGATGTCGTGCGGTGTTCCACAGGGATCGGTCTTGGGACCGCCCCTGTGGAACATCGGATACGACTGGGTGCTGCGCAGCGACCTCCCTGATGGCGTCAGCGTAATATGTTACGCTGACGACACGCTCGTCCTGGCACAGGGAGAGTCGCACCAGGCGGCGGCCGACGTGGCGACGGAGGCGGCTGCGACAGTCGTAGATAGGATCCGGCAGTTGGGACTCGAAGTCGCGCTGCACAAGTCAGAGGCCATGTGCTTTCATGGCCGTCTGAATGCGCCGCGGTCAGAGTCCCACATAACGGTGGGAGGGGTTCGCATCGGCGTCGGGAGGACGATGAAGTACCTGGGACTCGTCCTCGACAGCCGATGGAACTTCAGGGAGCATTTCCTGAGTTTGGCCCCAAGGCTGAACCGGGCAGCAGGCGCCCTCAGGCGACTCCTGCCCAATATCGGCGGGCCAAACACCTCCTGCCGGAGGTTGTACGCCGGTATCGTGCGGTCCATGGCCCTCTACGGGGCCCCTGTGTGGGCCCTGAGCATCCGGACGCGACCACTGAAGTTGGTCGCATGCCAGAGGGTCATGGCTATCCGGATGATCCGGGGATACCGCACGATCGCCGGCGAATCGGCCAACCTCCTTGCCGGATTGCTGCCCTGGGATCTGGAGGCGACTGCCCTCCAGCGCGTCTATGAGTGGCGCGTGGAGGCGCAGCGCCGGGGTGTAACCCCGCTGCCTCGAGAAGTCGAGGCGCGGCGGGAAGAGCTCCGGCGCGATCTCAGGGCAGTATGGAGGGGACGACTGTCGCAACCGAGGTCCGGGCACGCCGCAATCGCGGCTGTAAGACCTCTCTTTGAGGAGTGGCTGGAGAGACGTCACGGCGTCCTGACCTATCGGATGACGCAGGTCCTCACCGGACACGGATGTTTCGGGAGGTTCCTGTGTCTGATAGGGAAGGAGGAAACGCCCGGGTGCCACCACTGCGAAGATCGCCCGGAGGACACAGTAGAGCATACGGTGCAGGACTGCCCAGCTTGGGCGGTGCACCGACGTGTCCTCACGGCGGCGATAGGCGGAGACCTCTCGCGCCCGGCATTGGTTGCGGCCATGCTGCGGGGCGAGACGGAGTGGGAAGCGGTCGCCTCCTTTTGCGAAGCAGTAATGCTCGTGAAGGAGGAGGCGGGCCGCGAGAGAGAGAGGACAGCTCCTCCCTCCGCCCCAACCGCAGTGGTAGGCGCCCGCGGCGTCGGACGTCAGCAGACGATCTCCGGCCACCGTAGGCGCGGGCATGCGGGCAGCGAGTAAAGGGCAACTCGCAGCCCGACCATGGACCATGCCCGGGTCGACGGCGCGTTGTGTCCCACGCGCGCCTCAAAGAGCGTCAGCATAATGACGGGGCCCCCTCTCAGAGGGCCAAAGCCTGCCGGGGTCGCGGGATTATTTCCTTACCGTTCTACCCCGGAACATAACAGGCTATCTGAAGGACACCGTGGATTTTAAGTACAAGTCTGACAGTCCCTCCCGCCCTGCCCGGGGTGGGAGGACTCATTTGATGATTTTACCACGCTAAAAAAAAAAAAAAAAAAGGTAACTGGAAAAATTTTTCGATGCTTGAAATCACCTTGTTGGCGCTCGAATTCGGCTTAGCTGCCATAATAAGAAATGCTTAACATCCTCAAAGCTTTCATTTGACATAGGTTTCATCGCTGTTGAGCGATGGCCCAAAATGACGCAAGGTCCTTTAGAGGTAACTTTGGGATTTTTTTCTATCGAGAAAATTTTATGGAATCATGTTTTCGCCAAACATAAGACCTAACATTAATCCTCAACTTTACCATATACACTCTTTTGCAAAAAAAACGGGCACCTAAGGAAATTTAAGTTCTAAGGTCGATTTGAGTTAATTAAATGAAATTTATTTCTTTGACGAAGTCTGTATACTTATAATCGTGTAAATTAATGCGCGTGGAGTGAATTCGGGCATTTAAAAGAAAACAAAAACGATGGATCTTTAAAACCGATGTACACGCCCAAACAATATGAAGTGGTCGGCAATAAAGACAAGATTTCTTTTTTACTTTTTTAATTAAATAAAGTTACAATTGTAAAACCTAATAACGAACGTGACCTCCTCTTGCCAAAATCGCAGCTTGATTCCTTCTGGGCATGCTTTCCATGATGTTTTTAATAACTTTTTGAGGAATACGTTCCCACTCTTCTGCAATGACCCTTTTTGGCTCCCTGATGTTTTGTGGAGCAGGTTGCACTGATTTTACCTGTCTCTTTAGAACATCCCACACATGCTCAATTGGATTGAGGTCAGGACTTCGAGCTGGCCAATCTAAACGACGGATCCGAACTTCTTGCATTTACGCTTCCACTTCGCCAGAACGGTGCGGGCGAGCATTGTCGTCCATAAAAATGGAATCTTCCCCAAGTGCAGTCAATGTGGGTTGTGCATATGGAATTAGGACTTCCATTATGTACTGGTGTGCATTTGATGTTCCATCTTCTATGAAAACTAACTCCGTACGCTCCGCCAAATTAATTGTTGCCCAAAACATAACGGAGCCTCCGCCATAAGGAGTGATTTCTTCGAAACACACTTCCGCATAGCGTTCCCGTGGTCTTCTCAGAACTCGCCGGCGTCAGTCCTCACCACACAAAAAGATTCTAGCTTCATCAGAAAACAATACTGTATTCCAGTCCTCCAGAGTCCATGAAGCACAGTTCCGAGCAAACAGAAGTCGAGCAACACGGTGCTCACGGAGTAATTTAGGGCCCCGAGCTGGGCGGTAACTCCTGATATTGACAGCCAAAAGCCTCCTCCTGACCGTCCACAAGCTAACTTCTACTCCTCTTACTTCTTCAAGGCTCTTCTTCAGGTCCACACTTGACGCCTTACGATTCCGCAACGCCTGACTCACCAAAAAACGGTCATATCTTGGTTCTATGCATCGCTTTCTTCCCGAACCGGGCCTTCTTTTAACCGAACCGGTCTCTTGATACTGTTGCCGACGTCTGGACAGTTGAACCACTCACATTTAGCCACAGAGACACGTAAGTTTGCGAATAACCTTGTTCAAGTAGTGCTATAATTTTACCGGCCCTTATCGCTTTATCACTCATATCAAAAAGTGATAATTGATGTAAAAAGAAAGATTAAATTGTTTAATTTGCAGAAAATATCCAAAAAGTTTTAAAATGTCGTAATCCGTTAAAAATGGTTTCAGCAATTCGCACCATTAGTAAAGCAATTTTAGAAAAATCCACAATAATCATTAATTTTCTTTTGTTAATTTCAAATTTTAAATTTGGTACGTAAAGAATCATGCGCAGGATGCTTTAAATAACATGCCAATACATCGTCAAATAAATAAAGCCTATTTCTTGTTCTTCTCATTGAAGAAAAGAAAAAAATCTTAAGTGCCCGTTTTTTTTGCAAAAGAGTTTATTTATTTCAAAATTAATGCCGTAGTATTTTCGACGTATCACAGGTTTCTGCTAAGCCATTTGAGGTAGTATGGGCTCTTAAGAAATCACGGTACTTGTACCCAACGAATGCTCGAAATGGAGCTAGTATGAAAACACCCGCGCGTCGTGCGCCCGCAGTCTGGTGACGACCACGCGTTGTTTCGCACAATACGCTCGAACACACGCAGGCCACGGACTTCCAAATACAAAAAATTAAAATAAAGACTAAAATTAAAAATAAAATTGACAAATTCTTTTAAAAAAATAACAAGACACCATAAAGCGGTGTTCGATTTTTAAAATAAAAGAAATGAAAAACATTTTCAAATAAATCGTAACGTTGTGATTTTTGTTTTCGAAACGAAAACAAATTAACTGGTGTTGTTTAAGAATAAATAAATAAGTGCACGTGTTGACAAACATGGCGAAAGCTATGGCTTTGTTGCAAGGCTTGGGCCAGAAAGTGAGCGGGAAGGAGCAAGCTGAATGGCGGACCCTTCAGGTGAACATGCCCACCCCAAGGCCTGTTGACTTGGAGTTTAACAACATCACGCTAACTGTTTCAGAAGGATTGACCTCGCGAAGTAAGTAGAACAAAACATTCATTTAATCATAATTATAGTTACTTTTACCTTGTGTTCAGATTTTAGAAGGTAGATTGTAAAACATTTTTATTCCGTTAGAATGGGGAAGGCAAGTGTCAAAGTGAAAATGACAGTTTGGTACCCAAAGAACTGTAAAATCAAAGGAATTTTCAGAAAAAAAAAACCATTTATTGATGTAAAATGACTAGATGTTGTGTAATAAGCTGTAAAAATGATGGAATACACTTTTCAAAATAATATCTACTTTTCTTTTGGAGGTTATGTACCAGTATTGCATCGCTCGAAAATCGAAGAATTATCACCTGAAACGAGTTTTGTAATAGTTGTGGTGTTAAGAAATTAAATATATTGTGATATTTCTCGAATCTAAATAGAAAAAAAGGTTAAAATTACTGACTTAAAACATTATGATATTTTATCAAAATAGAAAGTCAAAACCAGCATTATATTCTCGATAAAGGAGAGGACAGGTAAAACATACCTAAACTCAAAAATTGAAACCTCAACTACAAGTAATTGTGGATTTATTACGGTAAAATCAAATGTATAACCACTCAATTAAATCACTTTTTTCCTCTTGTAGATGCGCTGCGGCGTCTTAATTCTTCTTTTAGTATATAGTACTTGCATGGACGAATAATTTTCCATATTTGTTTTGTATTTATACTCAATTTTTATAACAAATAATCTTGTTTGTTTTTTTGTACAAGGTAGACGTGGGGACCAACTATTGCAGCGCCATCTACGATTAGCTTTGAGTTGCCATCCCCATTAAATTCGTACTGAGATGAAACTAGTTTTAACTGAACTTTCCATCTGTATGCTCAGTGGTGGCCCAGTGTTATCGGTCCCGACTTACGAGTTGTAGGTCGTGGGTTCGAACACCGACAGGCGCAATACTTTGTGTAATTTATTTCATCACCACTGCTCTCAAAATGGTGAAGGAAAACATCGTGAGGAAACCGGCATATCCTAGAACCAAAAATTCGAAGACAATTGTGACATCTACCAACCCGCACTGGGCCCGGGAGGCCTATTTCCAAAGCCTATACTATTTCAGTCACGAGTCGGACTCTACTCGATTAGCTTTTGTTTGTGCATATTTCTCAACAAAACCTAATCTATCTCAGTAAAAAACTTGACTCAAATAGATTAGCTTTTTGTTTTGATATTTTCAAAGAAAATGCACGTACAAAACCTAGTTCTATATAATTCATGTCACTCGAATAGCTAGACTTTCGGCGAGTTATTTTTAAACATTACGTACGAGCAAAACCTTGTCGAGTAGAGGCTCACTAGCTATATGAGTAAATTTACCTCGGAATTTAACTTTTCTTAAATTTTATAGTACTACTTGATTATCGTAAATACGACTGTGGGCACCCCGACTCGGACAGGTTAGGTTAGAAGGGGATGGCGGGGTCTGAAAGACCCCGCCATCCCCTTCGTGGTTATTTTTTTTTAAACCACCCGGAAGTAGGAGCACCGCGAAGCGGTGCTCCGTCGACGTTTTCAACATTTTACTTAGTTTAGTGAAATGACATGATCTCTGACTTTATATTAGTATTTTTGTCATAATTATCACTAGTCACTTTTCTTGATAATTGGATTTCGTGAAATCCCTGATTTCCTCATTTCACTGCGACATGCATAAACAAAACATCGTCTTTTTTTAGAGTTTGGCTCGTGCGTGACTAAAATGATACTAGATTTTGTCCGTGCATTTACTTTGAAAATATCAAAACCAAAAGCTAATCTATTTGAGTCAAGTTTTTTACTGAGATAGATTAGGTTTTGTTGAGAAATATGCACAAACAAAAGCTAATCTATTTGAGTCCAGTTTCTTACTGAGATAGATTAGGTTTTGTTGAGAAATATGCACAAACAAAAGCTAATCGAGTAGAGTCCGACTCGTGACTGAAATAGTATAGGTTTTGGAAATACGCGCCCGGGAGGTGGATTCTGGCCCAGTCCCTCTCACAGAGAGGAGGCTTCTGTCCCAGCAGTGGGAACATTATAGGCTGATGATGATGATGTTCATAATAGATCAGGATAGGATAAATATTAATCTAACGTACGATAAGAACGACAGATAAGTTTTGTTTATGTTCAGTCATCTGTGCAGATAGACAAAGCTGTATAATGTATTGAGTATGCTTATTAGAAAGAGATAACCATTTTGTTTTGACATCTTGACACAGCTAGCATTCGTCTCGTTTTTTAGATTAGCTGTATTTTATAATTGGACAAAGAAAGTGTCTCTTCTACCATTTGCTACGTCTATGAGGGGGGCACTTACCACTAATGGATTAAAAAAAGAAACAAGTTTATTTTTACCTTCACCATCGATTTTATGAAGTGGATACGTTATAACAGTATTATTTCCATGTCTTGATGTTATAACTGTTAAAAGTGGTGATCCATTCGGTAATTAAATTTCTGAGTTGAGGAGCTTAATTAGAAATAGATAAAATCGGTTTTTTGTCTATGTAATATGGGTAGTAGTAACACGAAAGCAATAAATTAAAAACTTTAAAAATGCTAGGAAACGTTTAATGGCCGCAGACAGAGTCTGTAGTCTAAATTGAAATAATTATAATATTAATTATTATTTATTTTTAATTATTAATTAATGAAAAGTATGAGAAATACACAATCTTTATTAATGTAATTTATACGCGACCGCATACTATTAGAACAATTCTGATGCTGCCGGATGCACCCCATATACCTACTATCAGTAATTAGGATTATGCAACTTTTTCAAAACAAATTGTGCCTTCCATTGAACATCAGAAGCGGACGACGCCGACGTCAGAATTTTTCTAACAGTGTGCGGTATGTAATACAAAATTATTGTTGTTTTTATTTCTAAGATATTTATTTGTTCCTACACACCGCTTTATCTTCTACCTCAAATTCTCCTCTCTCAGGTCTGCTGGAAGAAATTTCTTTTAGAAATAAGCAGTGCCTTTGTACCTACTTTTTTCCCTTTAAAATATTTTCCTGTATATATCTGTGTGTGTACATAATTAAATAAAATGTATGATGCAGCGAGTGTCTTCGGGCGAGCAACAGAATTCAGAATTCTTCTGACAGTAATTTCTATAAGTAGTATGAGGTCGCGCTAAAACTTTCTCAAAGGAGAGTGGAGATCTCATGAATCAAAATATTATTATTATTAAAGTCTGCATCGGATCTGTTGTCTTTGTAGAAAGCGTTCTGACTGCGGTTTATGAGGTCAATGCGAATGTCAGTGGGAAGCTACATATAATTTGCATTTCCGTAATAAATTCGGATTAATTGTGACATGAACTATTGCTAGAACTGCTTTTATTGAACAATTGAGAGAGGAAGAACCGTTATTGTCGTCTTCCGGAGATAGTATATACTTTTTTTTCTTATTTGGACCATAATCACCACTTAATGTTTAGTCTGATTTTAAGAGTACTTGCTATTATTAGACTACCATTCTAGTATCTGAGTTTTCATTAAGTACCTAACTTTAGGGTTATTTAAAGGTGTACTACTAAAACAAACAAAAAAAAGGAATAAAAATAGAATGATTTTTTTTATATGTCACAGCTTATGCTGAGATAGGAGTATTTTGTTATTGTATTTTAATTTGTTTTCTTTATATCTGCTGTATTTAAAAAAAAAGATTTTTGTCGTTGTTCTGTCCTGTGTGAGTACAATGAAAAAGTTAATTTCTTATATGTTTTAAAGTCGAATGTAATGCGAGCTACCCTATTGCCATTATCCAAACCCTCCGTTAGCTTCTGAGAAATCCAAGTTTATGTAAATATTATTATCGTTAGTTACATAGTAAAATATTCCTTTGCATTATCGGACGCGGATGGAAACTAATGCAAAGTTAGGACAAACTTGGACATTGGACATACATTAGATCTCACTAGACTTCTCCATACTTTTATATGATCTCTACAGTATTCTGAATGCGTAAAAGCACCAACGGCAGTCAGGAAATTGTACAAGTCTTACCGGCTTTGCGGGTTTTTTTTTTCATTATCATGAAAAAGCTGTTCCCATCGTATCCCCGGTTCCTATTTATCGTACCGTGATGTTTTAATATAGCCTATAGCTTTCCTCGATAAATACCAACGCAAAAACATTCCCACGTTTTTGCAATTTCAACCCGTTCCTGCCTTTAGGTTCAAACAAAAAATAACTAATTAGCTTGACTTTAATTAAGATTGTATGAAAACTCTCGAACTTATCCGTTTTCATACAATCTTAATTAAAGTCAAGCAAATTAGTTGGTACACAAACTCAGTTGCAGAGATCACGCTGCAAATCCGAGCTTACGTACCGACGACTCTCTTTCAACAAAGCGAAACAAATCCGAGGAACAAACTAACGAAGCCAGTTAGCAAAAAATCTCGTCAGCTGTATAATCATGTTATTATGGTTCATGGATAGGACATGGGAAACCTGCTTCGTATTCCAGCAGATTCTTTGACCTGTTTACTTTTTTATAGTGGTAAGATCATCAAATGAGTCCTCCCGTCGTTGGTGGAATGAAAAGGACTGTCAGACTCTTTCTGACTAAAAATCCACCCTATTCCTTCGGGTGCCCTTTGCTTTCCAGAGCCTCCTTTTCGCCAGTCCCACGAGATAGGCAGGCGTCTGGCCTATGGGCCTCGTCAGTTTGCTAACAGCTCCTTGAGGCAGGTCCTTCTCCTGGGTTTAATTTCTGACTTCTATGCGGACGAAGTCGAAGGCAAAAACTAGTAGGTAAGGAATAAAAATTCTAATGCATTTACACGTGGTAAATATGTGGACAGATAACTAGCAAATACCACGTTGCGTTGCGAGTTATCAAATAACAAGTTCTCATGCCGGTCAACCAGCTAACAAATCAGTGAAGCAGAAGAAATGAGTTTCATAACTTGTACATAACTAGTTTATATTGTAGCCATTTTATTTACTTGTTTTCCTGTAAATTGTCAGGCCTCATTCAGGCTATAAGGGTGCTCACACATCTATCGACGCGGAATCGGATTTTTCCGTCGCCCTTTCTCTTTCTGTCGCTTAGAACTGCCATTTGCTAGACCGAGACAATGCGATAGCACGCGGCCGCGTCGGGGATTCCGCTGCGTGCGATCGCATTATGCTTTCTGTCTCGGTCTAGCAAATGGCAGTTCTAAGCGACAGAAATAGAAAGGGCGACGCAAAAAGCCGATTCCGCGTCGATAGATGTGGGAGCACCCTAATGTAACGAGTAGCATCCACTATTCATTTTGTACTAATGTATTAAGTATTTACTGAGCTATTATCCTTTTGCACACACAATCCACACATTAATTTACTAGCATAATTACTCAACGTGACAGTACGTAGATATTTATGGTAAATAACCAGTTTTTAAAAGGGAAACATATTGGCATTTCATTAGTTTTACTTGAATTTGACAACTCACATTGACAGAAGAAACATATTGCATTTCATTAGTTTTACTGATAACTAACGCAACTTGCATGCAGCAATGATTACAAAAATATTCCGCCACAGAACGCCTCGCGACGGTCTTGCCAACAAATAGTGTTGCAAGTTTATAAAACCAGTCTGGCCAAAAATTTTGTGAGCCATGGTCGAAATATCAGTTTTTTTTTTTGTTTTTTTTTAACGAGATTTGAAACAATGCATTACCTTAATGGCATATACATAATTTTTACTCAGCTAAACCTGCGACCCAGATTGAGTAACCTTCCTTGTCTCAATACCAAACTGTTTGGATAACTTAAGTGCAGTCTGAAGTTATAGTGACCAGAAAAAGTGCAATAGACTGAAATACCTGGTTTTGTAATCTAGGGTAGCCGAGTTAGTTAGGTAAAACTTGTTGATTTACTATTTACCGGACTACATTACATAAGTTTGTTTGTTTTTTTAAGTATTTTCTATTGTATTTTACGTAACTTGGACTATTTGTTTTATATTATAATAATTTTAGTAACTTTTTTGATTGTAGTAATATTATGGTACCTTAACAACATCGCAAAACCCGAGCGAAATCGATTCACCAAGAAAAAACATACCTAACTATTCTAAAATAAACAGAAAAAGAAAGTCACTTTTTTTAAATACAATTAACATAAAATCGGGATAAAAACTTTCTTATGTGTTAATCCAGGTTATAAACTATCTGTGTACCAAATTTTAGCCAAATCCGTTCTGTGGTTTTTGCGTGAAAGAGTAACAAACATACCTACATACACATACATACATCCTCACAAACTTTCGCATTTATAATAGCTGATTTTTCAATACTCAGATAACTTTTATCTGAGGAATAAAAATGGCGGTTTGACATATTTTCTATAGATAAGCTGTCAAATCCCCATTTTATTTCTAGGATAAAAGTTATCTGAGTATTGAAAAATCAGCCCTTAGTAGGATAGGATTCTTCAAGCTTTTGTCTAGTAACTGCGCTGTTTGTCAAAAATCTGTCAAATTCAATATTTCTCATTTTACGTCTACTTCAATATTTAATTTATTTAGATTTTCTATGTTAGGTATTGTGTGACTGGTCTTAACGCTGACATTGATTGTTGCAATGTCAAATTCCAATGGGTAATTAAATTAAAACTTCTTATGAAACAGACAAAATAAAATAAAATTGTTGCCGTTTTAATGAGTAATCCATTGATGTAAGTAAGTAAGTATGTACTAGTTATGTCATAATAATTCATTGTAATACTTACTGATAAGAAATGGTGGCCAAGGTTCGGCCCAAGAAACCAGGGCCGCCCATAAGCCCGTTGGGTTGACGATATCGTTAAGATCGCGGGGAATCGATAGATGTGGCAAAAAAAGGGGGAGGCCTATGCCCAGCAGTGGGTGATCGTTGATCCCGGGCTGATATTTATGCTGAGGAATGATAAGAAAAGGATAACAATCAGATATACTTATTATATACATATGTTTTACCTTTGTATGTTTTTGTCATCAAACCCAAATAAAGCCTACGACATTCATATCAGAAATACAAATTAAAAAAGTATTTGAAACGTTGCCAACTTCTTAACAAAAAGTGTACGTGACCAAACGCGCGAACAAAGCCACAAACTTAGTAAGAAGATTTATATCTTAATTTATATTTAATGGCATTGTAATTTGCAACTATACAACGTTTAAGTCAATAACCTGATGTCGTTATGACTTCCGAATGACAATTGTCATCAAAACATGACTATTAACAACGCAATGGGGTGTTTCCTCACGAAAAACTCAATCCATGGAAGATTGTGTCAAAATTCAGATCTTACGAAACGATCTAATCATTAATGAATCCCCGTCTTTTAATTACGGGCGAAATATTTTTCATATCAATTAAAGGTAATGATAGAATATCTTGGATTTCGACGAAGTGAAGCCTTATTCTATTGATACCATTTGCTATGTCCACATCACAATATCAACAGGGCGAAGCAGTGCCTAATTCGGCCCCGTATTGAAAAAGTAGAGGCCCGGCCGAGTACGGGGAAACACAAAGAGGGTTATTAACTTATACAAGTATTGTTGCAAAATTAATAAAATAGTAAAATGACTTTTATTGTTTAAAACTGTTATTTTTATTATGAGAATGGAAGAGCGAATAGAGACAAAACAATTGAGAAAAACCTCACAAAAATAACAGTTCTTTTGACACGACAACGATAAGTGAGACTCTGAGAGAGTGGGGACCATTTTAAATTATGGATAAGATTGATTTATTAATTTTAGGTCTATACATGTACTTTAAACTGTTAGGTTGTTTTACCTATGTACTTTAACCTGGTTACTTGTGGCTCTCCATATTATTTATGCGGCGAATACGTCCGTAGTTTGCCCGTATTGGGGCTAAGAAAAAGTGACATTCGATAGAATAGTCAATTGTATTGACTTAAGTGATGAAACTATACTATAACTATTTATAATTCAAAGCCAGTTCTTCCCAAATTCTCAGACATCAGACCAGAATCATAAAAATAATAAATAGTCATCAAAATCAATGTTTGATTGTACAAATAATGAGTCGGATCAGATATTTATTATGCAATTTGGTTTTGGCGATGATTTTTGTAAAAAAAACACCGTTTCGTAAAATGGTGTGAATCTATGAATAAACTAGCACTTTGCCCGCGATTTCGTCTGCGCGTGTTTCTAATTTCCAACTCAGTGAATTTAATTCCCGCTCACCCTCCTTATATTAAAATCTAAAAACTCAATACAAACAAACAATCAATCATATTAGACAAACTGTTTTTCCGATTTTCACCCCGTAAGGGGTTGATTTATGAAATATAAATAAAAATACGTATCCTTTATTCGATTGAGAGATAATAAATAATTATGTCAAGTTTTGAGTTTATCGAAGCAAGCAATAAAATCCTTCCCTTAAAACTTTATCATCCCTTTTCACCAATTTAGGGAGTGATTTTCGGAAAACCTAAAAGTGGAGGGTAGTTTTAAAAAAGTACCTAATAATGCCCATCTTTTTTATTTACTTATACTCATATTCGTACCTAGTTTCAAGTTTATAAACCCAAGAAATAAGATTTTACATACAAAGGTTTTCACCCCTTTTCACCCCCTTAGAGGGAGATTTTCGCAAATTCCTTTCATAATGCTCATCTACATTATAAATTGTAACTACCATCCAAAATTCAGGTTTCTACATTTAGTGGTTTAATATCCTCCCCTTAAAACTTGAAAACCCCTTTTCACCAACTTGGGGGGTGATTTTCGAAAAATCCAAAAACACGTATTTGATTAATTCTTATCTAGTATATAAATACTGATTTTCAAATTCATCCGCTCACGCGTTATGATTTTCCCATACAAACTTTAACAACCCCTAGAATACCAATGGAGGGTAGTTTTAAAAAAATAGTGGTGCTAATCTTATTTATTTACTAACGTTCTTATTCTTGGTAAGTTTCAAGTATAAAAACCCAAGGAATAAGATTTTTCATACAAAAGTTTTCACCCCTTTTCACCCCCTTAGAGGAGGATTTTCGCAAAATCCCATCTTATTGCCAATCTACATGGTAGACTGCAAATGCTGTCCAAAATTCAAGTTTCTACGTTAAACGGTTTCGGATGTAGTCGTGTCAAAAGAAAAACCCCTGTTCTTTTATATATATAGATTACACATTCATATCTATTTTTTTTTTACAGTAATTTTAAGTAAGTACCTAAGTACCCCAATGTTGATGTAAGCAAATACTGTTTTTATTCATTTTCAAACAAACTAGAACAACCGTAATTGTTTTAAACAACGTTTTCTTAGACAGCTGTTCGTACTTAATACACAATGACTAATTGAT
Organism: Agrotis segetum; assembly: GCA_036375495.1. Classification (NCBI taxonomy): domain Eukaryota; kingdom Metazoa; phylum Arthropoda; class Insecta; order Lepidoptera; family Noctuidae; genus Agrotis; species Agrotis segetum. Next base: position 265,303 of record JAQSVV010000073.1, on the reverse strand, counting down.
GTGGGTAATAAAATAACAATAAGTGGGAAGTATAATTAGTCCTTTAGAAAAAGTTGCGAAAAGACAAATGAATGTCATGTCACGAAGACAAACAGGATGCAGATAATAATGCTTGGTGTGCATACCTGTACATACTGAAACTCAACCATGTAACACCGGTAATATGAATAGGAAGGTACGGTCAGTAAAAAAACTTACCCAGCGCGTCGTTGACTAAAGCCACGTTTAGTCATTAGTAAAGCGGAAAATTTGCTAAATCCTATCCGTCTTACCGAAAAAGATCTGTTGAACACTTGTCTTAAAAAAACTGTCAAAGTCAAAACGACATTTTCACGTTGATTAAAAGGGTCGTTTTTGAAGTTTAACTTTTTTAGACAAGCGTTCTTTTTGTGTTAATGAGAAATTGCAACTACCGCAATACATACCGTATTGTGGTAATTGCAATTTCTCATTTTAATTAAAAAAAGTTTTATAATTTGTTTTACTTTTTATTTTATAAGTTGCCTGAATTTAATGAATTCTATTTTATTTATTCATATTCATACGAATGTCAGGTTTACGATTACGTTCATAAATTATTTAAATATAGTTAAAGTAAATTATTAGTAAAATTTTAATTTACTCATCTGTTCATAATTTAATTCTCCATCATTAATTGAGATCCAAAATAGCTGAAATGGTGATTGAATTTACTTGTTGACGGTACTTGGTGATGTATGTATACTCGTAGCTTGGCACTGCATGCGCCTGCGCTGGCAAAGAATCATGTTTGAATCTTCTTATTTGGAGTCAAGAACCTCCTCAAGTCAAATACAACAATAAAAATAGTGATAAGTAAATTAAAATTGCGAATAATATTGAAATAAAAGTATGTGAGTGTTTTTTTTTAATTATTTGAAACTCTCAGGATAACTATAAAAAAAAGAAAGAAACACAAAAAGAGAAAAAAAAAATTGCAAGATCTGATCCTGAGACCCATTGCACGAAAATCAAGCAGGTTACCAAGACATACAAGTTTAATAAGTTAGTGTTGGTTGCTAGCACGGTTAGCGCAGTGGTTTAAAGATCGACTGCTAGGCATGCCAGCATGTCGCGGGTTGGTCCCTACACGGAACAAATATTGGTATGGCCTCTGGGTGTGTGGTGTGAGATTCTATGTTAATATAAACCTCCGACGACATAGGAGAAATACCTAGTGCAGCGCAACGTTTTTTTTTACATTGTATTTTTTTGATTCTGTATAGTTTCTTAAAATCTTGATCGATGCACTAAAGTTATTAATACCAAAAGGTGCATTTAATAATAAGTGTTATGAGGATTGTTGAACTCTCTCATTTTGTAGCAGAGGTCATTCAACCTAATGAATTTTGACAACGAACAACTCAACAGTCGGATCAAGATACTTTGGTTAATAATAAAAATTATCTTTATTAGGGATGGGGCCACAAGTGATTTTGGTCGCCAGATTTAAAATGGCTTTAGGGCTGATTTTTTAATAGTCAGATAACTTTTATCTGAAGAATAAAAATGGCGGTTTAACAGCTTATCTATAGAAAATATCTCAAACCGCTATTTTTATTCCTCAGATAAAAGTTATACGACTACTAAAAAAAACAGCCCTTAGAATCATAACAATTTGAATAGCGATAAAAATCGTAAAATTGAAAATTCTATTCTATTTGTTAGGCAATAGAGAACGTAATAGAAAAACAATATTTTTATCGCAGTTTTTATTAAAATTCAACCTGGCCGAAAAGTCTCTTTACACTTATGTAGGTGACTAGATTATTTTGCGCCTATTAGCTTCTACCTTATGCATCTTCTTCTTCAAGTATTGAGCTTTAAATCCAAAAATATGTTTTCACTTGCAAAAATTAGGGTGTTTAAACAAAGAAAATTTTCCGTTTGACGTTCCGTATGTCAGCAAAAAGGGAGTGAGTTTTTTTTAACAACTGGACAATGCGTCACAGCTAGGTTCTGCAAAATATCTGAAACTGGTTTGTCTGTTTTCTTGTTTTGCTATCTCTATGCGGAACATATTTCTCCCATTACAGCCTCTAAAATTCTAGTTAAGTAAGTTTTAAGCTTTAATTGCTGACTGCTAATAAATTCATCTTGATTTAATCAATAAACTGTTTTGTTATGTTTGTAATTTGCAAAAATAAGAAACAGGATTTTAATGATCTGTTTACATATAAATGGGTAACGAACCCACTCGTTTATTTAATTATACTTCGAGAAAAATCTAAATGTTTCAACTTACAAGCCAGTGGCGTTGACTTGGGACGACCAGTCGACCATTTAAGTGTATGATTAAGGCTTTAAAAATAAACTTTATAAAATGTGTTTCAAACCAGCTTTACGTTCTTAGCAACTTTAAAAATGAATATTTATAAATCCTTTCATTCCAAGAAATGAGAACACGGAACAGAAAAAAATAGTACTGAATATTCCGGTTCATTAAAAATACCACCTGTGGGGGTATTACAACGTCTTAAAACCAGGCTTATTCCGGCGAGTAAAAGTGACAGAGCTATAAAAGTCGTATAGCGCCATCTCGTTCACTCACTGGAACAAGCCTGGTTTTAAGACGTTGTAATACCCCACCTGGTTACCCAACTATATTGGGGCCGGCTTCCAGTCTAACCAGATGCAATTTTTATAATACGATTGTGACTGTTTAACCGACCTCCACAACACAGTTTAAATATGTATATTTATAACGAGAGCATATAATTAAGCCAGCCTTGATAACATGAAAATCCAAGAAATCTGACAAAAAAAACTGTTCAGCGAGAAGGTAATTTTTTGACTGTGACATTTGCTTTTATTTTTATTGCGTGCTAATACATATCATTTTAGCATTTACTGAATATTGTATAATTATGTATAGATATGGACTGTTTATTAAATGAAGTTAATTTCATTCAAGTTAAGATAAGTTATACTTAAAAGTATACATGATATAGATGGAATCATGGAGTTACTTGTTGGTTCTTCTCCATGAAAACGACCAACCCGATCCGTGCACAATGCACATGTTATGGTAGCCATACACCATACTGCCTATTTGTCAATTCGGCATAAAACTGCCAATTTGCTCAAATAGAATTGAACGTGTATGGGGGTGGAATGCCAATTTGATGGCATGACATGCCAATTTTGATAGGTCATCAAATCGTTTTTGACACAACGTCAAATCGGCAGCAGTGATGCCATCTTAGCAACTTCATAGATAGTTAGCTAATTTTATAAAGGTGCTAGAAAAAAAGCTAAAAAGTGTAACTTGTGGCTAAACTTTTTAGCTACTTTTCTACAGGGACGGTTAGGCCACGTTCACACGGCGATTATTTTCCCGTATACCGTACACGAGATTTTATCGAATAGAGTTGACCAGTTTTAGGACAACTTTGCACGGTACACGGTAAAATATTATATTTCTCAAACACGGGATTTTCCCGTATGAACGCCGTTTAAACTATTTTTAAGTTTTCATTTGTGAACTGTTATTACTGCTCTATTCGATAAAATCTTGTATACAGTATACGGGAAAATAATCGCCATGTGAACGTGGCCTTACCAGGAAAACTGAGGCTTTTCGTACATGAATCGCATGTACACTCGTAAAAAAAAGAGTTATTCATTTTATTTTAAACCAAAATACGATTGAAAACTTGAGAGGTGTCAAGGGACCACGAAAGCAAGTTTAAAAAAGGTTCATGCTATTTTCGACCTTATTGACATTTATGCAAACACCTGATTTTAATGAAGGAGCAATGTTAACGAATGAGAATGTGAGAAAAACAAACTAAGTTTTTAATGTCGATAAGGTCGAAAATCGCTTGCACTACTTTTTTTAACTTGCTATCCTTAAGCAAGTATTTTCCGACCTTCAAGCGATTTTCGACCTTATTGACAATGATGCAAACACCGGATTTTAATGAAGGAGCAATGTTAACGAATAAGAATGTGAGAAAAACAAACTAAATTTTTAATGTCGATAAGGTCGAAAATCGCTTGCACCACTTTTTTTAATCTAATTCGATAGTCTCATGATGAAATGAAAAGGTGCTAGAAATTGTAGCTGTCGTCACCGAATAATAGCCAGATCTAGTTGCTGAGTTGGCATCACTGGTGCAGATTTGAAGTTGTGACAAATCTATCGTATCGATAGGCAGGATGGTGTATGGTGTATATGGATGAACTGCCGATTTGAAACAATTGCAAGCCGCAAATCTATCGTATCGATAGGCAGGATGGTGTATGCCTACTATTATTGACTTATTCGTCAACTCGCCCGCAATTAACTCGCCCGCCCGGGCGAGTTGGCACCTTCTGATTTTATCTTTTTTTGTTGTCGTCAACTCGCCACTGAACGAAAAATGGTACAGACATCTATAAAAGTGTTCTTATAAATTCAATAAAGAAACCTACTTTATAAGTATATGGCGTTGTACGATTTGAAATAAAAAGAATGTCGTTTTTTAATAGGTATATTATGTATTTATAATTTACAACACATGCCAAACAAAAAAAAACTGCTTATTATGTTACCTACATTTTGAAGATTATCAACAATATCACGTTTTTTTCTAGTTTCTTTTTCATAAATAACCTAGTATGTAACATGACTAAACTAAACAAATATAACTAAGTAAAATCAACAATATAAAAATACATTTGGTTAATTATTATTTAATACTACTATAAAAAAACCGGCCAAGTGCGTGTCGGGTCACGCACAGTGTAGGGTTCCGTAGTTGCCCATCAAAATACTTATGCGAACTAACTAAACTGATTCGCTGAATTTAATTTTAAAAAGAAGAATTTTCAAAATCGGTCCAGGCGTCTTTGAGAAATCGGGGAAAATACGTAAGAAAACAGATTACAATGAATTTAGAACCTCCTTCTTTTTTTGAATTTAGTTAAAAATAGTTGACGATAAAAACCTACCTATCCCCAAAAAACATACCCTAAAAACATACCTATAAAAGCTGTAAAAATAAAGTTGACAAACTTACATTTGCAGTTGTCTCCGATACATTTTGTTTAAGAAAATATGATATCAAGTACATTTTATAAGTTGGTCGACTAATACTCGTAAAGTTGTAAAGCCTACTTAGTCATGATAATTTTCTTTTAAACTTCGTTATATGTACTACTATTTTGAATTTTTTCACACCCCCAAACATAACCGTTTAGCTGGTAGAGGGGGGGGACACTCGAATCGAGCAAAATTTAGCACTTTAAAGCTTAATAATTCACAAACGAATTTTTTTATCAAAAAATTGTTAATGGAAACTATCATTATTTTTTAAAGGCCTATTTAATGATACCCCACACTAAGGGGTACGCGAGAAAAAAAAATCTTTACTTTACGTGTAAGTACTGGAGGTACCCTAAAAAAAAAATTTTAGGAGATTTTATTTTACCACTTTTTTGGCACAACAAATCCGTATATTTACACCAAATTACAGCTCTCTAGTACTGTGCGTCTCTGAGCTAAACTGCGGACAGACGGACGGACGGACGGACGGACGGACGGACACGGCGAAACTATAAGGGTTCCTTGTTGACTACGGAACCCTAAAAATCACAGTCTTAGGAACTATAAAATCACCCCCAGCCGCAGTTGTAGGCGCCCACGGCGACGGACATCGCTAGATGATCTCCGGCCACCGTAGGCGCGGGCATGCGGGCAGCGAGTAAAGGGCAACTCGCTGCCCGACCAAGGACCATGCCCGGGTCGACGGCGCGTTGTGTCCCACGCGCGCCTCAAAGAGCGTCAGCATAATGACGGGGCCCCCCTCTCAGAGGGCCAAAGCCTGCCGGGGTCGCGGGATTATTCCCTTACCGTAACCCCGGAACATAACAGGCTATGAAGGACACCGTGGATTTTAGTCAGTAGAAGTCTGACAGTCCCTCCCGCCCTGCCCGGGGTTGGAGGACTCATTTGATGATTTTACCACGCTAAAAAAAAAAAATTAAGACTGCCTACTGGTCCTCAGTTAACCAACTCTACAGTCGTTTAGTGTCTTAAACATGTGAAGCAGGTTCAATTAAATTAAATGTTAAATTTATAGAAACACTTTTGTTGACGACTGTAAATTTGTCAGATTTTCGTTCAGTGGCGAGTTGACGACAACAAAAAAAGATAAAATCGGAAGGTGCCAACTCGCCCGAGCGGGCGAGATTATTGCGGGCGAGTTGACGAATAAGTCCTATTATTCGGCTTTTTATAGATTCTCTCGAAGCTATCTGAAATAAAAATATTTGACAAAAATTATCGAAAAGCTAGTCAAAGTCAATCATATCTCATCTAATGAAAACCCTGGGTCGAATTCTACGTATTTAACTGTACTTCGTACTGAAAGTATTACAACGAAAATTGTAAGGATACTCGTAATGAATAAAAACCGTCTTTAGTGTGAAAAGTTGCAAACAAGGCAGAAATATTTATCCATCAAATTAACGTCACAGTTCCCGTTTACTTAACGTTACAAAAACATGTGTTAACTGTCAAATCCTCTGTATAAATAAAACATGCGTGGAAAATTGGATTTATTGAATTTATTGCAATTCACCTTAAAATTAGACTGGCCGGTCGGTCCGAGAAAAAAAAAAAGCCATAATAAATATCGTTAGTGTTGCAAGTAATTAATTATTAAATGATACTAAAATGACTATTTCCGAATCGATGTTAAATTGATATAAAAATATTTATTTGTATTTTATATTGAATTTACTTTAACATCCTCTGTGTTCTGTTTTCTAAACTTTAAGCTTACTAGGGCCCACTTGCAGGAACCCGAGTTATCTTTTAAACTCAGAGTTAGTTGCCAACACGAGGTTAAATTGACAATATTGTATGTCAAACTGTCAATTTGACCTTGTGTTAGCAACTAACTCTGAGTTTAAAAGATATAGATAACCCAGCCAGGCGCAAGTGGGCCTTACTCAGAAATTCTTGAATAGTAAAATCCAATAAGTATACATAGGTTCCTTGTACAACAGTGCTATCGTGGGATTTCTTCTAGCCTAGGATCCCAGATAAATTTATCACAAATGTCTAGCTGACTACAAGTTTTGCGTAGCAATGAGGTCCATGCAAAATCTCCTCGTTGCTACGAGTATCAAGCTGTCGTAGCCATTTTAATTCGTACGTCACGTAATACATTAAATCAAACAACTGGTGAATCCCTTTAAATCAATAAGTATATTTAAAAAAAAATCAATTAATTAAGTCCTAATATTATAAAAGATACATAAGCCGCGCGCCGTAGTAGATGATCTCTATAAAAAAGTACATAATTATAAAAAAATTATATCCATATTAATATTTTTAGATATTAAACTCATTAACGCATGCGCAGCGAATTTCAAAGAACTGTACTGAATCCGAAGGCCGTAGGTTCGAATCCTGCCCGCGGATCGAATTTTTCCTTTCCTAAGAAAATCTTTGAATTCTATCCATGTCACAAAATTTGGATATTTCGTAAGTAGTGGGGATTCGCGGGTTCTGGCGCACGTTCCAGAGCCTCGCGCCAGGGCCCCACGATCTGATCCACCCATCCTAAAAAAAAAAAAAAAAAAAAAAAAAAAAAAAAAAAAAAAGGTTTTGCCATGCTCTGATCACGTTTCTGCAGTCCGTTTTAGCGTAGGATGCGTGGTTCTGGAGTTATACAAATCAATTAACTGTTATCTCATTGATTTCCGGTGGTCCTGCACCCTCATTAGCGCACCATTGTTCGCCTAATCCTCTTATCTATTGTACTTCGAACACCCTAATTACGGTTGGTTTGGTGTTCTTATCTATTACTCATTGTTAACCCTCATTATGTCTGCATTTCTATGTCATCAATAAAGCACGTTCCTTCATTTTTACTTCGACATTTTATTACTTTTTTTCCTACGTAAAACTATGCATTGATCATCCCTGAAACTATCGCGGGTTCTGGCGCAAATATCATTGTACAGTGTGCATTGAACATCCCTGAAACTATCGCGGGTTCTGGCGCAATAAAACATATTCCTTCATTTTTATTTTGAAATTTTATTACTTTTTTTCTACAAAATATGAGCGGAACATCTCATCCACAAAAATATCATTGTAGAGTGTGTTCCCAGTAAATATGTTCGTAAAAGTATGCATTGAACATCCCTGAAACTTAAATAGCAAATACATTAAGCAATATTCACCACAAACTGAAGTCCAATCATTCTGAATCCTATCAACATTCCAGTCCCATCTCTTACAATTCCTTTTCAAAAACTGGAGATGATATCGCTCAGGTGCTCGTCCATATGAATCAAAATATTGACCGATGCCATTCGTATCGATATGTACAGCTACCCAGTGTGAACCTGGTTTATCATCCGCATCCAAATTGCATATTATATACGTTGGTACATGTGTATACATAGGTAGTCTATTAGCAGCATAAACATTATTTTGTAGACTGGGATGAATCTTTTTCATATGTTGTTGTAATTCTAGTGTATCCATGATATTACTGTTATTAGCAGATTATTACACTACCAATCTATTCAATGGTTGTCATAGGAATGTTCAATTATAGTGATTTGTAAATATTAAATCGCATTCTTTGTGAGTCACAAGCAGGTTGATGCCTGTAGGAACGTGAGATAAGTTTGTTGACTCATAGAGTTACAATCAGTTTCGTTGTACTTAGGAATTTGTTTTAGATAAGAATGGTGCTATATAAGATCGAACAGTTGCAGTCATGCAGTCAGTCTATGGTCGTTTGACCACAGTGGATTGTATACGTCTACCAATACTACGTTTGTGTTACTTCAACTCATCAATGGCCATGGAGGTAAGTGTTTATTCTATTGACAAACTTACTTGTATTTGTACTGTGTACTGTCTTTCCTAACGTGTGTGTGTCAGATTAAGTGTAAACAAATTGATATTAACGTGATAACTCTGTTGTTGCAGAGATCATTCAGCTTCGCAGACGATATTGAAAATACCTATAAACAGTATTACTACTCACCACTCTCTCCTCAACACGAAGAAAAGAGTGATGACATCGTCGTTAATAACACAGACGATAGTGGAAAAAGGAAATCGCAGCCGATTGATCAATTTTTTGAAGTGGCACCAAAAATAAAAAGGAAGAAGCTGCTATCGTCGACTGTGGCACGAGCTGCTAGAGATGGCGTATCATACATCTCTACAAATACTGACGACGGAGACCAAGCGACGCATCTCATAAAAATTGAAATGTATGATATGAAAAAACTATCCAAGATTCCAAATAGTGATCACTGGAAGCACGCTACCACGAGGATAAAATATTATACAAAGAATAATAGGGATAGCATCCTCGACGATACAAACAGCCTTGTATACAATATAACAAAGCATATTGCAGAAAGGGAAAAAGTTAAAAAATACTTTTTTAACAATGACACTCATTAGTGGATTAGTGAATGTGATTCTGTTTACTTAAAGTACTTCTGTGTACTCATTAGATCCAAGGAGCTGTCGTCTTGTGATGCTGAGAGAAAAACAAGAGCAGAAGGAAGAGATGAGTGTGGTATACGTGTACAGAACACTTCATGGAAAAGCAAAACTACAAAATTGATTGGAGAAGAAAAAGTGAAGAATATGCAGTACCCAAGAGCTGAATATCCATTTTTCAGTTCAAAATCTAGACGGCTGATCAGTTTCGAAAACTGGCCTCTCGTTATGCAACAGAAGCCTGAAGATCTTGCAGAAGCCGGTTTCTTTTATACTGGCCATGGAGACAGGACCAAGTGTTTCCATTGTGGTGGTGGTTTAAAAGATTGGGAAGATGACGATGATCCTTGGCAGCAGCATGTTCAGTGGTTTAGTCAGTGTGCTTATGTAAAGCTTAAACTCGAACAGTGTTTTGTATAAGATTAAATAGGGAGTTTATAAAGAAATAAAAAATAATACATTGCATACAATTTGTTTTATTTAATTTTATAATGTTTCCTTTAGTTACATATACACAAAATGCATTAAGCATAACACATAAATCTAAAACACAACACACTTTATAACCTTAACTACTATAGTCTACAGTAACATTTCTATTTTTATCTATTTCAATAATATTATCAAACTCAGCATAAACAATACAGTTAATTGTTTGTATTAGTGAGGATTCAAATCGTACTTCCAATCTTACACTACCATGCTTTATGAGATTCCAATGAGCTGATGAGTTAGCTGATAAATCAGGAGTTAAATCAAATGCTAAAAGACAGTACCCTTTGGCATACTGTTCACGAGAGATTGCATTTCCTTCATTAAGAAAGTGAATACCAGTCCCCGAGAATAGAGTATGATATGCCGATGTAAATATATTATTATTAAAAGATGGTTGCAAAGCTTTTGAAGGTATTTGTTGACCATCAATGTATAAGCTGAAAGAGTTAATACCATAGTTTTCAAAGTTAAATGGATTTTTAGTAAGTGAGCCATTAAATGCGGAATTGTTCACAAATCCAATAATACATCTTTTGGGTACCTGTCCTAAGAATATATTATCAAGAGTTTTTCCTTGAACACCTGATGGAATTGTTAAAACTTTAACTTCAGCACGAGTAATAGGATATTTAGCAGTGGTAGAAGCTAAAACTTTCTGATGTGCGAGTAATACACTTGGATTAATTCGTGCTCTTCGAACAATAAGAGTTGCGTCCGTAATGCAAACTTTAAACTTTACATCATTTGACCCAGCAATTAAATTAAAACTCTCTCTTGACCGAACTAATTTTACACTCATTTCAACGCCATTAATTAAAAATTTATCTTGATTGAAAATGTCACCATGAAGATGACCAATCATTTCTATTTCCCTGCTTTCATTAACTAATTCCTGTCTTTTAACAAATCCTATGTTTTTACCATCTGTGGAATCCATTTTTCCTGCTGTATCATCATACCAAAGACTACAAGTAAGATGAGATTGTTTAGCAGCAGGAGCATAGTTTAAAAGGGTTTCCATGTATGCTCGATAGGCATAGGTATTATTAGGTGGTGATACAAGTTTTTGATTTAAATAAACATCGAGTTGACTAAAAAGTGAATGCAACCAATTATTTACGGGTGCTACTGCTGTAGCTGATATCAAGTTTGTTGAATCTTGATTTAATACTTTTGCCTTTATATGGAGTAATGTATGAGACAAATCTATGTAGTCATCGCCGGTTCCAGGAACTTGAAACTCGATAGGTCCATCATCAGCAAGAGATGAAATTGGTTTATAGTGAATCCACAATCCATTTTCAATGCTTGTTTGTGTAGACGGTAATGCAAACAAATCTAATTCTGACTTAACGCACTCACAAGAATGATTATGAAGGAAAGACATACTTAATTTGAAAATATATCTTTGATGTTTTTTGGTTTTAGACCAAGTTTTTTCGTAGCTTTCACTTTAGCTGTTAGTGGTGGAATGAACGAGGCCAATCGTTTTCTTTTAGTTATATACCCAGATCCTGTCATGTTAAATCGATCAATTTTGTCATCAGCCTTTCGTTTTAAGTTCGTACTAACTTGCTTTAGACGATCTTTTATTGAGGCTTCCATAGGACGGGCTTGAACCATATCCGATAATAGTCCTACTCCAGCGTTTAATGCCTCCTTACCAACCACTCGAACACCACTTGAAAGTAAAGGTAAAACTGATCTAAATAACCCTCCTAAGAAGCTCCCAATACCATGACCGCGTTGGTATGGTGAACCCTTATAAATTACTCCAACTCCTGATCCAGCTTGATGTGAATAATAATTTTCATATGGACATTTATGATGATCATGAGGAGAATACATTATTATAATTTGCGGAAATGGAGTTTAATACACACGGTCCCAAACTGGAATGGTATTTTTTGTCCTGTGCTCGATCTTATATCTATTTCCAGCGTATCGAATTCTCTTCGCATAACAGGTAAGTAGTGAGGTGGAGAGAAAATGTGCATTTTATTCGCACCATAAATGTATTTTGAAGGATCTAATGAAATGACTCTTAATAGCGGAGTCATAACATCACCCACAATCTGGGGATCGATAATGTCGCAATATAGAAATAGTTGAGATGGTAACCCTAAGTGTAAATTAGCAGGACACTTCCCAAAATTTCTGTCTAGGAGATTTGTATTTGGTTCATAACCTAGTTGTAAACTTAATTTGGGTGATAATGTTACGGATGTTATATTTTTATCCAAAACAGAAACAGACACAAATTTTGTTATTTCATCATAACGAAATTTCAAGTTCTCTCTGATACCATTTAACGCATTTAAAATATGTTCAACGTTATCGTAGTTGGTAGCGGGAATATGTTTTTTGTAGTACACTTTTGATGGTTTATCTTCATTAGGCATTAACATGGTTTTTGTGATGTATACAACATTTTCATGATCTTGAACAGTAAACATGGTGCATGGATATTGAAACTCGACAACTCCAACCGACCATTCACCTTCTAATTTCATAGCTTTTGGTAATTTTGTTGAAAAATTTGTGGTCTTATTATCAGGAAAGTATTCCATTGAACTGTTGCTAAGCAAAGTTAAATAAAAACTTTCTTTATTCATATTTCTTTTAAACTAGAAGCTAAAATCCAACTGTTAAATTTATCTGGATAACCTTTCCACTTCACTAATACTTCTTTTCTGTTACCCGAATAACGAGTGCCAATTATTTTATCTATTTTATATTGTGAGGTGGGGTTGTAAGTGACCTTCTGTAATTCTCTTTCATAAAAAGTACCAACTATTGGTTCATTTTGTAAATCTGTTATTGTATAAACAACCCATGGAGATCTATCAATTATTGAAGATATAATAAATATTTCATCACTCCAATTTGATTCATATCCTTTTTGGAAAACATGTTTATATTTAGTTATTCGAACATAATCACCCACGTTGAAATTTGGTTTTGGATTTTCTAAAGAAAGTTTGTTTGACCCTCTATCATAAAGATTAGTCCAAACTGTCATAATATTGTTGGAACTTACATCACATGGGCACATTTTAATACTCGAGTGAATGCTGTGATTATAAGAGTATATTAAATCTTGTAAAACATCTATATATCTATAAGTATTGTTATGAGTGAAATAACGCCACATTTTCATTTTTAGAGTTCTTTGAAATCGTTCAACAATACTAGCCTTAATATCAGGATTGTTAGTAGTATAGTAATTTATCTTTTTGGATTTAAAGTATTTTTGTACATCTTTTGAAACAAATTCTGTACCTTTATCAGATTGTATGTGAGTAGGTGTTGAATTACTTTCAGTAAATATACTTTCAAAACATTCTTTACTTGTTTCTGAGTTTTTCTTTTTCATTGGTCTTGCAAAAGCATATTTACTAAATACATCAATAACACAAAGTATGTAGTTGAAACCATCATTATATTGAGAATAAGTTCGCATATCACTTAAATCAGCTTGCCACAGCTCATTAATATTTGATAGAATGTACCTATTACGCGGGAATTTTTTCCGAATGGGTTTATGTAATGTATATGTTTCTTGTGATTGTAACCATTCCTTTACTTGCTTTTTATCCATTTTACCCTTCATAGCTTTTGATAATTTATCAATACTACCAAAACCAGCGGGGTTAGATGGATCATAATAAATCCTGTTAATTTCTTCTAGTACGGGGTCCATTTTTCCCAATCGATCTTTTTACGTATTTTAGTTATAGATCTTTTATCTCCACTGCTCGGTGTAGAAAACTCTTGAACTTCAATCTCAGATGTTTTGTTCAGATCTTTTGCTTGAAGTTGGTTAATAAACTCACATCTCTTTGGATTTCCAATATAAGTAAGTGGCACTTTAATATCTTTTAATGCTTTAGCAAATCTATCCCACCCTATCGGATCACTTTTTTTTAAGGGTCTAAGTGAATCATTTATTAAATCGATAATATTACTTCCTGGAATTTTTTCATTATCAATTATGACTGTGCCTTCATTATCCCAACGTATTTTACTTTTACTTGTTCCAATTAAGTTTAATAATGACTCACCTTTTTTATTATAAGTTTTTGGTATTAAACTGAGTATTTGTGTTGGTGAATACAGTGGATTTGCCTCACTTTCTATACTTTTAATAGATCCTTTCTCCTCCAACAAAGATTCAGCATCAACTGAACTTTTTAGATCTCTATCTTTATTTTTAAAACCAATTTTTGACCCATTTGAATCTTCATTAGATGTATCAGAATAAATTGGTAATCTGAGTGGTTGACGATCCTCTTCGGTAAAGTGAAGGTATCTTTGTAGTGTTTGTAAATATAACATCCACTTCTTTCGGTCTTCTGTCTTACTATTCATAATATTTTGCATTTCAATATCTAGTCGAGACAAATTACTAGTAATCTTATTTTCTTGTTTTAATTTTTCAATCAATCCAGGTTCAATAAGTATCATTTTCTTAGCATTTTCCATGTTAACTGGCTAGTCCACTTACTAATCCACTCAATATTGCACCTAATATTATTGGTAAGAAAGCCCCTCCTTTTTGTATAATAATATTTTTTCTTAGTTTATGTTTACACTTATGCACCAGTTTACGGAGTATATTTTTGTGTTTATTCAATTTTTGTTTATCTTGATCTTTAAGAGGTATCTTTCCTTGTAAAACGTTATGAATACATTCACAAATACAATTTATTTCTTCTTCATCACACGTTTTAAGTAACGCTCTTTGATATTTTGGTTTAAGCGTATGCAAAGCGTTTAGCAAATGTTTATGCGTTGTGATTCGACGATGCATCATTTAGAAATGATTTGAATTGTGTGATTCTTGATGTATTTAAACTCTTACGAAATGTTTAAGCGTTGTGAGTCGACGATGTATCATTTAGAAATGATTTGAATTGTTTGATTCTTGGTGTATTTAAACTCTTTCGTGGGGACGTAGACTGTGCAGTAACCATTAAATGGGAATACATTTGTCTTGATACGACAAAAATCATTTGTATTCTGTTTTAAATCTACCATTAAATATCCATGCGCTTCTAAAGTTGCATCCCTGTAGGCGTCTTCAATGAATTTTGGGTTATCTGGTGACACTTGGCGTGCTAAATATCTTATTTGAGTTTTATCTCGAGGGTTTTTAAAATAAATTATATAACTTGAGTTTAAAGAAATGTCTCTTTGACCTTTACCTTGATGAAATAAATTTTGTGTTAAATAAAATACACTAAGATTCCTGTGGTGACTACCTTTTGTAAATATATCCACAATTCTTCCATCAGACTCTCTCATTAGATCATCAATAATAATAAGGTGTGGGTTTTCACCATCAAACATATTAAGATTTGGAATTCCTTGATGATAGTTAACATTTGGTAAATTATATAAAGGCTGCATTTCATCAAAGCACCATGTGATCTGATTAAAATCACAATTACATATTTCTTTAACTGATTTTATGAAATTTGTTACAAAATTTGACTTCCCACATCCACTTGGTCCTGCCACAATAGCAGTAAACGGATGGATAAAGTGAAACATTTCACACGTCTAGAGTTTTAAAGGGATGAAATAAAAATGAAAATGTTGGTGTAAAAATTATATATATATATATTGCTAAACATCAAATTTAAGCACACAAATAAAAAATACAATTATTTTTACATTATTTACAATCAAACAATAAATTTTAAATATGTAATAAACTATCACAATTATAACAATAAAGTAATATCATAATTTTACAATCAGTACAAATTTTGTATATTCACACAGAAATAAAAGTATTACACTTAGCGTAATTTATAATGTCCCCAAGCCAATGTATCAATGTTGTTGTTCATAATACATCGTTTGGTATCATTATACGATAAAGATGACTTATTTATTTTTTGTGTAAAAATAGTGTGTTTGATTGACTTAAATCGAAGCATAATACAATATAATACATTTTTATTAAACAAACATGATTTGTAATTTTCCATATTCATTTTTTTTGGTAACACTTTTGTTAACCCCTTTTGCCTTTGCTATAAATTTATCTTCTATTTCTAAGGCATACATTTTTGATCGCAACCCTACAAATTCCTTCAATACTTTACCATTGTTCTCATCTTTAAAAAAACCTAACTTTTTTTTATTTATTTTTGGATATCCGTAAATATTATTTTCCGGGTAATCTGATGTATCGAAATATTGAAGTAGATCTGGTTTTATATCCTCATAAAAATTGTCTGTATAAATTTGATATATCAAACTATCGGTATCGGTGTACAATAACTTAATTTTATTATGAAACTTTTTAATCATGTAGTTATAATGAAATTCATACATAAGGGTCTTAGATATATCTAAAATACAAAATCCTAAATAAATCGGCTTATCATAAATTAATTTTGTTTTCCGTAATTGTATTGCGACTAAATGTTCTGAAAATATTGATAAACTATGGAATTCTGGTTTTGCAATCCAATCCTGAGCACCTAAAACTTTACCACGATTATCCCAGTGAGTTAGTAGTTTAACGTTTACTCTTTTTTCAATATTTTCCATAGTCTTACCGAAGACAGAATTGTTCATTAATTTAAAAAAGTCTTTTTCAAAGTTTGATGTAGCTAACGTTCTCAAACTATTATTTAAGTCTATGTATTTCTTTAACCAAGAACTCTGTTTAAATTTTAAAATTCTATGTACTTTAATTAATTTAATCCCCATTTCAATGCATTGTTTTAAATTCCTGTAGTGAATGATGTATTTATTTTTATTATTTAAATTAGGAACTAATTTAGTTTCTTTAGTATTACCCACACATATGTTTTCAGGACATAACGGAAAGTCAGAATGCAAATTATGAAGTTCATCAGGATATTCCAAATCAACTTCTAAAACATAACCGAAATCAGAGTTATCCGACACATTATAATCTGTATTAGAATCTATCCATTCGAAACCACCAACAGGAAGAGATTGAGACATTGCCCAACCATATAAATTATTCGCATCGAAATATGTTAGATATGAATTAGGTTTTTCACTATCATAATCTTCCATGAATTTATTATTTGCTCTAGCAAAACGATTGCTACACTGAGATACACCCCCTCTAATACCGGCTTTAAAAAAAGCAATTTTGTCATAGTCCGTTAACAATTCTAATTCTATTTTGGTAAATTTTAACATTGCATCCCAACTTAAACCTGGGGCAGTATAGTAATGAGCAGGATCTAGTCCATAAGTTTTTATACAAAGCTTTCTAAAGTTTTCGAATACATCAGTCAAAAGTAAAACATCAGTTTTTAAATATAAATTGGAATAATCAGACATACTACTACACATAAAATGTTGCCAAATATCTTTTGCGTGATTATAATCATCATTTGAAATATTTGAATCTGTGAGTGAACTATAAAATTGGTGTTGATCAGGAAGTGATGGATGTTTCAAGCAATCACTATTACACATAAATTCATAAGGATAAATACCTTTCCGTCTTAAACGTGAAAAGTCTTCATTATTAGGATAGTTCCTTTTTAGCTCTGTGAACTGATCATCATTAAGATTTTTAGCTAGTTGATCTAAACTGCACGATAAAAATTTCAATGAATCTACGAATCTTAAACTTACTGGTTGATTATTTATTGTTAACTGTTTTGAAAATGATATGTATCGTTCTTTATTTTGTGGAATAACTTCAACTTTACCATCATCGAGGTTTAATGCATGGACAATGAAATGAGCATCGTAGTGACTGAGGTTATGTAAAAATATTGGAATATGACGAGGGGTTCTGTACTTAGAACTACACACTTGATGTGCAACACCCCTAAAACTGCCAGTGTGCCAATCAAAATCGTAAAAAAGATCTTCATTTAACTCAGTTTCACAAATATGACATATGTTTGAATTTGAAATTTTTATTTTATCTTCATCTGATAATGGAACGGGACATTTTTGGAAACTATTTTTTTTAACTATTGTTTTCACATCTTCACAAAGGCGATTCATAAACACTTGTGCACAGTTTGACCCACTATACGTCTCATATTTTGATAATCTGTTATCATATGAACATTTAATGTAATATCCAAAACTATACACCTCATGTTTTTGAATGTTAATTGTACTAGGCTTGGATGGATCGTTACTACATGATTCTATCGGGTTCAAAAATGCCTCAAAGTCTGCATAAACCACAAAGGGCATTTCAAACTTTTTCGCGAATTTATCAAATTTTAATTTATTATTTGAGGTTGCTTTACCAAACCAATCCTTTTTGGAATCCTCACCGTTTGGTAATTCCGAACAAATGTGAGCGCAATCATATTGTTGATGGTTATTAAGTCTTTCCTCTGATGGGAAATGAAGTAAACATGAATCACATATATAAACTGCACGATGTTGTCTTGATATTTGTGAACTAACTAGTCGCGATAAGTTTTTAATATAACAGTAATGATTGTTAGTACCATTCGATATATATAGTAGGTTAATATGATTAGGTGTACGACATTTTGTTAAATATAAAGGACCTACAACAGAATTACACTTTTTTTCTTTATTATACTCTAAGCCAAAAACATTAATACTAATATTGTTTAATTTCTCTACTTTTGATATATCTGCAATTTTAACCGGAAAAGAAATACCAGTAAATTTTAGTTTATTTCCATGAATTGCGTAAGATGCTACCCGATCTACACTTTTACATACAGGATATAAACCAGAGAGTAATGCCCATTTGAAACACATATTATCATTATTTTTAACATTGATTACAGCTTTTTTTGATTTAATATCTTGAGGAAGATCGATATATGAACTACCGCGTAGGGGGTTGAATTTGTTAACATTCATATCTATGTATTTAATTTGATTAAGACTCCAACCACTATCTTTTTTTTCAAATTGACAAATTTTACCGACTACAGTGTCTATTAATGATGAATAAAAAATATTTAAGTCATCTCCCTGACAAATTATGTAATTAAACGTTTGAAAATCAAACGTATTTTTAATATCTTTAGTTTGTTGTATGAAATCAGCATGCAATATGAAGTTTATTTTAAAAATTGTATGTTGTTGAATACATTCATTTATCAAAAATAAGATATCGATTTTTAACGAATTTAAAAACGATTCCGGTGTTTCAAAATATTGTCCCGATTGAAGTGTTTTACTATTAATTCTATATGTTAAAATTCGATTGCCAAAAGCGGTTTCAACAACTGTAACATTTGTTAATGAATTATGTGATTTTAAAAGATTATTTTTATGTGTATTGCTTTTTAAATGGTTGTTTAGATACCTTTTATTAATATAAACATGACATGTATCACATTCCACCTTATTGTTGTCCACGTCATTGGTTTCAATTGATGATGTAGAAGCTCCTTCATCAAATTTTGCTTTCTTGGTAACCTTATTTTCATCAGTAGTGATACCTCGTTTGATACCTCTTCCAACTTGTTGTTGACTGTAACAAAAAAGAAAATTATTAGACAAATCTTAAAATAAAACATTACTACAATAATATTTCTTATTGAGTTTGTGCTTCTAATACTTACATCAACGTTGTTTCAACCATCAAACATTGATTATACAAGTCATCATCATACGATGAATCGAACAGTTCACGCTTCTCCATTTCATCACAAACTTTAGACAGCTCCTGATTGAATTCGCTGTTGGATTGTTCTATATTCTCTTCAATGGTTGCGGAAAAGAAAGCACTGGTGCACATTTCACTGAAGTTTTCCATCTTTATAATAAGTAACAGTTAAGTATTGGTAGAGCAACTGATGTCCAATTTCAAATAATGTCCAATATATAGTCTAGCAAAGGATTAGGAAAGTCATGTAAAATCTAATGAGTACACAGAAGTACTTTAAGTAAACAGAATCACATTCACTAATCCACTAATGAGTGTCATTGTTAAAAAAGTATTTTTTAACTTTTTCCCTTTCTGCAATATGCTTTGTTATATTGTATACAAGGCTGTTTGTATCGTCGAGGATGCTATCCCTATTATTCTTTGTATAATATTTTATCCTCGTGGTAGCGTGCTTCCAGTGATCACTATTTGGAATCTTGGATAGTTTTTTCATATCATACATTTCAATTTTTATGAGATGCGTCGCTTGGTCTCCGTCGTCAGTATTTGTAGAGATGTATGATACGCCATCTCTAGCAGCTCGTGCCACAGTCGACGATAGCAGCTTCTTCCTTTTTATTTTTGGTGCCACTTCAAAAAATTGATCAATCGGCTGCGATTTCCTTTTTCCACTATCGTCTGTGTTATTAACGACGATGTCATCACTCTTTTCTTCGTGTTGAGGAGAGAGTGGTGAGTAGTAATACTGTTTATAGGTATTTTCAATATCGTCTGCGAAGCTGAATGATCTCTGCAACAACAGAGTTATCACGTTAATATCAATTTGTTTACACTTAATCTGACACACACACGTTAGGAAAGACAGTACACAGTACAAATACAAGTAAGTTTGTCAATAGAATAAACACTTACCTCCATGGCCATTGATGAGTTGAAGTAACACAAACGTAGTATTGGTAGACGTATACAATCCACTGTGGTCAAACGACCATAGACTGACTGCATGACTGCAACTGTTCGATCTTATATAGCACCATTCTTATCTAAAACAAATTCCTAAGTACAACGAAACTGATTGTAACTCTATGAGTCAACAAACTTATCTCACGTTCCTACAGGCATCAACCTGCTTGTGACTCACAAAGAATGCGATTTAATATTTACAAATCACTATAATTGAACATTCCTATGACAACCATTGAATAGATTGGTAGTGTAATAATCTGCTAATAACAGTAATATCATGGATACACTAGAATTACAACAACATATGAAAAAGATTCATCCCAGTCTACAAAATAATGTTTATGCTGCTAATAGACTACCTATGTATACACATGTACCAACGTATATAATATGCAATTTGGATGCGGATGATAAACCAGGTTCACACTGGGTAGCTGTACATATCGATACGAATGGCATCGGTCAATATTTTGATTCATATGGACGAGCACCTGAGCGATATCATCTCCAGTTTTTGAAAAGGAATTGTAAGAGATGGGACTGGAATGTTGATAGGATTCAGAATGATTGGACTTCAGTTTGTGGTGAATATTGCTTAATGTATTTGCTATTTAAGTTTCAGGGATGTTCAATGCATAGTTTTACGAACATATTTACTGGGAACACACTCTACAATGATATTTTTGTGGATGAGATGTTCCGCTCATATTTTGTAGAAAAAAAGTAATAAAATTTCAAAATAAAAATGAAGGAATATGTTTTATTGCGCCAGAACCCGCGATAGTTTCAGGGATGTTCAATGCACACTGTACAATGATATTTGCGCCAGAACCCGCGATAGTTTCAGGGATGATCAATGCATAGTTTTACGTAGGAAAAAAAGTAATAAAATGTCGAAGTAAAAATGAAGGAACGTGCTTTATTGATGACATAGAAATGCAGACATAATGAGGGTTAACAATGAGTAATAGATAAGAACACCAAACCAACCGTAATTAGGGTGTTCGAAGTACAATAGATAAGAGGATTAAGCGAACAATGGTGCGCTAATGAGGGTGCAGGACCACCGGAAATCAATGAGATAACAGTTAATTGATTTGTATAACTCCAGAACCACGCATCCTACGCTAAAACGGACTGCAGAAACGTGATCAGAGCATGGCAAAACCTTTTTTTTTTTTTTTTTTTTTTTTTTTTTTTTTTTTTTTTTTTTTAGGATGGGTGGATCAGATCGTGGGGCCCTGGCGCGAGGCTCTGGAACGTGCGCCAGAACCCGCGAATCCCCACTACTTTCGTATATCTTTCATCATCTGCCTAGCCTTTTCCCAACTATATTGGGGTCGGCTTCCAGTCGAACCAGATTCAGCTGGATATCAGTATTTTTACATGGAGCGACTGCCTGTCGGACCTCCACAACCCACTAACTGGGTAATACGATACCCCATGGTAAGACTGGTTGTCAGACTTTAGAGCTTCTGACTAACAGTAACGACTGTCAAAGATCTACAAATGACAACCGGGACCAACGGCTTTACGTGCATTCCGAGGCACGGAGGAAACTCGCTATGACAGATGGTCACCCATCCACAGACCAACCTCGGCAAGCGCGGCTTAACCCAGAAGATCGGCCTGTGCGGCTGTGATTATTTAGCCACGAGCTCCTCGTGGCTAAATAATCACATATCGAAAATAATAATCTAAATAAATAATCACATATAGGATATTTCGTATATCTTTAAACCTTCAATATTTCAAAATTATGCATGTAGTTTGCCCCCAAAAGCGGATTGCATTGCAATGTATTTCAACGAAGGTAGATACGTTGACAGCAACACTTTTAAAAATTAAATTAATTTTAACTTCATTTAAAATTAAATAACAATTTACGAATTAAGTTGACAGCAATACTTAAAATTTTAATTAATTATAACTTGATTTAAAATTAAATAATAATTTACAAAACGTAGACCACAAAGGGGCTAATTGGGCCATGAAACCAAAAGGTATAAAATTAAAAAAAAAATTTGCCTATCTATGTTGTTTCCATGCAACACATACATGGAAACAACATTATCTACCTTTAATGTTCCCACTGCTAATGTAAACTCTTGCAAGGTTATCGTTAAATAATTACAGAGTCAAAGGTTTTCTACCTTTCATCCTGTACTTAAAGATGTTGATTACCCTTGAACTACTTACTTAGAACTATAATATCTACACTTGCTAGCAAAAGTATTGAATCACTTAATCCGATTCAGCTCGATCTTGAGTACTTAGTAACTTGTTCATAATAATAAAATTCCATTTAAAAAAATTTACTGTTAGCTTTAAATTGATACCAAATCCATTCAAATGACAGTGTTAGAACTATCCCAGATCAATTCCAGTAGTGATTCAATACTTTTGATCGCTAGTGTAGTATGTACAATCGTTTACAATAACACTAAGCAGTTTAATTGTCTATAATTACTGTTGACGTGAGTGAAAACGCCATGGGATTTTCCTACACAAGTGAGAAAATGGCATCGATTTGAAACCTACTGTGTTTTCATTGTAAAATGTAATTAAACTGACCTACATTACTATTGTTCATTCTTTACTTGTCGTACTCCGTGTTTTTACCGTAAAATACGTGTGAAATACAGATAATTTATTAATAACGATTAAGGTCATAACGGTATGATAAAAATAAATCAAATATTACTCGAACACACATAATTCATGTAGATTTATGAGAAGTTTTCTTGAAATGAATCATTCATGCTTATGTTATTTGTAGACAGACATAATAACGGTGATTTTGATGACAGTGATAATAGTACTACTTAACTATAAAAACAGTATTAAACGGCATCTTCATAAATCTTTTAAGTGTTTTAGTATGCCATTCACTCTACTAAGTAGGTACCTGACTACAGCGAAGCAAAAGGGGGTTATGATTTTGACGGTATGTGTTCATCTGTTCCCTCATAACTTCTGAACCATTCATCCTAATTTGACAAATGAGGTATCATTGGAAACGTCATCGTCCGCTGGTCTAGGCTATATGACTTCACGGCCACATAACTTCAGACAAGCATATTTTCTTATTTCGTACTTTTAAGAGCGTGATTTTTCAGTAGTATTCTAACTTATTTTTTTCAGTAACACCTATTCCAAACCTATTCTAACTTATTTTTTGACAGTTAAGTATTGACAAAATCGGACTGACCATAAACCCGAAGTGACGTTTGCCAGTCGGGCTCCAGCCCAGGAGGGGGGGGTATTACAACGTCATAAAAACCAGGCTAGTTCCAGTGAGTGAACGAGATGGCGCTAGACGACTTGTATAGCTCTGTCACTTTCACTCGCCGGAATAAGCCTGGATTTAAGACGTTGTAATACTCCCAGGTCTACCTCGCGGGGCTTGACCCAAGTGGCAAAGTCCCCAGCCTTTGCAAGCTGAATGTAGAGGAGATCAAATAGTTCATTCGTCGAAGTATGAAATGAAATTAAAGAAAAACGAAAAATGATTGAATCTGAGTGAGCAAAAACTATGTAGATTAAAATTTTTGAATCAAATAAAACATCAAATCAAATCAAAAGCATTTATTTCAAGTAGACCAGTTACAGGCGCTTTTGAATACTCGTGTAATTAAATACTATAAAATTATGGTGCTACAGTCACAGCCACAACCACAAGACATAAAACTGTGAACAATTTGAGAAAAAAAATCTTGATCCTTTAGGTCCAGATGATTTTATTTATTGTGCATTATGCAGTTGTGGTGCAAGCTAAATTGCCATGAAATTGTCAGAAGCAATGATTCATCAAATCTCTTGATCACGTGTACTTAGTACACACGTGCGCAATATTACATATTTACTAATACCATAACGCGAGTTACTATAGTCTTAGAACACGACCATGGCCATCGCCACGCTTATTATCTTAGAATACCTCTTCAATTGCTAAAGTAATGATTTAAGTACTTATCAATATTATAGCAGGCTAGTTAAAAGCATATAGATGGGAAAAATATTTAGTACGTCAGAAGATTGAATAGAATAATATTGACAAAGTTAAAAAGGAATCAATATAGTCGGAAGACCGAAATTCATGTCCCCAAAATGAATTTCGGTAAAAGCTTTTCACATTATCGTAGTGTACTCATTTTTTACGATCTACAAGTAGGTAGTTAATTGTTTCGGGTCTGGGCGTTTGTGTGTGTGAGTTCATATATGTTTGTAAACGCACCCACGACACAGGGGACATTCCTAATTTCTGGTAACGTTTCTTAAAAAAGGAAAAAATAGCGCAAGATCCTAATAAAATTATTTATTTACTTTGCGATATTTCATTTCAACAATACTTCTTGTACTAATGCCCGGTTCCAATACTAAACGATTAGTTATCGGTAAAACGATTCGCAACGACTCGTAACTTTGACAGATCGTCCACATTTCTTTCTTTTTATTGGCACGCCAGCGCCATCGCCGTTTTCCGACATCTGCATACATTTGGCCTAGGTAGGTACTATCCGTAGTTCGTATCGCTCCCACCGGTAGGTAGCAAGGTGTCGGTAAACTAAATTACGAAACGTTAATTATAGGAACGATTTTGACTTACGTCTCGTAGACAATACTACTATTCGTAAGCAAAACAAATCGTTTCTCATTTATAGGAACCGGCATTAGTGATGAAACAGCCAAGCCACAAATTTTATTTCTGAAGTTAGAGCATGCAAAGTAATAAAAGTAATAAGCTTGGCTCTACATAAGGTCTGATGATACTTTTGGCAGTGCGAGCCATATTGCCTCGTCTTTGGTGGTAAAAAAAATTTGGTGGATATTTTTTACCATCATTTCATGTTTGAATGATCACGTTTCATGAATGAAATAATGAAGGCCAAAGTAATTATATTAATCATCGCGTTTAGTCAAAAGCATCTGTCATTTCCATTATGTTTTTAAGCACTAAGGCCGCTTTCACATTAGGACGTTAGCAGCGCGACATGCGACAGTAGCGCGGCAGAAGCACATTTCTTTACATTTTATATGAACAGCCACGCATAAGCAGCGTCTGTCGCGCGACTGTCGCCCAAACGTGAAAGCAGCGTAAAAGCGTTGGTGTGTAACTTAATTATTTTTGAGTAAAAAAGTCACACATAAAATTCAATCCTAGGTATCTACACTTCTGGACACATCTATTGGCCCACCTTAGAGTTTAGGTTTCGATGGCCCCTACCGAAATATGATTACTAGATTGAACAAAAACTGTTGATGCAGTTTTAAACCTGATACATTTTACCATCTTTTTCGATCGTATTGTTTTAAATTTGAATTCAGAATACCATAAGACATGGAGCTACGCCTAACAAGTCGGATATGCGCCTTGTTAAAGGCAATTGATTTTTGAATAAAAAACATGTTTTATCAAATAAAGGTTTAATTTAATAACGCGTGTTGCCTCCATGGGCATCTACCACAGCTCTCATACGATTAGGCATAGAGTTTATCAACCGCTCTATGAAATTTTGAGGGATCATCTCCCATTCCTCTTCTATGACAGTTTTCAACTCCTGCATCGTCTGGGCAACTGGCTGACGAGCCCTAACACGTCTTTTTAGCTCGTCCCACATGTGCTCAATGGGGTTCATGTCTGGGCTTCTGGCTGGCCAGTCCATAACTCTGATGTTCACATCCCGAAGATATTCCCTGACGATGCCGGCCACATGGGCTCTTGCATTATCATGCATAAAAAGGAAATTTGGGCCCACATAGTCCGCGTATGGTATCACGTGAGGTTCTAAGCACTCACGAATGTACCTTTCAGCATTTAATGTTGGCAGCCGTGGTCCTGTAACAACCTCAAGTTGAGTTTTGCCGCTCGCGGATATACCGCCCCAGACAGTCCATGAGCCACCGCCATAAGCAACCCTCTCTTCAAAGCAGCATTGTGCGAAACGCTCTCCCTTACATCGGTAGACCTTCTTCCTTCCATCATTGCCATGTAACACAATTTTAGACTCATCAGAAAAGAGTACACGGCTCCAATCTTGCTGTGTCCAATTTAATTAACCACTCTGCACGACAATATTTTGACACATGACACATCAGCTGAGTCGACTGGGTGATTCGAAATTTGAGCTATTACACAATATTTTTTGTCAACTTTCAGCATCCAATTTTTGATAAAAAATATGTTACTACAGCTATTTCATGCGATAAGTTTGTGAACAATATCTCTAAGAACATGTTGAGGTCAATAAAACTGCCTCATTCTGTTGTAAAATGTGTGTAACATACAAAATGCTACATCGTTCCAAAAACTAGGTAATTTAGATGTGCTGAAAAATATGTACATAAACAAGCTTATCACATGATAATAATGGTTAAACAGTGAAATAAATAAAATAACTTACTATATAAATTACTAGATTTGCCAGTGTTCATACATAATTTCATAAATAATAACGATCAAAGTCTGGATAAAAATTTGCAAAAACTATGTTGCAAGTTTGCAACATGACTCTTTTTAGTGCTGACCGTAAACCCAATATTCACAAAACGATTAAAAACCTTCATTCAGCCTAATCGATACTCGCAACATAATCGAACATGAAAAAAAAAGTAAAACAAGACATAGAGCATGGACTGATTTATCTGCTTTTTGACTATAGAAAGCTCAGTCCACGCAATAAGTCTATGAAACTAAATCTGAATCATTTTATAATATTTCAAATTTTCAAATATTATTTCGTTTACGCAATAATTTATTTATCGGTGTTTCATTGGAGGCTAAACATACCTATGTGTCATCTAAACTTAAATTCAATCATATGGTTTTACTTATACCCATTTTGTGTTTTCGTTAATTAAATACAATTTATCTTTTTAAAACGGATCTAAAAAACGTGAAACTAAGACAAACACCGGGTTCGGATCTAATGCTGAGAGATGGGAGATGTACTTCTAAATGATTCCTTGCAGTAACAAACAATTAGAATTTCCAACGGGGCGTGTTTGGCTAAATTTTAAACTATGAGGAATAGCGAAAAATCCTGAAGGAAGTCTCGAGGCCGATTTGATAAAAATTAAATAACATCATAAAAATTTAATTTTTGAAATATAAATACAGCCATCAAACTATCAATATTCTGTGAAGTAAAAACATGCGACAAACTTGAGGTATAAGGATTTATTTCCATTAAATAATGTTTCGCTACATGTTCACAACATAGTGTTCTTATTTCAAATTTTTATTATCACTTCGTGGTGTAAATACATTAACGATTTTTTTGAAATTCGAACTTTAAGTGAGTTTGCGCGAATTTTGATTTTATTCTGCTGTACAATGACTAAATTATTGTTTGTATATTAGTTCATATTTTACCAAGTTATTATTACTTCACCGAATTTGATCCTCAGCGACATCGAATAGTGTAAAAAAATTTAATACCTAGCATTTTCTTTTTTTATTTCAAAAGCTCGATTTCTGACGTGTAATACTTACATGACCAAACCAATCTCACGAAACAAATTTGTACAATAAAATAATTAATTTGGCTATCTTTTGTTTGGAGCCGCGAGAGGGAGAGGACAGCGTCCTCCCTCCGCCCCAACCATAGTGGTAGGCGCCCGCAGCGTCGGAAGTCGGCAGACGATCTCCGGCCACCGTAGGCACGGGCATGCGGACAGCGAGTAAAGGGCAACTCGCTGTCCGACCATGGACCATGCCCGGGTCGACAGCGCGTCGTGTTCCACGTGCGCCTCAAAGAGCGTCAGCATAATGAGAACTTAGAGGCCCAAAGCCTACCGGGGTCGCGGGAGTTATTTCATGACCCCGGAACATAAAGGACACCGTGGATTTTAGTCAGTACAAGTCTGACAGTCCCTCCCGCCCTGCCCGGGGTGGAAGGACTCATTTGATGATTTTACCACGATAAAAAACAAACAAACTCATTTATAATAAGCCTATCAAAATCCAAGGCATTCTATATTTATTCAACATTAAAAATTATATGATTGTACAAAATAAAATGTGCAGTAAAAATTTGCTAATAAATTAAAAGTTATTACAATTATTTTGATTATCGAGTACCACAGCGAGTGCATTCCTAATTCAAAAGGACATGAATTTTTTTGGTACTTTATTCTGAGAAAATTTAACCACTGCAAAGAAAATCATAATAGATAATACTGCACAATAGACTGCCTAATCTAAAGTTTCGAGCTGGAAATTGCCTGCGTTTTCGAGAAAATAATATAATTATGAAGATTTAGTACTTTGTGTAGATGTAGAGAAGTTTTAATCATGTCAATAGATGGCGCTGTGCAGAGTTTTAGCCCAATTAATTATAACTTATTATTACAAATACGTACTTGTGCTACTCAACTCACGTTTAGATAGGCGTGGCATCTAGTAACAGATTATTAAAAACCTTCGGAATGGGAAATTATTACTTCATTCGGAAGCAATAACGATTAAATTGGAGTGCGGAAAGGTCTAACGCCCGTGGGGACTTTAGATCCCAGTGGCACTCTACTGCAAAGAAAAGTCTGTGAACATATGTCCCCAGTGTCTTTTGAGCGGTTTTGACTCTACAATAAAGATGATGCGCTCTATTATGTTGCCAGTGCAAAGGCCAAATTATCCTGTAAAGAGAAATCTCAAAGGCCACGGACACGAAGTTAGCGAGCTGCGCCTGTTGATTGCACTGGGTGACTAGTCATCCAAAATAATTTATTACTCCGTGTTTTTTGCGTATTCTGATTGTTAATCCGCTGTGTCGCTTTGACAATTGTATTTTCTTGGGACTGCTAATAGGTAGTAGGTGAGGAAATAAAATAAAAAAAAAACGATACTCAAGCATTTTTAATGTGAATTTATTAATCAAAATCCTTTCTTACTAATATTCCATCTAAAAAAAGGTGCAGGTGGGGAAATATTGTCTTGATACCGTGCCCATCCCACCCGAGGAGCTCGTGGCTAAATAATAACAGCCGCACAGGCCAATCTTCCGGGTTAAGTCGCACTTGACGAGGTTGGTCTGTGGATGGGTGACCATCTGACATAGTGAGTTTCCTCCGTGCCTCGGAAAGCACGTAAAGCCGTTGGTCCCGGCTGTCATTTGTAGATCTTTGATAGTCGTAACTGTTAGTCAGAATCTCTAAAAGTCTGACAACGTATTGCCTTACTGGGTTGTGGAGGTCCGATAGCAGTCGCTCCATGTAAAATACTGATATTCAAGCTGCATCCGGTTCGACTGGAAGCTAGTTGGGAAAAGGCTAGGCAGATGATGACCGTGCCCATCCCAAATACCAAACCATAATAACAACATGACCATTCAAGAAAATGAAACATGTTGGTTAGGTACCTACGTCTAGAAAACAAAAACACGATTTTCCCAGTCTTCGAAAGCCAAGTCAAGAGGTTAATCGTAGTCCAGTGTAGCGAGCCGGTAATTATTGTTCACAGAATCAACCGAATACTAATAACTACTAATTTAAAATGAGATCAAATATACACCAAACAACAACACCGAACGCAAGCAGTGACAGAACTGTCTAACCGACTTATCTATCGTGACAATGACATCTAGCTTTTTTCAAATGTCATTCAGCGCAGCGCGTTCCGATCTAGGTACGCTGAATGCATTCTCCAAGTATATTTTATTTACTTCTCCTCATTAATTTTCTTTGCGGAACCAAAGCGTGAAGGTAACCATTCTTATGACTTTGATTACTACAAAATGCGTTTAAGTACGACCATCCTCATAATTAGCGATTTGGTAAGAATAGGAACGTAAAACATGATGTTGCCAAAATCTACATGTGTTGCAATGTGAACTTAACTTTAACAATGAAAATCTTTATTTTGCAGGATATTTACGTGACTAGGATGTAATTAAGTTAAACTATATTTTATTCTCTTCCGATTAGTACAGTAATATCTGTGGTTGCGTTCAATTTGAATAAAGTACCAGGCTCCATAGTATTTCAGTTTTGTCCTTTTTGAATAAAATAATTGCCGCGCATTCAAACATTTATTATCTGACATTGTTCCTTTGTCTATTATTGTTTTTTGGGAATGACAATGTACGTAATATTATTAGAAAAGCTTTAAACTATATTTTAGTAGATAATAATTGTATTCTAAGCATAAAACAAATTTATTTTAATTTTTATTAATCGATTTCCTAATTTCCTTATTTTTTTCACTCGAGTTGACAAAAAAATCAATTATGGAATCGATTAGAATACTCGCTTTCACACATCATTACGATTAAAAAAAATAACATGGTTGTCGATTAGGAAAACAAATTGAGTAGTGGTAATGAAAAATACGTGATAATGGCCCTGTATTAGAGAATTACGCCAAGATCTGGTCTTTTTTACGTTATTTATAATATTTGGCATGATATTTATTTTTAATATTATGGAGTTAAAGCTCGCGTGTGTGATCCAAGTGCAAAATAAAAATGTAAACAAACAAAAGTGGCGCGAAAGTTCGAGTTCAGATATCAAATTTTTCATTACCACTGCTAATTTATGTTGAAATACGTATGAATTCGTTACAATACTAAATGACGAGTTATTCATTCCTCCTATAATGATCCGTTGGATGTCCGAAAACCACGTTTTTTATGATTTTTAGCCCCACCCAGCACTGTCATCAAAATGGCGAAGATCGTATTTACACTTTTGGATTTTGTTACGGTAAATTATGAAAATAGGCGCTAAATGTAGAAGTTTTAATTTCGTGAATAAATCAGATTTTTATTTAACATTCTTAATTAATGCGCACTCATAGGATTTTACGCAGAGAATATAATATTTTTTTAATTTATAATGAGGATGTCGTATGACTACAACGTCTGCCCCTTTTGGACCCACTATTGAGCCAGCGTAGGTTGACTTGTCGCGCCCCTTTTGGGGGCGGTACCGAACTATACGGTTAAATGACTGCGTGCGAAATGAAGGCGCGCTGTTCGGTGGGCTCGCGTTAGTTTGGGCCCATTAGCTGGCTTGTGTGGTACCATATCGCGTTCTTTTAACCTTCTCCGAACAGTTCGAGCGCTCACAGATACTCCGTGGAAGTCGCGAAGTTGGTTTTGTATCTCAATGGAGGTAAGGTGACGATTTCTCAAGCTGGTCGTCACGATGAATCGATCCTGCCTTTCAGTTGTGACCCGAGATCGTGGCCTTCCTTGGCGACGAACAAAGCCGCCAGTTTCTAGGTACCTCCGATAAACATTTTGGACCGTAGATCGACTTAAATTAAGTTGAGCACTCACGTTTCTTTGGCTGTGTCCGGCCTGAATAAGTGCCACAGCTTGGGCGGCGACTTCAGGTGAAGTATCCATAGATTATTATTGATAGAACCTCCTACTTACCTTAATGTTAAGAATAAGTAAGATATCAATCACTTTTTCAAGAATTAAATCCAAGTAAACCAATAAAACCAAGTTTTCATAGTATTCGATTGTTTGATATCAACAAACAGGCTCCAAATTGTCTTTTGTTTCTTTAAATTCTGTGTTCGAAATTCAAAAAAAGACTATTGAATGAAATTGTGAATGTGCCAGGTTCAAAACTGCATAAAAACTTTTTGTTCGACCTAATATAAAATTTTAGCTAGGACCATACGAAACTGAAAATACAAGGTGGGCCAATAGATGTGTCCAGAAGTGTATTAACATTTGTAACCTTTGTAGGTAATTTCGGTTATTTCAACCAGAAATAAAATATTCACAATCATACGATTAGTATTTAGAAGTTAGATTTCAGATACGAAAAAAAATTATTGTTTCTTAATTTTGACCAAAATTAAACGACACTGAGTACCCAA
This sequence comes from Agrotis segetum, assembly GCA_036375495.1. Lineage (NCBI taxonomy): Eukaryota > Metazoa > Arthropoda > Insecta > Lepidoptera > Noctuidae > Agrotis > Agrotis segetum. Next base: position 232,897 of record JAQSVV010000073.1, on the reverse strand, counting down.
AATGTTCTATTAAGTAGGTATTTCTGCGTGTACGCAGATTCTCGTAAACCTATTATTTACTTCATTCACAAGCTGTTTGTGGCAATGTCTACTTCTGAATCGCTTCCTTCTTATTTGTGAACAGACTTGTCAATATTGACATCTACAGTGACGATACATTGTTATTCTTGGGCATAATCTTCAAGGTAGTTGAAGAACAACACCTCTTGACCCTCGTAAATTATTTATTTAGTGACACAATCATACTGTGGAAAAAAATGCACCTTTGAGTTTTAAGCGCGGTACACATGGTTAAGGTACTGTAATCCATACAATTCAATGGATCATCACACACCACGAAGATAATATATTTTTCATATTTTCGTATCCTAAGATAGAGAGCGTTAAGAGAATTTATCGTAAAATAACATCTTAAGATAAAAATTTTAATATTACCTTAATATCTTAAGATACAAAATGTGTCATTGTCTGTGGCCTAATTAAGGGGGATGCTCCAACCAGCCCGCGAAATTCAAATTTTCTTACGTTTTTTGCAATTTGCAGGCCAGTGACATGTTGTTACTTTATCAAAATATGAATTGCGGTAATAACAAGTATAATTTTAAATATAAAAATTATCAAAAATTCGCTCCATCAGCTCTCACACAGAAAAGGTGCATCATGTTAAAATCTTCGAAATCTAACTACGATGCACCTTTTCTATGTGAGAGCTGATACAATACCTAATACAATACCTATTTAATATCCGTAAGAAACCTCGACAACCGTCAGACGACACAAAAAAAAAATCTAGAATTTTGCCCCACCCTGTCTGTACACATGGCTGGCTACGCCCATGCCTTTGGCGTTACACCTTACCTTAAGCTGGGCTATCATTATTTGCGACGCAAAATTCACAGTTAAAAAGTTTCCATCCTAGAGCACATAAACACATAATTAAATGTAGAATTACTGCCACTTAGTAGACTGTTTCCATCAATCTTAAATCCTTAAGACCAGTCATAGGTTAATTGAAGATGACTCGCTGTTTACCTTCACGTCCTTATATCGTTTCTTTACATTGTCTGCAGAAGTTAACTTGTTTTTTTTTTTTGTGTGGCTTACAGCTAACAATACATAAGTAGATAATGAGTTGAAGAACGATCAGCCATTTAAAAGCCTCCACAGTTAGCAAAAAAATACTATTATTGCACACAAAACAAAAACAAAACATGGTCATATTATTGTACTTACACAATATAAAGACCAAGCTGTCCCAATGTGTCAACATCCATTAATTTTTCACCTTAAAACAAAAAAAAAATATTATTCTATAATAATTCATTTGTAAAAAATCATTAAAACATACTAAAATGTGTAGTTTACCGGTGTAGGGCTCCAGAGACAGGAACTTCCTCTAAATGCGTGCTGTATCGAAAAGTATACTGTAAAGTCCGGCTAAGCAGCACACAACCTCTTATAGGTTGACCTGCGAGATGCCAGTGTCAAAAAAAAAGTATACTGTGTAACGCCAGATGCCGCCAGCAATGCCAGCCAAAGCCAGGCAAGCCTGCCAAAGCTAGCCAAAGCCAGCCAAAGCCAGCCAAAGCCATGCCATAGCCCTAGCCATCTGTCCAGCTCGCCACGCCAAGCCGCTACGTCACTGCCCTACCACGTGAGCCATCCCCGCAAAATTCTGAGCGGAGGAGGTGAAATAGCCGCCAGCCGGCGAGCTATATAAAAGCGAGGAGCAGTGATTTTGGTATGCCTGTTTATAACGATAATTGTAAGGGAAAGCTCTGCCCAAATAAAAGGCGTAAATTAAGTATTTTCTGTTTATTTTCATCTTTGTCGTTTCAACTGTCTTTAAAATCAGACTCCCCAACACGAGAGTCTGGAAAGGTTTTCGTCAAGAAATCTTTGTCATCAGGCTATTGGCTATAACGATAATTGGCATACATAATAAAGGTAAAAACATGTTATAGGTACTATTAAATTAAAAAAAAAACATTATTACCTATAAATGAGTTACCTAATTTAAGCTTAAGCAAGTAATCATTTTTCGCATTATTATGTAGGTATCATTTTCAAGAAAAACCTATAGGTACTTAATTTATTAGCTGTCAGATTCAGGTATACTTAATACTTAAAGTCACGATAAATATCATAAATTAACTTAATGCCTGGTATTTCTAAATATGCAGACATTCATCAAGAACATGTATATTATTATATAATTTCCTTTAATTTTCCTCGTGAAGAAATACCTTTGTTTCTGAAACTAACTAATAAGAAAAATTACGCAACTACTGATATAATCTGACATGTGGTCTAACTAGTTTTCCCATGTATGCACTTGAGACCTACTCGTGATATCCACTGACAATGATCATTAACTTCTTCGGAGTGTTAATTCTATACTGTCATTTCTTAGGTAATAAATACTCGATGATTTATTGTAAAGTACAATATCCTTAAAACACAGGCACTCAGATTTTTTTCCTTATCTATTTTAATATTATAAAACAGAGTTTGTTTGGTTGGCCGCTCTAATCTCAGGAATTACTGTCTCGAATTGAAAAAAACTTTTTGTGTTGGATAGACCATTTATTAAGAAAGGCTATAGTGTAAATAAAATCAAGTTACGACCGTAAGGAGCCCAGCAGCGGGGGTGAAACCACGAGCAACAACTAGTATAAATATATTCCCTATATATACAAGGAAAACGATTTTGAGAAACAGGTATTATTTACCTTATAATATCTCCTTTTGCATAATTATGAAAAGTCGCCTCAGCCCGATGTCTCAGGCAAAAAACCCCAGAAATACTTTTAAAATCGACAAATGGTTACCTACTACAAAACTTTTTGCATGTGAATTATATAAATTACAATTTTATTACAACAGAAATATTTCCCATAGTTAAAAAGGCCATTTACCTATTATAAATCCATTTTCTCTAGAAAAAAAAATTAAAAATCTATTGTGTTGTTTTTTTTATTTCTAGAATGTTTTCAATAAAATACAGCTATTATTATTAAACTTTAGTACCTACAACCGACAAGTTGCGATGTTTTGAAATATCGCCACTTTAGTAAACTGAATTTTAAATGAAACTGACACACTAGGTAAGAAATAAAAAATCCTGAACTACTTCAATTTTTTACCCCATCCTTATTTTTATACTGTGTAACCCGGAATACCCTAGAGTAACCCTAGAGTTCTAGGATTCAAATTACTTATTGAAATCGGTTTCGGCGTTCAGAACTTATAATGAACAAAGAAAGTCACAAACCAAACTCAAAATAACGTTTTTTGGGCAGTCGCGTACAAAACTCATCTTTAAACAATTCGTTCCATAATCCATAACCTTTGCAAACCATTCAGTATATGTACGCACTTGAACTTAACGAAGTGGGTAAGTCAGTCAGTGTTAGTATGCCAGTACTAAGTACTCAGCAATGTCAGTGATTGCTATAACAACTATCATCAACTGCACGCAACTATGAATATTGACGTTACAAAGTAAAATGCTCACTTATAATTATCAGCTTAGTAACGAGAGCATACATACTGGGCCGTGCGGCGAAAATGACAATAGACTATTTGATAGCAAAAATTTAAGTGTCTGTTATATTATAAAAATCATCTTTTTTTGTGTTACACAAACTAAAAGTATCGAATAGGTATACGACGCTTTTAAAATTGATTATGAATAATTTAGTAGTTTTTACTGAGCTCTGAATTTTTCTGCGTCATATTTTTGTAAATATTCATTGATATAATAATATCAACAGAAAAAATATGTGTCCAATATTTATCAAAACTCTAATAACGTACTATAATTATTAGTCTGCTATTTTGAGGTCTCAAGTTCATAATGATTGGCAATTTATTTTCAATTCTCCTATCAACAAGAATTTTACTACACATTCAAGCAATGCGATGGTGATAAGTCGCTTGCTAATCACCAGGCAAACCAGTGTAAATGCCCCCTTTGGACTGCTGACATTGACCTAGAACCATTTAATAATGAATCAGTGTCAACTAGATAGGCTATCAATCAATATAACACCTTAGCTTTTGAGATCAAAACATAAACATCATCATTATTTTTAATTATCTTTTTATACCTACTTAATTTTAAAAGCATCACACAATGGACCCTTTAGAGCAGCGGTTCTCAAACTGTTTGGTCGCAAATTTTGCTTTGCTTTTGCTGCTTTGCAAAAAATTTTAATGGAGCCCCAAAATAAAACAAAAAGTTATGTGTATTCTTCAATAACAGAGTATCACATTACAATTAAAGTGTTTAATTTACTATCATAAACTAACAAACCCGGCGAACTCCGTTTCGCCACATAAACCTCACATAGCCCGAAACCTTTCCAACGAATGCAAAACCGTGGAAATCGGTTCGTGCGTTCTGGAGTTATAGCGTCAGGAAGGAAAACCCGACTTATTTTTATATAGTAGATTAATAAAATTAAAAAAATGTAAAGCAGATCTATGAAACTATTCCTTTATTTTCATTAATCGATTTATCGAAGAGAGTTGAATTCTTATACCAGGTTCGGCATCCAGTCTATTGCGACATTTTGTTTTGGTATAGCTGTATTCTCGCGGTGCCCCCAAAAAGGGTTAACGGAGCCCTATTGCTCCGCGGAGCACACTTTGAGTATAACTGCTTTAGAGGATATCCACGAAGGCGTCAAATTAAAAAAAATATGTGAAGATAATAACAAGAGATGATAATTTATTGATTATCTGTGATAGGTCACACAGCTTAATCGCCTGATAGGACACAATTAAAATCATATTAGATGACTTTGATGTAAACAATGGGTGCTAATTAAGGCAGCTTCTTTAAAATGTCATTCTCGTCTGCAAATATATTTAGTTGTCTAATGAATTAATAGGTCAGCGACAAACTTTTAGCGTCTAATAAATGGTTTATAAGCGACCATATATTGTAAAACAAGCTACTGTTAATATGACGCAACATGGTGATAATTCTTAAGCAACTAAATTTGTGATATGTCTACTCATTGCCAGCTTTTTTTTCTTCCTGGCAAGTAATCTAACACTGATGTACCTAGTAATAGTACCACCTGCCGTGAATCTTTGACGGAGCCCCGCTTCGCGGGGCTCCTATTTTTGCGTACAGGGTTTAAAGTAACCTAACACGAAGGGGATGGCGGGGTCTTTCAGACCCCGCCATCCCCTTCGAACCTAACCTGTCCGTGTCGGGGTGCCCCAAGTCCACTCATTGCCAGCTTCTTTTACGCTCGTAAATTGACGCTGGTTTCTTGATATTTTGTTGGAATAGTAAAGATGATGAATTAATATAATTGAAGCTGTTCTATTAACTCGTCGCTCACATATAAAAAAAGACGCTAGGTTGCAGGTGCTAAAGAAAACTTTTGTTGCCGGACATATAATTTCCCGTAAACAATCCACACTTGTTTGTTTGTTTTTCTTCATTATGCAAAAGGCTCTGGATCTTAATAACACGCCTAGGTCATAATATTATTCAAATTATCTGCGATTTATTTGCGAGGTAGTTTTCTGAAGAGTTTGCTGGGTTGAATTCATTTTAAGTTTATTTTATTTTCCTTGTAGATGTACTTAGTACTAAACTACTAACATAAGCTTCTAAGTTTTTTGTCTGAAACAATTGATTTTGATTTGAAATTTTGAATGCGCTCATCTTGACAAGTATTGACTCGAACAGTACCATTAGTGTTATTACATTATTTTCACTCTTTTACTTTACAGCGTCTTTCCAGTATTTACAGCGTTTTGTATGAAAAAATGGAACAGCGCCTCTGGTGTGAAAGAACTAATTTTTTCCTTGAAGATTGACAATTTGAAATTGTCGAAGTTCCAGTTTACTTTACGTCTTAAATAGTGAAAATTCGTGCTAAGGGTACTGATAAAATTATTTGGGTATTGAATATTCCATTTATCGAGTTATACTACTTATATGCTATTTAACATTACGCTACGACCAATAGTAGCTCAGCAGAGGGTGAAACTTCAGGGAACAGCTAGTTATTATTACAATGTTTGTAAACACATCCACGATACAAGAAGAATTCCTAGTGTCGGGTAAAGTTTAAGGCTAAAAAGTGGCTCCATCCAAATGGTTAGTGTAATTTTACACACTGTGAGCGCGCCTGCTTGGCTGGCCACGCTCTCGTGTGTCTAGAAAAAGAACGCATCACTGACCATTGACACTATTGACTTCGTTCAGTATCTCGTCCGTGCCCAATCTGTAGGATTTGGCTATGTCATAATATCAGCTAAAAATAAATAACTTGAATACAAAAACAGTTCACTAAAAAGGCTTCTTTAGCTGAAATGATAGCATGCAATATTCTACTACTCAAGCAACAGAATAGAAAATACAAATGGAATATCTATCGCAATTCATTATAATTAAGTATGACTATTTATTATGCTACTAAAGTGGCTTTTATACAGACCATGATGAGTTACTGCGAGTGATATATTATAAAAAATGTATCATTACAATCATTATTGTGCCTAAAACTTCAGACATTTTATTGCAACTCAACAAGTTTGCATTTTTATTTATTTTATCACTACTGCTCTTAAAACGGTGACGCAGTGGAAACCGGTATGTCCAGGACATGTATACTTTTTATGTGACATTACCAACCCGAACTGGGTTGACGGGCTTGTTTTTAAGGTTCCGTACGTAAAAGGCAAAACGGGACCTTATTACTAAGACTCCACTGTCTGTTCACGTTCGTCTCCGTCAGTCACCATGAACTCTGACGCTCACCTGGTTGTATCTCATGGACCGTGATACTCGTAGTTAGATAGTTGAAATTTTCACAGATGAGGAATGAATTTATGTTGCCGATACAACGAAAAATACAAAAAAAAACAGAATAAAATAAATATTTAAGAGGCTTTCATTCAAAAGAAAGATTTTTTGCCGTTTTTATAGGTTATGGTGCGGAACCCTTCGAGCACAAATCCTAAAAAAACGAGGCTCTCATACAACAAACGCGATGTTTTTACCGTTTTTATAGGTAATGGTACGGAACCCTTTTACATATTTGTATGTAAAAAGCGGTCAATATGGACCCGCGTACCAGGCCTGACTCCTCGCAATGAGAACATATCTCTTTGTGTAAATTTTTATTTCACAAGTAAACATAGTTACCCGAATGTCTAAGAACCAAATTTAATAAAGAGTACTAAGTATTACCCAGTCTGGGTTTTGAAGGTCAGCCAGGCAGTCGCTCCATGTGAAATACTGATATACAACTGCATCCGATTAGAGTGGAAGCCGACCCCAACAAAATAAGAAAATGGACGCAGATGATGAGCATAATTTGAATTAAATCTTTATCTTCCGCCATTACAAACTAACTGCATTCACAAAATAGATACTAACAATGACAACTTTGTTGCTCTGTCATCACAAAAAAGATCATCTTCGCGTTTCCGCAATTTATCTAATTACAGGAAAATTATCTTCTATTATTGTCCAATGATTTAAATGATGATAAGTACATAATGACACATTGGGTTTGAACAGCGTGACTACAGGAAACTGACTCTTGACTAATGTCTTTAATTTCGAAACCGACTTTGTCCCATAAAAAAATTGCCCATTTTTATTATTTTTTAATTTAAATTTTACAAAAGATACTATCTAAATTAAAACTAAAATAAAAACACAAAATGGGAAGAGACACTGTCTGTAGGCGTCAAAGAAGGAGTTCTTTGACGCCTAAAAAACAATAAAAAATAGGTAATATTTTTATGGGACAAAGTCGGTCAACATCGCTGTCATCCGGGAACATACCCAGAAGACCGGCAGCATTGCCACGTTGGATGGCAATGCTTATTCTTTGACCAAAGAATGAACCAGCCCTCTGGTCACTTGAAGTGTATTTTTAAATACGTTGCCCCACACTAGGAATTTCTCCTGTTTTATGAATACATTTAGAAACAGAAACTCACATACACAAACACCCAGACCCGGAACAACTACTTGCAGATCATAAATATTTGTTCCGTACGGGGATCGAACCCTCGACACACTGCTTAGCAGTCGATCGCTCAGCCACTTGCGCCGACCGTGTCCATTTCATTCAGTTCGGTTGGTTTTGTTCAGGAGCTTTTTTTATTTTCCGAGCTTTTTTCGCTTTTTGTTTACTTGGACGATGTTAGTAACGTTACTACGGATTACAAAGTTCAAGTGCGCATGAGAAATATGTTTATGACTAGATTTCACTAAAAAGGGTAAAACAAAAACTTAAAAAATAATTCAAAAACAACCACAAAGTGAAATAACTTTTCTGTCGTAAATCGGCTTTGTTTTTATTTGATTGACTATTCTGCCACTCTACAGTGTCCAACTGCTTGCAAAACCCTGCCCATAGACATCCAATCGTGGCTTATACGGCCAGACTCTTAGAATTTTTAAAATGTCACTTGTAAAATACCTTCAACGATACCTTCCAGGAGTTATTTTTCTGAAGACCACAGCGACCATCTTTTCATGATGTTTTTCATCATCATCATCATCAGCCTATATCCCCACTGCTGTGACACGACACAGGCCTCCTCTCTGTGAGAGGGAGTGGGCCATGATTCACCACGCGGGCCCAGTGCGGGTTGGTAGATGTCACATGTCTTCGAATTTTTGGTTCTAGGACATGCCGGTTTCCTCACGTTTTCCTTCCTCCGTTTTGAGAGCAGTGGTGATGGAATAAATTGCACAAAGTAATGCGCCTAGCGGGGTTCAAACCCACGACCTACAACACGTAAGTCGGGACCGATACCACTGGGCCACCACTGCTCATACCACTGGGCCACCACTGCTCGATGTTTTTACTTCATCGATATTATCAGTATAGGATAGTATCCAAGATAAATCATGACGGATTAACTTACCTGTCATCGGCCAGTAGTTAAAATTACTAAGTTAATTTGCCATATAAAATCCAGTGTTTACAACCCATAAAACGTTTAGTTAACAAATTAATTACGAGTATTTTATTACAACATCTTACGAGTAGTTAAGATTTTTTTCTTCTATCCAGTTTTAGTTTAGTTTATAATCATAGGTACCTTTCTTTAACATGAACCGTAGATTTTTTTACTTTCTGTTTTTTTTTTATATCTGCCACTCAAATTGGCCCAACAACAGCCGTTACACGAGTAAATCATAACTAGCTATTTTATAATGAATCAATTCAATCTCAGATCAAATCAGTAAACCTTTTCAGCCTTACTACAGAAACTTAAACATCTGTTGATCACTTGCCTAAAAAAAGTGTGACTGCAAACGGACCAACGGACTTTATTTCAACGTCATAATCTGACATTTTTTTAGACAAGTGTTTAACAGACGATTAAAAGTTTTTGTGGCACCACAATTTGTTTTTTTAATTGTGGCAAAATTATCAAATAAGTCCTCCCCCACTGGGTGAAGCGGTAAAAGGATTGTCAGACTCGTAGTGACTAAAATCCACGTTCAACAGCCCTTTACGTACCAGGTTCAAGGTTATCTGTTTGCACAGTGCCGCGACCCCGTCAGGCGTTTGGCCTTCACATATTTGCTGACAACTCTTTGATGCTCACGTGGAACTCGACATACGTTATAAAAACTGAAGAATTCTTTGTCAAAAAACTGACAAACCAGGCAATTAGTCTGTCACGTTTGAATGTATTTTTTGAAGGTAACAAAATTACATTCCATGTGTACATACATACCGGGTCGCGTATTTCCAAAACCTATACTATTTCAGTCACGAGTCGGACTCTACTCGATTAGCTTTTGTTTGTGCATATTTCTCAACAAAACCTAATCTATCTCAGTAAAAAACTGGACTCAAATAGATTAGCTTTTGTTTGTGCATATTTCTCAACAAAACCTAATCTATCTCAGTAAAAAACTTGACTCTAATAGATTAGCTTTTGGTTTTGATATTTTCAAAGAAAATGCACGGACAAAATCTAGTACCATTTTAGTCACGCACGAGCCAAACTCTAAAAAAAGACGATGTTTTGTTTATGCATGTCGCAGTGAAATGAGGAAATCAGGGATTTCACGAAATCCAATTATCAAGAAAAGTATCTAGTGATAATTATGACAAAAATACTAATATAAAGTCAGAGATCATGTCATTTCACTAAACTAAGTAAAATGTTGAAAACGTCGACGGAGCACCGCTTCGCGGTGCTCCTACTTCCGGGTGGTTTAAAAAAAAATAACCACGAAGGGGATGGCGGGGTCTTTCAGACCCCGCCATCCCCTTCTAACCTAACCTGTCCGAGTCGGGGTGCCCACAGTCGTATTTACGATAATCAAGTAGTACTATAAAATTTAAGAAAAGTTAAATTCCGAGGTAAATTTACTCATATAGCTAGTGAGCCTCTACTCGACAAGGTTTTGCTCGTACGTAATGTTTAAAAATAACTCGCCGAAAGTCTAGCTATTCGAGTGACATGAATTATATAGAACTGGGTATTGTACGTGCATTTTCTTTTTACTGAGATAGATTAGGTTTTGTTGAGAAATATGCACAAACAAAAGCTAATCGAGTAAAGTCCGACTCGTGACTGAAATAGTATAGGCTTTGGAAATAGGCTACCGGGTCTATGTCTATATAATAGTAGTTTAGATTTTGACGTAATTACGGTGGTTATCTATAATCATATTATTTTTCGCGGAGATTTATTTTATGATTGTAGCAAAATAAAAAAATACATAACAAAAAATAAACTAGAATATTATAATAACAGAGTGCAGATTTTATCTAGCGTCATTTAAGACACGTGTTCAGAATGTTTATCAACCATTTACATACATTGCAAAGATTTAATGAATATGTTTTCCTTTACAAAAGTCTTGCTCTTAAATTATACTTAGAATCAGGCGTTACGTTGCAGAAATTCATAACATAAATTTTATGAACAAAATCTAGCTTTAAATGAGCAGGAAACCTCGACCATGGAAAGTAAAATTCATCGGACCAAGGTTATTTTACCAGAATGAGTCTGACGGACTCTTCTGAAAGAAAAAAAAAAGGGTGGATTTGACTTACATATTGCTGATCTATGCTTTGAAATGATTTTTTTCTGCTGTTTCACAGAATGTTACTACTTAAAATCTCATTGTGCACTGTGCAGATTGTAATATTAAATTCAATGAAGTAAATTAAATATTTTAACCTTAGAACAAAAGAAACGCAATAAAGTATCAGTATCTATTTTGAGCAGTGATCTAAAATAAATGCACATATTTTATCATCCGTTTGTTTTGGGAGTGTTTTGTTGTGGGACGTTTCAAAATAAGTACCTACCTAGTCAAATTATGGGGGAGCGTTAAATAAAAGAATAGGACTACGTGTGAGCAGAAGCGCATGCTCTAATGTAATGCCTTCAAAAACTAGCCTATGGTTACATGGACTTACTGCTACTTAAAATGCTAAATTGACAAAAATGCAAGAACCGTCTCGAAGGGCCACCCTAAACTGCAATCGTGCATTTTATGCTCTCACGGTGATCACTCGTTGCGGTTCAGGTTGCATAACTCCTCCCTCCTCAAGAGCGAAATTATCAGGGTTGTTAAGATTCTGATGATTTCGCTTACAGTTTAATAATTTTATCTTATATCTAAAAACAAGAAAGGTTATAAATCCTAAAGGTAGAATTACATACAGAATTATCGTACCTAAACTAATGTTCTTAGTGTTAACCGCACTATAATTTTCACTGTATTTCACTTTGCTCATTTTCACTACTTGAGCTAACTCTTTCAGCTCATCTAGATTTATACCTTTCATATTCACTGCACTGACACTGGGGGTACGTTTTTCTGGCTTCAACGCTGGCAGGATAATGATCGGAGTTATTGGATAATTCAGATGTGTATAAGAAAATTGGTAATTTTGTAGATGTATGTGCCCGATGTTAACTTTACAGGCATCTTCCAGGGTTACGATGTACGTTCCTTGTAAAGACTCGTGGCTCATGACGTCACCATGGCATTTTTTGCTGGCTATAACGTTATTCTTTGTATATAGGATCCAACTTACGCGTCCAATTCGTTGAACTTTCAAATCTTCTATGTCAACTATGTGCTGCTCACATGCACTAGTATTAGAATGGAACTTCATCAACTGTTCTTCACATAATGGCTCTAGATGGGTCAACACATCATCATTGGTGCATAAAAATTTGTCTTCTATTGCAATCTGGTTACAGGCTCTCACGACTGGTAAGTAATCTGAGTCTTTCACCAAAAGGTAGGGATATTTAGGAACTACTATTACAGTTTCGTTTAAATCTGTGTTAATAATAGGTAAAGAGTAAAGTTTAAAATAACTGTAAGTACTGTTTTCAATTAATGGAATCTCTATTATAAACGTAATCTGGTTTTGTTTAATAAATGCCTTAACAGTTAAACAATCTTCAAACTTAACTAAATTAATTTCGTTCACGTCATATAACAGATTTTCTGTCTTAGCTATAGATTGTAACATGTATAATAATTCAGTAGAATTAACAATCGCTCGATGCAGTACAGACACCTTACTAAAGGCTAAGGCCGTTTCAATCTCACTTAAAATTATATTAATTGTTCTAAAGTTTGTTAAAAACATATTAAACATTCCTAAAACGTAAGTAGAGTAAATTGAATTTTCTTCTTTAGTAATTATATTTTTAACCAATCTCTCAATTCTTTTCAAACGTTCATCTAAAATTAGTGTATTGTTATGTAAGATTTCTGTACTGTTGACAAAACCATTTAACATTTTAGAGACCAAAGTTATTTTCTTATCCATTATTATTTGGTTGCTTTTTAACTGAGAAATGAGAGAATCATATCGGATTGCGTCACTGTGATCTAAATTACCTGTAACAATTTTAATCATAGACCCAAGTGGATCGATTAGTCCTCGCTTAAATCTTTTAGCTGGTACTAGTTGCTGAAATTTTTCGATAGTTCTATCCTTTAAATAATCCGTTTGAGTGCGAATGCCTAAGAACTCATGGCTGTAAGGTTTGTTAACATCTACCAATTTACTGAATTCATTATATTTAATTAAACTTAATTCTAGATCATTACCTAAACTATCTAAATTTAAGAGTTTTATAATTAACCACTTATCTACTTGTTTAAACGCCTGTCCTTGTTTCACGGGAAGGATACCGGGGTTTTTCTCAACCTTTTGAAGTTGAAGGGCCCATGTTATTTGCGCTGCTGCCCATAGCAGGAGGCACCACCTGCGGAGGACGTTTAATATTTTTAAGGGGGACTTTTGTGAGTCTAGGTCCAATTTTTACAGGTACTACATTATGTTCTACGTCACCGCTAACAGTTGCCTTTCTATAACGTGGCTTGTCTTTACTTAATCTGGTGTTAACCTCTTTTGCATAAATTACGTCACCTATTTCAAATTTCTTACTTATCTCACCACCCTTGCTATTTCTAATCTTTTGCTTTGTCTCTATCATTTTATCTGATATGTAAGTATAGAGTCGTTTAGTGCGCTTCGCATGATCTTTTAGCAATTGCTGAGTGTATAATTTCTCGAAATTTGCATTCAATACAGTATTTGAATCAGTATGACCGAAAACCACTTCAAATGGTGTCAAACCGGTTGTTGTATGTATAGTATGATTGTAAGCCATTATTGAGTAGGTCATAACTGATGCTGCATCAGTACATTTTCGTTCGTACTTGGCTAAACGATATATTTCTATTATAGTCGAATGGAAACGTTCGACAATGCCTGTTGAGTTAGGATTATTAGGTGTACTAATATGTAATTGTATGTTGTACATTAGCATTAATTCCTTCATTAATTCATTATTAAATTCACTGCCCGGATCGCAACTAATTTTTTTGGGGGTTCCGTACATGGAAAAATATTTAATAAGTGCACGTATTACTTCGGGTGTAGATCGATTGGATATTTCTATTGCTTGCCCTAATTTACTGAACGCGTCGACTAATGTAAGATAGTATACAGATTCTATAGCGAAGAGGTCTATGAAAATTTCCTGAAATGGTGCATTTTGTGTTTGAGTTAACTGTAGAAAAGGCTTTATGGGTTTTCTGTCATATTTGGTTTTTTTGGCATGCTTCACAATTATTTATTACTGCTGAAATCGTCTCTTGCATGTTATTCCAAAAATAATTTCTCCTTATCCTAGACATGGTTTCTTTTATACCTCTATGACACGTTTTTCCTTCATGATGCTGTATGATGATATCCTTTTGTTCCTTTTCATCTTCAACAAAAACTACACGCTCTGTACATTCCACGAATTCAACCATTCCTTTTTTAAATAACTGTATAATAATTTTACTAAATTGTTTTTTATGCTCTCCATTTTCAAAATATATAAAGTATTTAGTTTTATATTTAATGTATTCTTTTAAAAACTGTTTAATTAATTCATCATTATTTAATGGTAGAAATACTTCGAGGATTTTTTGTTTTTCGTGAGAAATATCACTAACTTGGATATCGTTTTTATGCCATGTAAAGACTAATATCTGGTTGGGTTTAGTGTCTACTGCTTCATGTAATATTGGAATGCCAATTGATTCCATATCTTTAGCTGAATGTACTGTGAATGTTTTATCCTTAGTGGGAATAAGTGGAATTGGTTCATTTGCATCATTTTCCGAGCTGGCTGTTACAGTTGCAGACAAATCTGAGATGGAAATTGTTCTAGAGTCGTCACTATCGGTATCATGTAAATTATCTAATTGCTTGGTAGTTTGTAATTTTTTCGGTCGTTGTTCCTTCTCATCTAAATTAACTGCCATTGATAAGTCATCTTCATCTGAGCCTAATACATTTAATTTAATACGGGACAAAGCATCAGCGTTTGTATTCTGCTTGCCATTTTTATATTTAATTTCGAAATCATATTCTTGGAGACGAAGTCGCCAACGGGTGAGTTTGCTATTCGGTTCTTTAAGGGAATAGAGCCAGGCTAAGGGTCTATGGTCAGTATAAATGATAAATTTATTACCATAAAGGTATGGGCGGAAATGTTTTACGGCCCAAATGATTGCTAAAAGCTCACGTTCTATAGTACTGTATCTGGTCTCTGTATCACTTAAGGTTCTGCTGGCATAAGCTACTGGTTTATCAGACCCTACGGTGCCTTGTGATAGTACAGCGCCTAAGGCATTTAACGAAGCGTCTGTAGTTAAGATATAAGGCTTATCTGGGTCAGGATACTGGAGTAAAGGAGCATTAGTAAGAAGCTCTTTACATTTTTGGAAAGCATCTATGTATGCTTGATTTATAATAATTTTGTTCCTCTTCTTTAAGCAACTAGTTAGTGGTTGTGTTACCTTGGCAAAATCTTTAATAAATCGCCTGTAATAACCTATCAAGCCCAAAAAACTTTTTATTTCTGTTACGGTTTTTGGCAATGGATAGTTTAGAACTGCTTTAATTTTATCATCATTAGGTTTAAGGCCATCCTTAGTTATAACATGACCTAAGTATAAAACTTCTTTCCGGAGAAATTCGGATTTATCAAGCTGAATTTTGAGGTTATTGGCCTTTAAACGATCAAAAACGGCTCTTAATTTCTGGATATGTTCTGCGAGAGAATTTGAAAAGACAATAATATCATCTAAATAAACTAGGCAATGGATTCCATGCAATCCTCTTAGAACGCTGTCCATTGCTCGCTGGAAGGTCGCTGGAGCAGTTTTAAGACCAAACGGCATTCTTAAAAATTCAAAGTGTCCGTTTTCAGTGCTGAACGCTGTTTTCTGTCTGTCATTTTCATTAACCTCAATTTGATGATAACCGCTTGCTAAATCTAATGTCGTGAAGTATGTACTTTTACCTAATTTATCGAATAGATCAGTGATATTTGGAAGTGGGTATCTATCGTCAACTGTTATTTCGTTTAGCCGTCTGTAGTCAATTACCATCCTATATTTTATTTCTCCTGATGCATCTTTCTTTTTAGGGACTAAATGAACTGGAGCCGACCAAGGTGAATGAGATTCCTGAATGACATTTTCCTTAAGTAACTTTTCGATTTGGTTTTTTATTTCCTGTGACTGACTAGGGGGTTGTCTGTATGGCTTGACATAAATAGGATCTTCGTTTTTCGTCCTAATACAGTGTTTGACTTGATTCGTGAAACTTAATGGAATGCCATCACAGTAGAAAATATCTTTATATTCTAGGCATAATGCACTTATAGCTTTGCTTTCTTCACCTGACATGTGACTCAGACGAAGCTTTCGTAGTTATCTGTCAATAATTTTTCTATTTCAATATCTTTTAAATTATTCACATCACAATCATTTTCATAATTTTCATACGGTTCTACTTGAAATGGTTTATTAATAGCTAACTTAATTGGTTGGTCAAGGGTATTTTGAATAATAGTAGTAAAGTAACCGTCTTTACATTTGACTAAAGCGCTGGGCATACGCACGCCTTCAGTAAATTCTCTAAAATCCACTACAGCATTACCAGAATGATAATTTGCAGGAATTTTAACTCTTTGTTCCGATCGAGGCGCTAACTGTAATATATGTTTATTTTTATCGCGCATGATTGGTATCACCGTAGTTTTAGTTCTCAGGATCTCATTTTTTAAATCTATTACTGCCTCTACACTATGTAGAATATCATTACCTAGTAGACCGTCGAAGCTAGGGTCGACTTCATATAAGTGAAATTTATGAGTTTCATTAGTATTAAAAATCGGAAGTGCTGGAATCGAAAGTACCAGTTCGTGTTGGCTAGTACTATGAGTGCTTCTAACTTCGAATGGATCGTGATAAATATATTCGTAAAAATAGTAATAAGCCTTTTCCGGGTTAATAAATGATTTAGTACTACCCGTATCTATCATAAATTTGGCATCTATTTCTGGAATATATATGTACGGTAATTTAATGCATGTATCGCAATTCAAATTTATTATTTTTCTATGTTCTCCGAAGCCACTAATTGAAAATCCTCATTATTTTCCGCTAAAATTTCCTTATTAATTTCTTCCGAATAATTCTCGTTTTGATTTTCGAAAAAAGGGGGATAATCGTAATACTGATCATATTCTTCGTTACATTGGTAGTCGCAGGAAAACTGACTGTTATCGTTATGATCAAGGTCAAGCTCATTTAATTTAAATCCTTTTATAAAGACCTTGGCTGGAGGTGCAGTACGCATTGTGACGTCACTGGATTGAGTTTGAGGTTGCTGAATGCCGACTGACTGTAAAGGTCTATTATTTAATTGCTGTTGATTTCCAAACTGTTGAGGGCGCATCCCAAATTGTTGCGGACGCATGCCAAATTGTTGGGGACGCATCCCAAATTGTTGCGGACGCATCCCAAATTGTTGCGGACGTATTCCAAATTGCTGCGGACGGTAACCGTATGTTTGACCTTGAAATCCGAATTGTGGAGGACGTGTCCCAATTTGTTGACCTTGGGGGTTACCGAAATGTAATTTGGGTTGTAAATTTGATTGCGTAAAAATAGGTTTATTATTATTAATAGGCGTATTATAATTATTTGTGCCGAATTTAAAAGTTGGAGTATTATTTGGTACAACTTGCTTACTGGAGGACGTCAGCAGTATTTTATTTCGGGCATTATATTGATCATGGAAATTAACCTCTTCTAATACGAAAGATAAAGCCTGTTCCAAAGTAGACGGCTCTTTTAATCTCACAATACGCACCATATTTTCCGGTAGATTATAAAGAAACACATTTAATGACGTATTATTATAAATAGTTATTTTACTTTCCCGCATAGTACTACTCGATAATCTATTAACTTTTGATATTAAAATACTACGCACTGATTGAATACGATTGCAAAAATCCAAAAATGATTCACCATTTCTTATGCGCAAAGTTTCCAATTCAATAGCTAAACACTCTTCACTTCTCGGGTCTCCAAAATGCTGTATTAGTAACTCTTTAAATTCTTCCCATGTAACAATATCCTCGCGCTCACTGATAAGCGCGGCTGCATTCCCCGCTAATCTACTCGTTATAGCATGCATTACATACAAGTTTTGCTCGCCACTTCCCCTGTATTTATTTATAATATATTCACATTTGCGAATAAAAAGATTTAAATGGCGCTTATCGCCATCAAACAGCGGAATAATTTTAATCATTTCATTTGGAATCATGATAATTTTTACTTCATCAACCATTTTAATACTATAATATATATACTAACACACAATAATAGTCTAAAATACAAAATAAAATAGTAAGCTAAAAGTGCAATAGAGTTTCTTTAAACACAAACTTTAAATATTACGCAATTATCGAATGATTTTTTAAAAATTTAGTTCATACACAGAACAATATTTCAATATTTTTTAAATGCAATCACTTTTTAATAACTTATTCTATAACTAAACTAGCCTTACAGATTTTATGCAAAACCAGATAACGTTATAACGCGAGACTTCTAATCGCAAAATAACAAACAAAGGAAATGGGAAAGGAAGGTGAAAATTTGGACTCACCAGCACGCCTTTCTCATTTTCAGCTCCAAGTACAACTCGACAAAATTTCTTTGGTTCGTAGAATCACCACAGCTGCTCAGGGCCACCCGAACGCGTAACACGAAAAAGTTTTATTTCGGAAACAACGCGAAGGACAGCGCAGCTCTATTCGGCGATCCTACCGGCTGCGCCAGTCAAATTATGGGGGAGCGTTAAATAAAAGAATAGGACTACGTGTGAGCAGAAGCGCATGCTCTAATGTAATGCCTTCAAAAACTAGCCTATGGTTACATGGACTTACTGCTACTTAAAATGCTAAATTGACAAAAATGCAAGAACCGTCTCGAAGGGCCACCCTAAACTGCAATCGTGCATTTTATGCTCTCACGGTGATCACTCGTTGCGGTTCAGGTTGCATAACTACCTACTTAAAATTTTGGCCTGGTGTGATGAAATAAATAACTAGTTTTTAACCGCAATTTCACCCGCTGCTCAGCTCCTAGCGCTCCTACTAATCGGAACAGGACATCAATACAAAAAAAATAGACGTTAGAACATACACTGGACAGCAAATTAACCGAGCCACCCGCTACCTAGGCACTCTAATTCGATTTTCTCAAAAACAAAAAAAAACCTACAAGTATCAAAGTTGTACCTACAGAAAGTGCGTTTCATGGTGATTGAAATGAAAGGAAACTTATTGGGTTTAATCAATATTTCAGTGTTTATTAAGGATTTTACAAAGAAGAGTCGTTTTTAAGAGCCGTGCATTATCATACATCAATTGCATATCCTGTCCGATATATCCTGCGTAAGGTACCACATGGTCTGCGAGGATTTCAGTAATGTAGCGATGAGAAGTCAGTCCACGTGTACGGCCCGTCGGTTCGATGAAACTAACGCTGTATGTGCTGTTAACGAGATGCCGCCCCAGACCATTACAGATCCTCCTCCTTAAGCAACAGTTTCCTCGAACACTGAGAATAACGTTCTCCAGGGTGACGATATACTCTCTGACGTCGATCACTTCCATGTAGACTCACCCTGGTCTCATCAGTGAAGAGTAAATTACTCCACTGTTCTAATGTCCAATCCCTATGCTCTCGAGCAAATTCAAGTCGTGCTCGACGGTGTGCTACCGTTAATGCCTGGCTTGTTGCAGCTCTTTTTGGTGTCAGGTTCCATTCAGCAAGTCTCCTTCTGACTTTATCTGAACTTATGACAACTTGGCGTTCGTCACGCAGACTTTGTTGGACTTAAACTGCGTTGAGGTGGCGATTTCGCAGAACAGTAAGGTGGATATAACGATCATCTGCTGCTGATGTAGCCCTAGGTCTGCCCGTACCTGGACGGCGATCGAATGCTCCAATCTCAAGGTATCGTCTGTAAACTCGTTGCACCGAAGATCTGCTGATTCGAAGCCTTCGAGCGACTTCACGTTGCGCAATGCCTGCTTGGAATAATGCTACAGCTTGAGCTGCTTCCTGAGGTGTTGTATCCATTATCAATCGAAAAAAGTAGCAAAAACACACGCGTCTGAGCAAACGATGGACAAAAACTAAAGAAATGATAAGAAATATCCGACTGGGTCATTGTAGAGAAAAAGAACGCTAATTTCAAACCAGGGACTGAAAGCGGTTAAGGTTAAAGGTTAAGATACCTCAAAAATATAACGGTACTGATTCAAAATAGAGGTTGAGCTATACCGGTACCCATATAAATAAAGGTTAGGATAAATTGTTATTTAACCTTTATACGATTTCGGTACCGAAAAACATGCGAGCATGCGAGACGGCACGGCGGCGCGGGTACAAGGGCGGGGGTATCTAACGCGTTGCAACTTGATGTTGTGTTAGCTTGCTGTGCAATTCTTATTTTAATACATGCGTGCGAGCGAGATAGCGCGGGGCAGGACGACGCGCGACCGGCGGTGGTGTGTAGGTAACGCATTAGTATTAGTACATGTGTTACACTGTATACAAATTATTTTTTCTCTTTCCCTGTATTTGTTTTGCTACCGACTGTGTGACGGGTAATACGTGTTAAAGTCGACCGCTGATAGTTCGTCAACGTAATAAGTATTATAAATAAACAAAATGGAAAGAAAGCGTAGAAACGCAGTTTACTTGGTAATTTCCCTATTTTTAAGACATAATAGGCTAGTTGCCTAAAAAAATGTAATTAGTCCGACTTTTAGATTATTCAAAAATAAGGGACACGTATTTTTTTTTTGTAAATTAGACCAAAAATGACAAAGATATAGCCTATTAAAGTTACGTGTGACGTCACGATGCGTGGCATTTTTCGCGCAGAGTGACGTCACAGGTAACTTAAATAGGCTATTATCTTTGTTATTTTTTGTTTAATCGAAAAAAGAAAAAATACGTGTCCAATATTTTTTTATAATCTAAAATACGGACTAAATAGAATGTAATTATTTTGACCCTGGAAACTACCCTATTTATAAGTAGGTCGGTGTTTCTCAGTTCATTGTTCATAAGGTATATCCCTTATGAACAATGAAATAATCTACGAATAGGAGGCGCGCCGCCTGTCCCGCTAGGAAAGTCCCTACGTCGCCCATTATAAAATCAACATTAGAACATACCTACCAGGTGAATGTGAAGCGTTTGATTACGCAAGATACAAATAAATGTTATCTATTGATCGTTTTTCTGTAAATATTTAATTTATTATGGCAAGTTTATAAAAATCTAGCCTAGAAAAGAAACATAGTCGAACTAATTTGAAATAATGCCCTAAACTCAATGACATATTAAATATAGACACGTCATGAACGAACATCGCGGCGCTTAAAAACGGCGACAATACTAGAACCTACTTATACGCGTGAAGAAAGAGAAAGAAAATATGACACCGTACGGCGCGAGGGAGACGCAACTAAGCGCAATATCAACGCAACGCAAGCCAATTGGCTTGATTTTTTTTTGCCATTTTAGAGTGCGGACAACGTATCTATAGTTTAAATATCATTGCCTAAACTAAAAAAAAAAAACTAAAAAAAACGCTTATTTAAACATTTAGAAAACTAAAACTGCTTGTTACTTTTTTTAATTTTTTTTATTACTTACAAAAGCTCTTTTTAAAACAACATATTATGTCTTTAATTTCATCACCATCATCATCATCTCAGCCATCGGACGTCCACTGCTGAACATTGGCCTGCCCTTTAGATTTCCACATAATTATACCAGTTGGAAGCGACCTGCATCCGGCGACCTTTATAAGGTCGCCTGTCCATCTTGTTGGTAGACGTCCTACGCTGCGCTTGCTAGTCCGTGGTCTCCCCTCTAGTGCTTTTCGACCCCATCGGCTACTGCTCTGCGAGCAATATGGCCTGCCCATTGCCACTTCAGCTTGCTAATCCGATGGGATATATCGGTGACTTTAGTTCGTCTACGGATCTTCTCATTTCGGATTCGATCACGAAGAACAACACCGAGCATAGCCCTCTCCATAGCTCGTTGGGCGACTTACAGCTTTGCGATGAGGCTGATAGTGAAAGACCACGTTTCGGTGCCGTAAGTCGTCACTGGTAACACATATTTTTGAAGACTTTCGTCTTGAGGCACTAAGTTAACTGTCACGAAATATCAAACATTATTATGGATTAATATCTAATAGTTGGGGAGCCCAGGAAAGGATTTTTGCCGTGACTTCAGCGCGTGAGATTATTATAAGGGAGAATCCTTGCACCCTTTAATGTACCTGTAACAAGTTTCAACCCTTCATCTGGTGGGGTTTTGTTTGGGACAACCCGTCAGAATAGTAAAAAAAAATCGATCCGCAGAAATACTCGAGCGAGTACTGAACTGATCTACTCGAGCGCGTTTCATTTTTTTTTTAATTGAAGATAACACTGTAAAAATCATACCCACTAATAATCTGACGTTTTGCATGGGGCGATGTCGGTAGAATCTTGGAGTAAAGGTGAACTACCAGTAAGTTCGCAACTATCGGTCGTGATTTAATGTCCGCCATCTTCGATGGCGATCATTGTCAAAATGATCCGCCATTTATTGAATTAATTTGTTACAAAAATTGTGATAAATGAAGAACCGCTCTACTAATTTTGTGCAAATTTCACATGAACCATCTACTAAATAGTCCAAACAAAGCCTAAACATTTGGTTTGGATAGGTGAGCCCGTTCCTCAGTTATAAAATTACAACGAAAAGTGGCATTGATTTCGTGTTATGTGAGGATCATTTCATTGTACGGGCAACAGAAGTGTGAAAATAAATAGTAAATCTAATGAAGTACTGACTACTACAAATAAACTTCATGCTGTTAGAAGAAACTTTACTGTACTTTTGACCAACTTCTTCTGTCCAGATATTTTCCTTCCCATACAATGAAATAATCCTCACATAACACGAAATCAAATAACATCATGAAAAATATAAGTAACTAATTTTGTCATTCATACAATTTGTATGAAAAAATATTTTGCATTTGACCAACTTCCGCCGTTCCGATTATTTTCTTCCCATACAATGAAAATAATGATCCTTACATGAAACAGAGTCGAACGGCATTAAAAAAAATGGCCAATAACACTAATTTCTGTGGACAGCTCACACTTGATGAAAAAATAAAAAATGCTTAAATAGTCAACATTAGTGATGTTGTGAATGTTTATGACATTCGCGAATGCGAATATTCAATTTCAATATTCGCGATTGCGAATGCGAATATTGACTTTTCTATAAAACGCACGAAAAATGATAGATAGGTTTGATATTTCATGTCAGACATTAAAGTTTAAACCAAACATTGGCCAAGTCCATAATATTTGAATTAATATCACGTCTTATAAAAACAATTAATTTTTTTTTATTGTTTTTCTCTATATTCTCATACACACATCAACACGGTCTAGGGATATTTTTAAAAAGGCGAATTACTATCAATGTGTTAATTATTTAAATGTCATTTTTTTTAATAATGGTTAAGGTATAGATTAAAATTTCAGGATTTTATGGAAAAAAAATGAAGCATAGACGGAAACCGTACCTATATGAATGAACTTTTAATTTGTGAGTAAAAACTGAAACAAATAAAAAAATCATTTAATTTGTGTTTATAAACTTAAAGTTAGTAGTCTGAGAAAGCGCCCATGATGTTCATAACACATCGACAACGATTCGGCATGCTCAGAACAAGGTTGTCAATGTCTTGCTGCGGAATATTGTTCCATGTCCTTCTGAGGTGCGCAAAAAGTTGATCCACTGTAGCCAGATTTTCAGGAACTTCCTTCAGAGCTCTTCTTTGCAGCATGGCGATTGAGCAGGCCAGTCTAAGGCCCTAACATTATGTGTATGTAACCAAGCTGCTACCGTTCTCGCCGTGTCCCGGGCACACACGGCGAGAACGGTAGCAGCTTGGTTACATACACATAATGTTAGGGCCTTTGTGTTCTGTGGGGCAAGATTACGGGCCCCAGCACCTGTTGGACGTATCGTTCTGCCGTCATATTGCCCCGCACCCAAACGAGATCCGTCCGTCCTCCAAGACGAATTCCTGCCCAAACCATAATTGGTCCTCCTTGGTATGGGTGAACTTCCTGAGGGTTCTGGAGACGGCTCCATCGTCCAGGAATTCGCCAAACACGCGTCCTTCGTGAATCTGGATGGAAGCCGAACCTGGATTCATCCGTGAACAGCACATTGGATCATTGCTCATGGCCCCAGTCCACGTGGTTCCGAACCCATTCTAATCGTCGTCCACGATTGCCTCTCCTTAAAGGTGGGACCCGGAGTGGTCTACGAGAGCGTAGATTGCTTTCATGCAGTCGCCTTCTTACAGTTTGGTCACTCACAAGCACTTGGTGTTCCACTCGCAGCCTTTGGACCTATTGAGTCGCCGTTGCATTTGGTTGTGCACGCGCAGTAATTTGCAAAAATCGGTCTTGTCTGGGGGTAGTGATGCGACTTGGCCCCCGGTGCCTTTCCGCTAGCTGTGGTACGATAGCGTGTCCACAATCTTGAAATTACATTTTGATGGGTCCCTATGGCCTCAGCAGCATTACGCTGAACTGATCCAGCTTCCAGCATTCCCACAGCTCGTAACATCTCCGCCCTCGTCAAATGCTGGAGTTGCATGGCTACAATACCTCAATTTTAACTTTATCTTTCGTTTAAAAATGAAAAAAAAAAACTGTAACTAAACGTAATTCGTATTGTTTTCTAAATTTCGCACAAATGAAAACTCCCTCTCATATACATCAAGATATTTTTATGCCACCGAAACAAAAGAATTTTCAAAAATTTGAATTTGGAATTAGTCTGAGATAAATTACAAACAAATCGGTGTATAAAAGATTCCAATGCGGCCAGTACAGTAGAGCGTCGATTAAATTATCCGAACTAATTGGGGGACATGGGTGTTCGGAAAACCGAATTTTTCGGATAATCGAACTTCCTATAATGTACAGCTTGGCCAGAACGGATTGAAACGGAACTAATCTTTTTGTTTATGACAACGTTTTAAAATCTTGGATATTTGATGTAAACAAAGACCGCAGGTTTATTAGATTTATTATTGTGCCATAAAAACTAACGTAATAAGTGAAAAAAATTAAAATAAAATCATTCAAAGTGCTGGTAGCGCGAAGACAGTGGCGACTTCCGGTTTTCTACATTTTTATGTCAAGCTGTATGTAGTTATATAAGTTTACGTACAGTTTTTTCTTTATTTTTTTATATGAGATAGGTTTGCTCTTGACTCTAGTCCAGGTCAAAAGTGACAGAGACAAAGCTTACAATCGAGCGAGATTACCAGACTGAAGACATTTGTTCACTATAACTGTTTAACGACGCAGGAAGTGAGTTGTGGTCCTTTGCTGTGTGCATAATATGTGCAAGCGCTTAGTGCAAATTGGTGGAATGGCAACTAAGTATGGATGATAATAAATAAAATAAGCATTACTCAGGAATTGCAATGGTATAAAGGAGCCGAAGGTAGTTCGGTTAAGCGGTCGTTCGGTTAACCGACGTTCGGATAATCGACGCTCCACTGTACTTTTCGAGTTTAATTGAGAATGAAATATTCCTATACCCTAGACCGTGTTGATGTGTGTATATGCAAAATCACTACATAGTATAAAACAAAGTCGCTTTCTCTGTCCCTATGTCCCTTTGTACGCTTAAATCTTTGAAACTACGCAACGGAATTTGATGCGGTTTTTTTTAATAGATAGAGTGATTCAAGAGGAAGGTTTATATGTATAATAACATCCATTAAATAGTGGAGAAGTACTGTTATTTTTGAGGTTTCTAATGTGATGTCGTAAATAATTACATTTTTTCCGCTTACATTGCAAACGCAGGCTGAACCCTACGAGTTTTATCAAAATAATGTACTAAGTATCGTACACATTGAAAAGGTCTACAGAAAGTCCGCGATGGTATATGTCTATCTCTTATGGATAACCCACAATAACTTTTTTTTGTCATTTACTTTTTACGACAAATAATGGCTAATTTTCGAAGCGATTTTAACCAATACAGCATTAATCCTTAACCAATGAAATACCTTAAATACATTGTTCATTTAATATAGATCTATATGGCCCCTTACACCGTATGATTTAAATGAATATTTTCGAAGATATTACAGATTTAAAAATTGCGGGACGTAGCGTTTGCGGCGGTACCGGCCGGTCGCCCGGTGCGGCAAGAGCGAATTTGTTTTATACTATGTAGTGATTCTGTAATATGTTGTAAAAATAAAATAAATAGTTAAAAATGTAAAAAGTAAATAAGTAAAAATGTAGTGTATGAATTTAGATATTCCAAAGATAGCAGGAAATCTTCATGGTATAGGGAAAGGGGATTGTTTCACTCCAAATTTAACGCGTGCGAGCCACGGGCATTAATGAATAAATCAAAACTACTGGATCGATTTTAATCACATAGGCTATATATTTTATACCCGTGCGAAGCCGGAGCGGGCCGCTAGTTATGTATATAGTAGATAATTTTGCATAACTGGGTGAAAGGACTCATTTGATGATTTTATCACGATAAAAAGGATTTTTGTTGCGATTCTGTTAATATTTTAATACAACCGGATTAACAGAAATAGTTCAATATAGGTGTCTTCTTTAAGACTATTCCATTACATGCAGTTTTCATATTCAAATCATAGTGATAAATTAAAAAATAGTGTTTTAAAAATACTCGCAAACATTCGCATCGATTTATGCGGATGCGAATGCGAATATCAAAAAACTTGCGAATATTTGCGAATGCGAATATTCGTAACATCACTAGTCAACATCATAAAAGAGCTAAAGTTTCCTAAGAAAGTTTTCCCGTATCTCTTATGGATTCGGATTTCCCCCTTTTGGCCAATTTAAAAGAAACACCCAGTATATAGATAAATAAATTTCAGGACTGACCACTGACCTTGGCGCCCATTTAGATTTTACTTATTTTGTCCGTGAAGTCACCAACCAACCAACCATAAATCGTAATTGAACTTGGCTCTCATTCCACATTTATGTTTTTGATGGGATTTTAAGGATGTAGATGGTTTTCTATTCGTAATTAATTCATTTTATTTTATACATTTTTTATACGTGAATGCAGTTATATTGTTTATAAATTTCCTTTAAGATGCTCTTTTTTTTACAGATAGAAATATGAATTAATGCTTTGTGCCACATCCAAATCGTCAGACATTTTAATACGACACTTTTTAGGGTTTACTTTACAATTTTACATACACCTTGAATATCTGACGAGCTCAAGTAACTTTTTTTTTTTGATTTTCAACCGCTTGCCACGGACAGCCCCCTCGAGTTAATCGTCAGATTAATATGTATTGGTTATCAGAATTATAAAGCGCGTTTACACTATAAATATCTGACGCGCTCGAGTACTTCTGTACAACTGATTTTTTTACAGTTTCAAAACTGTTACACGCTCTCTCCCCCCCCCCCACTTAAATAGAAAACTTGTCAGAAACTTTTTTCTTTTCAGAAAATAATCTTTCAAATCCAATAGGTCGCCATGACTCTCGTAACTGCAAATTGAGAATCCTCGGCTCCCCTACTATAAGTGGTCGCTTGCAAAGCGCACGTGCCGTCTAAGCAGCGGGCAAGCTACTTGGAGCCCGCTGACGCGCGCGATAATATCAAACACGTGAGATATCTGCGTGTGTTCAAGTCAAACAAGCGGGAAGTGCGCGATTCACTCTCGACGTTAGGTAGGTAAGTTTAATCTGTCTGAACTTGTCGCTCGCACAAACGCCTGGCGGCTAAAGAGACACACACAAACACCTCGCGCCTTTGATACTGCCGCTAGCGCGCCGCGCACGTCAGACGTCAGCTTGCCCGCTACCGTGCGTTTCGTACGTGAACACTTGGATATTACGCCATATTATTATGTTTGTTATTTCGTGACCGCGCCCATCATTGCGCTTGCGAGCCCGCGAGTCAACGTCAACGCACTTAGAAAGATAGACGATAAAAATATTACTCAACTGGGAGTTAATTTGTACAAAGCAGAACAAAATAATGCAGCTCATTCAGCTCATTTTCCATTCTTATTTCAGACGCATAGTAGTAATTAGTACATACCAATAAATACAAAACAAGAAGCGAGCAAGTCTAAACAATTTTCGAATTTAAAAATGATAGTAGATGGTAACCGTAAAACAATATTATAAAAAATATAACAAAGGACATAACGTTACAATGTTAGATCGATCCTAAATAAATGCGTATAAAATAATAAGTACGCGACTGCCGCCGCCGCCGCCGCCGCCGCCCGCGCCCCGCGCCCTGCGTGAGGCAGATAGCCCGCGTAAGTACATTGCGTGATTCAACAATCGCGAACGACAGAGACAGATAGAGTGGTGAGGCGGTATATCAAAGAAAACCCTTATTTAAAAAGGTTAAGGTAACGGTACCGATATTATTATAAAGGTTATGGTACCGCTACCGAAATATACCGGTATAAATATTGTACCTTAAAATTCGGCTACTTCAAAAAATAACGGTACCGTTATATATCGGTTATCGTTATTTAACGGTATGACGTCATACCGAAATTTAAAGGTACCTTTATTTTTGGGTAATTCAGTCCCTGTTTCAAACTCTGGTGAAAACAGAGCAAATCGTTAGCATTGTGTTTGTTGCTTGATTACAACGTGAGTTGACGGTACTTTCGAATTAATTTGTAGTCATTTTAATCACCATGAAACGCATTTTTTTTTAGGTATAACTTTGATAGTTGTAAGTTTTATACTTTTTGAGAAAATCGAATCAGAGTTCCTAGGTAGCGGGTGGCTCGGTTTATTTGCTGACCAGTGTATATTTTACTGATATTTTGAATAAAAGTTTTTTTCAGCAACTGAATGTCAATTATTTTTAACAGCTGAATAAACGATGTCCATACCATTTAAGGTTTTTTTCCACTTGTAGGGAATTTCAAAATTATTACGTTGTTACCGTAAGTCTAAGATCTTGAAAACATTTAAAACGATAGAATACAATTGAACAAATATTTCGATTCGAAATCGTTTTTTTGAAACCTAATAATCATCTTGATTAAAAATACCTTCCATGTAAGTCAGTACCAGTCGTTTGATCAATTGTTAAGTATGACTATTAGTTAAAATGTATCGCATTTTACTTTTACTGATCCAACAACTGTACCCTTAGCACAAATTTTCAGTATTTGAGACGTAAAGTAAACTGGAACTTTGACAATGCCAGATTGACAATTTTCTAGGAAGAAATTAGTTCCTTGTTCGCACACCAGAGGCGCTTTTCCATTTTTCATACAAAAAACGCTGTAAATACTGGAAAGTAAAAGAGTGAAAATTCGTGCTAAATGTACTGGGCCTTAACTGTATAATTAACACCTAAATACACGAATATAATTTAAGCCTTTTGTTCTAGAGAAGAAGACCATACTAAAAAGTGTGTCCGGACTGTTCAAATCTGGCGAGTTGACCGCCATCATGGGCCCTTCTGGCGCTGGAAAATCTTCGCTTTTGAACGCACTGACTGGATTTTCGTAAGTACATATTGTTTCATTTTCGTCAGACGTCAGGGAATAGCGCTGGCCAGTAAATTAATTTCCAATTTAGATAATGTTTTCTTGGATATTTAGCGTTGCCACTGCCAGGCATCCGAATAAAGCCGGACACGGTTGTGCTTTTTATTTGCATGTCCGGCCAAACTAGCTTGAGTCTGGCTTGCCAGGCTTTTGTTGATCTTTGGCTTGTTAAGTTAAAATGACCTTTGCTTTAATTTTTTTTTTTAAATGGTGGCGTTATTATTATGACTAAAAAATGAAAGGGGTCCGATCTTTTCATCCAAAAAGCTGGTCTGTTAGGGCGGCGTTTCGGTTTTAAGACCTAGTAACCCTATGGATATAATATTTGAGTAAATAAATTAATGCATATTTTTGGTACACGATAGCAAAAACAAAATAGCTTCTTTAATTAAACAGGAACAAAAACAATGATGGACTTGAACATAGATACACGAAATGTGACAGAAAAACTGCAGTATCGATGTTTTGCTCATTTAAGTATGAAACAGGTGATTTATCTTTTGATACCATTACATATTAACGATAATACTGTGGCGCGTTGAAAAATTTCAATCGTTCCCACTAAATTACACGCTGAATTTAATTCCCCATTCAGATTTGAGTATTGACTCATGCAATAAAACAAACTCTTTGTTTACTTAGCTAGACTATGAGATGGCTGTCTTTTGTTTTTATTAATTCACGTCTCTTTACGAGTCAATGTCAACAAATGAGCGATTAAATATAAATAAACTCATAGAATAATGTTGAATTCGAAAGTAAGTTTGTTTTGTTAAGGTATCTGGGGGCACTGCAGTGCTCCCGCCAAGTCGGGAAAAGTTATCTTTTCATGAGTAAACCGAGCAATCCGATGCATATTATACGTTATCGGGTATTCAGAAATAGGAACAAACACCCTAAGGGCCTAAGTGTTTAATAAAAAGTATGTCAAACAAATACCTATAATTTTTTACAGGACACGAGGTGTTACGGG
This sequence comes from Agrotis segetum, assembly GCA_036375495.1. NCBI lineage: Eukaryota > Metazoa > Arthropoda > Insecta > Lepidoptera > Noctuidae > Agrotis > Agrotis segetum. The sequence goes on along the minus strand of JAQSVV010000073.1, from coordinate 202,328 downwards.
CAGTATACGAGCGGGCGACGCCATCTGTGAACTGGGTCCAAGAAGTTCAATGCATGAACTGAAGGCTTATAGAAAGAAATCCTGCTACATTTTACAAGATGACAGATTGAACCCATTGTTCACTGTGGATGAGCTTATGAAGTTCGCCGCGGACATGAAATTAGGAGATACCCTTACTGACAAACTGAAGCTCAGCGTGGTGAGTTTGAAAATCTCTTAACAAATCGCGTCTCAAATGCTTCAGTTCTGATTTAAGTCTGTTAGTGGGACGAAAATTCTTTTTTTGACGTTGTATAATCATCGAATGAGGCCTCCCAACCCAAAACAGGGCGGGAGAGACTGACAGAAGTTGTACTGACTAAAATTCACGGTGTCTTCAATAGCCCTTTATGTTCCGGGGTCAGGAGAGGAAGTAAATCCCGCGACCAACAACAAATACTTAAAAACAGAATAACACCACATTCAACAAACATTTTTTTTGCCGTTTTTAAAGAAAATGTAATGGAACCCTTTGTTTATATCGGTCTTAGGTCTCATCTTAGAAAAATAATGCAGTTACAAAGACAGATACAATTTTAATAAGTATACATGAATATGTATTGTAGTCTAATTTCAGCTGCTCACTCCTCACTGTTTTCGTGTGTTGGAATAGAAATACATAATTTATTATTTAAATTACTTACGACCGACATCTGACTTGTATCGTGGTATTTTTCCTAGTTTTTATAGCTTGCCTACTGGGTAATAAAACCGTTTTGCGACTGTTCGGTGTTAACATGTGAACCTGAAGTTATTATTAGCAGTTGACAAATACCTATCTCATTGTTATAGGTATCTAAATATAAATGAAAAACTATAAGGAAAAATAAAACGGAATCTTTATAGAATTGCTTCGTCTTTCTGTCTGACAAAAATGACCCTTTTTCTCGGGAAAGTGTGGGACTAAATACAAACGCCCATATAGTCGTCTAAGTCAACGCAGTAAAAATATAAACATTTTGCGATTAACTTTGATTATTAGGTTCTTCCTGTTGACTTAGAACCATGAATTTGTCATGCAGCAAGAACTCACAGTACAAGCAAAGGAAAACATGTAGTGAGACTAATGTAATTAATAAATAATTAATAATAATATTTTTATTTTACAACTACAATGATGAAGTTGTATTTGCTATAAATTAAAATTATTCATCTACGGAACCCTTAATTATGAATGGTCCGACACGCACTTGGCCAATTTTTCTTATAATGACGTTATTTTTGAACCATAGTTCAAACTTATTTCCATTTTTGTTTGTCAACGAAGGGTGCAAGGTCGCTGACATTGCACTTCACAATAAGCGTCAACTCAATTGTTTAATTTATTCACAAGTTTTTGTACATTTGAATATCTATACAAGATTCGACAATTAATAATGCATAAATTATAATCGTCCTTTGGAAAGATAGGTTAATTTTGGCTTCTGTCACTCACTACCTTATTCTATCACATAATTATTTCTCTGATTTATCGCGACAAAGACGAAAGCCGAAGATGGCACCTAGACACTGGCTAAGGGATAAACAGCTGTGCTGTGTGCCGCGGGTTGGATGCCCGCATGAGGCAAATATTTAATGCCTACAGGTTACATAGTATACACAAGCAGCCAGACCAGGAAGGTCTGGCTGCTTGTGTATGTTAGTTTTAAGATTGTAAACGCCCCCACGGTGTAGTAGATATTACAAGTGTAAAGCAAAGTAAAAAAAAATATAAGGTAATCTCTCTGCTACCTGCTATACCTATACATATCTGCTATAGCTTTTACCATCTCATCTATTTAGATAGGATGGTATGAGCTTTGCTAGAGCATTAAATTATAAAGTTATTTAAATACTTAAACCTATTAAATAAATTGAATCAAACACATAGGTACTTAGTTATTGTCATACAATGACATAATCTATCAATTTTATTGGAGGATTTAGCTATTATTATAATATTATAATTACTATTCGATCATTTAGCTATTTGGTCCAAATGGCTTCACTGATACTGGGATCACAGTTTTTTTCTGTATTTTTTTTGTAGCCCCTCTATCGAAGTTTAAGTCATCATAAATCTAGTATAAAGCCACCTGCAGACAGACGCGATTAATCGCGCGTGGCGATTGTTGGAAAAACCTACTTAGTCCATTTTCTATGAAAACACCCATATCTATTCACACTTAAGCGGCGCGGCGTATCGCGTTTCTAATATTATTATTGCGACGGTTCACTTCTCTTTGCAGGGCGTGGCTCTGCGGTGCCGCGCGGCGCTCGTCTTGTCGCGCGGCGCGCGCGCCTTGCCGCGCCGCGTCGTCGTGTCCTTAATGTAATACATTTAGAGTTTATATTTCTTTGGCAATTTGTCGCGGCGGGAGACGCCGCGTTCCGTGCGCGCTGGCCCTGGTTGCCAATGTAATTTCCACTCTAAATGTACTACGATTGGGTTCACTTCTCTTTGCAGGGCGTGGCTCTGCGGTGCCGCGCGGCGCTCGTCTTGTCGCGCGGCGCGCGCGCCTTGCCGCGCCGCGTCGTCGTGTCCTTAATGTAATACATTTAGAGTTTATATTTCTTTGGCAATTTGTCGCGGCGGGAGACGCCGCGTTCCGCGCGCGCTGGCCCTGGTTGCCAATGTAATTTCCACTCTAAATGTGTTATGATTCGGTTCACTTCTCTTCGCAGGGCATGGCTCCGCGGCGCGCGCCTCTTGTCGCGCGGCGCGTCTGTCTTGCCGTGCCGCGTCGTGTCCTTAATGTAATACATTTAGAGTTTATATTTCTTTGGCAATTTGTCGCGGCGGGAGACGCCGCGTTCCGTGCGCGCTGGCCCTGGTTGCCAATGTAATTTCCACTCTAAATGTACTACGATTGGGTTCACTTCTCTTTGCAGGGCGTGGCTCTGCGGTGCCGCGCGGCGCTCGTCTTGTCGCGCGGCGCGCGCGCCTTGCCGCGCCGCGTCGTCGTGTCCTTAATGTAATACATTTAGAGTTTATATTTCTTTGGCAATTTGTCGCGGCGGGAGACGCCGCGTTACGCGCGCGCTGGCCCTGGTTGCCAATGTAATTTCCACTCTAAATGTGTTATGATTCGGTTCACTTCTCTTCGCAGGGCATGGCTCCGCGGTGCCGCGCCGCGTCATGTTATAATCGTGTCCCGTCGTGTCGCCGCGTAGCGCGCTCTTATGTGAACAACAATGCGGCAAGGAAACGCGCGCGGTATCAGTGATGTCGCCACGCGCGGATAATCGTGTCCTTAATGTAATACATTTACAGTTTATATTTCTTTGGCAATTTGTCGCGGCGGGAGACGCCGCGTTCCGCGCGCGCTGGCGCTAGTGGCCAATGTAATTTCCACTCTAAATGTACTACGATTGGGTTCACTTCTCTTTTCAGGGCGTGGCTCTACGGTGCCGCGCTGCGTGCCGCGCGGCGAGCGAGTCTGGCCGTTCCGCGTCGTGTCCTTACTGTAGTACATTTAGAGTTTATATTTCTGTGGCAATTTGTCGCGCGGGAGACGCCGCGTTCCGCGCGCGCTGGCGCTGGTTGCCAATGTAATTTCCACTCTAAATGCACTACGATTGGGTTCACTTCTCTTGGCAGGGCTTGGCTCTGCAGTGCCGCGCCGCGTCATGTTATAATCGTGTCCCGTCGTGTCGCCGCGTAGCGCGCTCTTATGTGAACAACAATGCGGCAAGGAAACGCGCGCGGTATCAGTGATGTCGCCACGCGCGGATAATCGCGTCTGTCTGCAGGAGGCTTAAATCTAGTTTTTAAAACACTTTCCTGCTTGTTGATATTTAAAAATTGTCTTGTAATAGTATTTTTATGTTAAAATGTAGATTTTCTGGTGTCAGGTCTGAATTTAAAATTCTAACACTGTTGTTTGTAATAAGATCTAGAACTAACTAGTTTATCGAAGAGTTGTCTTGGTCCAGTTTATTCATAACTTAACATTAATTCAAATCACATTTTTTTGCTACGGTTGGCAATGTCTACTCTTCTTCTTGAATTACTGAATTTAAAAATAAGTTATGGTAGATCGTATTCTTTTGAATATAACAGACTAGCAAACCCGGCGAACTCCGTTTCGCCACACAAACCTCACGGAACCCGAGACCTTTCCAACGAATGCAACCGTGGAAATCGGTCTGTGCGGTCTGGAGTTATAGCGTCAGGAAGGAAAACCCGACTTATTTTTATAAAGTAGATTAGTTTTCTCATTTACGCCAAAAATTCAGAAATCTTCACAAAGTGACATTAGCACAGCGCCAGAGGGTAATATCATCACATCCACGACGCGACGCGACGCTAAAAGCAATCGCGCAGAAAGTCTCTAGAAATATAAAACGCATCACTCTATCTCCGTGTAAATACAATATGAAATAAAAATAAAATTAACTAAGTGTTATTTTCTTTGTCATAGATAGCCGAAATCCTAAGCACGCTAGGGTTGTCCGGATCAGAAAACACGAGGTGTTCAAATCTATCTGGAGGACAAAAGAAACGGTTATCAATAGCCGTGGAACTAATAGACAACCCTCCAGTACTGTTTCTTGACGAACCTACAACGTGAGTATTAAATCCTAATCCTAATATTGAATACAAAAGTACCTAAGAGTGGCCGCTCACTGCAAACTTCTTGTCAAGGTGTCTCTGACTTTTTGTCACCATTATCAACGCACGCCCATATATCGTCATAGCACTCGATGGGGAAACAAAAAGTCTCCTCGACAAAAAGTCACCTTTGAGCGGTTGGCCTAAGTTTGTATCTTTGTATTTTTTTGTTGTTGTTTTATTTGTTACCAATCATCGGGAAATTGTATAATTATACGTTGTCAGGTGTACAGAAACGGACATTACTAGAGTCCACGCCATGATTGAAGTCCTGCGGAAATTCGTGGTATAGACACGGCTTCACATCAAGCTATACAAAACCAGTATAAGCTGATCGTTGAATATACGGAAAGGCCATGCAAGCGAGACCACGATAAACTGGTTTTTTATATACCTTGATGCGTAGCCGTATGTACAAATTCTTTAATTAAATTTGGTGCTATTACATAAACACTAGCGTTGCGTCAAAAGGACTACAGAGTTTAGTCATAACGCGGACTCTAAGATCGTTCGAATAAGTTTGGTTGAAACCCGATCAGATATGCCTTTTTTGTATGTGACAACCCTATAAATAAGAGGTTTTGTCGTTATAAAAAATACATTGATGTCAATTAATTCTTTATTTAACGATCGAGAAACACAGTTCTTCAAAGGTTATCCTAGAATATGTATAATGACATAATAATTACTAGTCTGTTAATTGATGAAGTGTAATTACCATCTTTGTTGTAGTTATTTATATTTGTGTGTTAATGAAGGAATCTCCGCAGTTTGATTTCTTTGCATCTTTGTTAGTAATGGTTATAAAACCAGTTATTTGCAAATTATAAAAGGAATACAGTGGAGCGTCGGATTCAAAGTCATTGCGGAACATGGGTGTTCGGATAATCGAACTATCTATGAATTTAGATTGAGACAAATAGGTATATTTTTGTATTGGTAAACGAAAACCATTTTAAATTTACATATTTGATAGTCCTCCGGACAATTTTGGCCACGGCGGCGATTGTCATTGGTCAGCGGTGATTAGCCATCTGCGCAGGACATATTATAGTGCACGGTTATAGTAAATGCCCAGGCACAGTTGCAGTTCTCTGTTCTTTTACTATCATAGTCCGATGGGTCGGCAATCGAACACGACCGGAGTAAGATCTGGTGCCTTACCACGAGCTCTTAACGCGATGCAGTTCAGGCTGTGGGAAAGAGACAGAGCTATACAAGTCGTCTAGCGCCATCTCTTTCCCACAGCTTAAACTGGATCGCGTTAACAGATCATGGAGCAGGACCAATGGTTTAACGTGCTTTCCGAGTCACGGAGGTATTATATCGCCAACTTCGAAACTCCGGACCGCTACTGAATTTTAAAAGTAAAATCCAATAGCACTTTTTGCCCGACCCGAGAATCGAAACTAGTACTACAAGCTCAGAACTTACGGCCACTAGACCAGTGGATATTATACATACGATAAAAACACGTGCCTACAGAAAATTCCATTCTATTTTATAAGTTAAAAATAATCCATGAGAGGCCGTCGTCGTGATCTGATAATTTTATTTTAAATGGGCATAATTATGGCCACTAATGTCCTCTACTAGGCTCAACTTATCTACATAAAACGACGTATAAATGCAAATGCGTGAGACACTTAACACAGTCTTTTAATTATTGAATAATTTCTGACGTTAACTATTTTGTAAGGACACCTTGTATAAAGCTCTGCGCCTGCATCGAAACTACTGTTTGGTATTCACTAAACTAATACGAGTCATGACACTATTTCAACCCTTCTCGACGACGAGCTCGTAGCGTATAGTCAAAACCACAAGTGTTTGTTGTCGACTCAGATCAAAGAAAATGGCAGATAGAACGCTCAGGACACGCGAGTGTGTCCACCAAAATTAATACAAAATCAAATCGAATTACATTCCTTGTTTTCTTTGTTTTTGAGAACAACTTTTACAATGGTTAAAGACACGAGACGGCATATTTTGGCAAACAACAACAACGACGCGCAGCTTGGTACGACGCGTAGCTTGGTACTGTCGCGACTTTGTATTCGATTTTGATTTTGTATTAACTTTGGTGGACACACTCGCGTGTTCTGAGCGCTCTATCTGCCTATTTCTTTGATCTGAGGTTGTCAAAAACTATTTTTTGTAAAATCTAGCAATAAGTACCTACTGGAAAATATTATTGCTTAAAAAGAGCGTTGTAGCTATTTGTTGTGGTCTTGACTATACGATACAACGCTCTTTAGGCAATAAATATCTGGTTGACCGAGCTTCGCTCGGTTTTTAAAATGTCTGTATCTTGGGAATCGAGCTTTTCTCGAACCTGGGACCTTGATAAATCGATTCCTTGAGCCGAAAAACCCCTAATCTGTAACTTTCATGAAAATCCTTGGAGCCGTTTCCGAGATCCTGATTAGGTATATATAAATAAATATACAAGAATTGCTCGTTTAAAGATATTAGATATATTCCAGTAGGTACTTATTGCTAGATTTTTATGCTTAACATCATAACATACCTATGATTTTTGTTTTCTACAGTGGTCTGGACAGCAGAACATCAGCTCAGTGCATGGATATGCTCAAGAACCTAGCTCGGAATGGACGTACGATAGTATGCACCATTCACCAGCCACCTGCATCAATTTACTCCATGTTTGACCAGGTAAGAAGCAAAAGTTTTAAGTCGTTTATTTTAGTAACCGTCTGGAAACAGAACATTTGCTGCATCTAAGGATGACAACTTGCAGTCCGTCTATATGACCATGATATGACCGATGGTGAAAGGGGCCAGTGGGTTTAATGCGGGATCTAGAATAAGAATAATTTATTTCCATTAAATATAGGTACTACCAGTTGTTCAGAGGTTGCAGGTGGCCACGAGCGCCTGGTACCAGCTTTTGAAGGCGCCAAAATCACATCACGATTACTTGCTTGCAAATAAAAATCTAAAACGCCGGAGAAAGGCGCAAAAAGTTCGATCATTGTTCTAAGACCTTTAGATACCCACCTAGTTGCTTATTCACAAATTCGCAATAAGCGGTTTCAAACGTTTTTATAATTCGCATAGAAAAAAAGGAACTGCGTCTATATTTCCAAACTTACAACCCTGCCGTCATCTACCCCGGTCACCGGGGAGAGTGGAACCGGCGAGAGATGTCGTGCGGTGTTCCACAGGGTTCGGTCCTGGGACCGCCTTTGTGGAACATCGGATACGACTGGGTGCTGCGCAGCGACCTCCCTGACGGCGTCAGCGTAATTTGTTACGCTGACGACACGCTCGTCCTTGCACAGGGAGAGTCGCACCAGGCGGCGGCCGACATGGCGACGGAAGCGGTCGCGATAGTCGTCCATAGGATCCGGCGGTTGGGACTTGACGTGGCGCTGCACAAGACGGAGGCCATGTGTTTTCATGGCAGCCGTAACGCGCCACAGTCGAGTTACAGCATTACGGTGGAAGGAGTTCCAATCGGCGTCAAGGGGACGATGAAGTACCTGGGACTCGTCCTCGACAGCCGGTGGAACTTCAGGGAGCATTTCCTGAGTTAGGCCCCAAAGCTGAACCATACAGCAGCCGCCCTCAGGCGACTGCTGCCCAATCTCAGCGGGCCAAACGCTTCCTGCCGTAGGCTGTACGCTGGCGTCGTGCGGTCCATGGCCCTCTACGGGGCCCCTGTGTGGGCCCTGAGCATCCGGACGCGACCACAGAAGCTGGTCGCATGCCAGAGGGTCATGGCTATCCGAATGATCCGGGGATACCGCACGATTGCCGGCGAGTCGGCCAACCTCCTTGCCGGATTGCTGCCTTGGGATCTGGAGGCGACTGCCCTCCAGCGCGTCTATGAGTGGCGCGTGGAGGCGCAGCGCCGGGGCGTGACCCCGCTGCCTCGCGAAGTCGAGGCGCGGCGGGAAGAGCTCCGGCGCGATCTCAGGGCAGTATGGAAGGAACGACTGTCGCGACCGAAGGCCGGGCACGCCGCAATTGCGGCGGTAAGACCCCTCTTTGAGGAGTGGCTGGAGAGAAGTCATGGCGTCCTGACCTACCGCTTGACGCAGGTCCTCACCGGACTCGGAAGTTTCGGGAGGTACCTGTGTCTGATGCGAAAGGAGGAGACGCCTGGGTGTCACCACTGCGAAGATCGCCCGGAGGACACGGTGGAGCATACGGTGCAAGACTGCCCAGCTTGGGCGGAGCACCGACGTGTCCTCACGGCTGCGATAGGCGGAGACCTCTCGCGCCCGGCATTGGTTGCGGCCATGCTGCGGAGCGAGACGGAGTGGGAAGCGGTCAGCTCCTTCTGCGAGGCAGTAATGCTCGTTAAGGAGGAGGCGGTTCGCGAGCGAGAGAGGACAGCGTCCTCCCTCCGCCCCAACCGCAGTGGTAGGCGCCCACGGCGACGGACGTCGCTTGATGATCTCCGGCCACCGTAGGCGCGGGCATGCGGGCAGCGAGTAAAGGGCAACTCGCTGCCCGACCAAGGACCATGCCCGGGTGGACGGCGCGTTGTGTCCCACGCGCGCCTCAAAGAGCGTCAGCATAATGACGGGGCCCCCCTCTCAGAGGGCCAAAGCCTGCCGGGGTCGCGGGATTATTCCCTTACCGTAACCCCGGAACGTAACAGGCTATGAAGGACACCGTGGATTTTAGTCAGTAGAAGTCTGACAGTCCCTCCCGCCCTGCCCGGGGTGGAGGACTCATTTGATGATTTTACCACGCAAAAAAAAAAAAAAAAAAAAACTTACAACCCTTTTTTTAAGTTCGAGTGAACAGGCTTCTTCGGCTCGTCATTGTGTCATTGTCTTTGTCACCTCAAAGGCTCAGACCCGAGTCAATAGCAAATCCAAGTAAAAAAAAAACTCTATTTCGAAATATTTTTGTGTCATGAACGTAGTTTTTTTAGGGTTCCGTAGTCAACAAGGAACCCTTATAGTTTCGCCATGTCCGTCCGTCTGTCCGCAGTTTAGCTCAGAGACGCACAGTACTAGAGAGCTGTAATTTGGTGTAAATATACGAATTTGTTGTGCCGAAAAAGTGGTAAAATAAAATCTCTAAAAATATATTTTTTTAGGGTACTTCCTGACTTACACGTAAAGTGAGGTTGTTTTTTTCTCGCGTACTCCTTAGTGTGGGGTATCATTAAATAGGCCTTTAAAAAATAATGATAGTTTCCATTAACAGTTTTTTGATAAAAAAATTCGTTTGTGAAATATTAAGCTTTAAAGTGCAAAATTTTGCTCGATTCGAGTGCCCCCCCCCCCCTCTACCAGCTAAACGGTTATGTTTGGGGATGTGAAAAAATTCGCAATAGTAGTATATATAACGAAGTTTAAAAGAAAATTATCATGACTAAGTAGGCTTTACAACTTTACGAGTAATAGTCGACCAACTTATAAAATAGATAGATAGATAGAATACACTTTATTGTACACCAAAATTGTTACAAAAACTGTTTTATAATATTTCTAATTCTATGGTTAATGGTTGGTAATATGTTTTCTTAAACAAAATGTATCGGAGAACATGCTCTTCAACTGCAAATGTAAGTTTGTCAACTTTATTTTTACAGCTTTATTAGGTATGTTTTTACGGTATGTTTTTTAGGGATAGGTAGGTTTTTATCGTCAAATATTTTTAACTAACTTCAAAAAAAGGAGGAGGTTTTCGTCGTAATCTTTTTTCTTATGTGTTTTCCCTGATTTCTCAAAGACTCCTGGACCGATTTTAAAAGTTCTTCTATTTAAAATTAAATTCAGCGAATCAGTTTAGTTAGTTCGCATATGTATTTTGATGGGCAACTACGGAACCCTACACTGTGCGTGGCCCGACACGCACTTGGCCGGTTTTTTGCGGTATATAATTTAGTACTTCTGTAAAATATTTATATAACTGCAACAAAAAATTGGTCACGAACACAAACGGTCATCTCAAGTACACATTATCACGATACGTCCTCATAATATTTGTTTATACTGTGTCAATACTTTTTGAGCAGTGTCTAAATAAGTAGCTTTTGTTTTGATGACGTATGTGTAAATAGTGTTATTTTTAGCAATGGCCATAATTAAGGCAGCTATTTATTGAAGTTTTTATTATTTTCTCGGAAAAGCCTGAAGCGTAATTTTTGAGTCGTGAGTCGCACAATTTCGGTCGCTTTTGCGTTGTGGAAGACTTTTTCTTTGAAGTTCTGCTACTCACGACTCAAAAATGACCGTCGTTTGGCCTTACTCTTAGTGTTATTTACATAATATTATGTATGATGTATACCTACAGAGTATCTCGGGAATTTGAACAGAGATATGGAAGAGATTATTTCCAATCTTTTAATCTCTGAGACCTCCGCTGCTATTTTTTACGGTTCAAAAGTTACGACCACTTTACGTGTTCAGATAGGCAACAAATGTACCTATGTGAATTACAATTTAGTTAAATTTTTTCACTTTAAAAGTAAGAATATCCCAGCTATCTTAAAAAATGTCTATTCCAACCAATTAAATTTCCAACCAATACTTGGATTTCTTTTTGAGTCCTCCGTCTTAGAAAGCGCCGAAGTGACTACCAGAATCTTACTGACTAAAAATCCACCCTGTTCCTTCAGTAGCCTCTTGCGTTCCAGGGACAAAGTGACCTTTACAGACGACCCAGCGATGAAACCCTCAAGATGAAACCTTCATAAAAGTCTTCACCTCTAACAGTTGCGACTTCCTATTTGCATACTTAATTGATAAGCATTTCAAACATTTTTTTTTCTCTATTGTCAAAGAGGTTACTGTATACATAAAAGGTTGTATATTATATACAAGGCGAGTAACATCAAGCTAAGGCTAACGATACATTAATATTCAATTTAAAATAAGATGGAGTGCAAGTGACCTTTCCTAGATTATAATCGATACCTAGATATACTGTGAAGCTGAATTGAGAATAAAATGACATAATCTTCAAAGTATTTTTAATACCAAACATTATTTTTCTTCTCGTAGAACCAGTTTTATTATGCAGAATTGATGAACCAGTCAAAATGGGTTATAATAAGTTTATGAACTATTTTAATAAACCCTAGCTTGCCTAACTTCTGCCAGGAGGCCACAATTTTGTAAAAAAAAAATGGCGTTTGATCGATTGACTTAATAATTTAACACTTTCACTGTCCGCGCAGCAGACACAATACTTAAACAATAGTCGTGAGTCACATGTGATTCATCGGACAGGGAAGTGGTTAAATCCCTTGGCTATTCTATAGACAGTTGTGTTATGTCAAGTATGTTTTAAAATAAATGAACAATTATACAAAATAAATAGGCCTTTTTATTACTTTCTATTTTTATCTGGTATAATTATTTGCATACCTACAATACACGTGTTATTTTTTCAAAATGTTACTACAAAACCATTGAAACATAAAAAAATAATGTATTGACCTTTTATACCTAGTCTAATTAAGCTTAACTTATGTAATCGAGTTTGAATTTTAAAATGTAAAGTCTAATATTATCTCTTTAACGTCTATTTAAAAAAAAATGCCACTATTACAATTTGGACCACATTTTATTGAAACAGGTCTTTCAAAAAGTGTGAACAGTTAACGAAAAAGGAATAAAAAAATATTGAGTCGATCGACTAGCGCGCGTCTCACGGATATTTTTAACTCTTCGTAGTCAATCTAGTTTCCATATCTGGTGCGTATAACCTGCAGAAGTTGTAAATTTTCTGCTAAAATCACACGCGGATTGAGCCTAGATTATTAGAGCAATCTAGGCTATAATTGCTGATTCTGTCATGAAAAGTTGAAGGCAAATAAACTACGCAATCGGGAAGAAAGGCACAGGAGATCGTCCAATTCATTAATTGCACCACATACCTTGACCAGCGATCCCCAGGGCGCGCAGGCGACGGCCACGTGTCCGCTTTCGGGATGATCAGCTCACAGGTCTTTTCTGGATACACTATGCTGGCCAGCAGTACACAACACACTATCATAGGTCTGGGGTAGGCCGATAACAGTTTATATAGGTTCAGTTCAGGGGTTTTAGGGCGCGATGGGACTAATTAGTGTCACACATAGCATGCGCATCCATACGATCCCAAGGTTAGAGCGAGACTGCATATACGGCGCGGCGCGGCATCGCGCGCGCGCTGCACAGCACAAGGAAATCACCGAATCAACGACATATGGCACAGATCAATAAATTGGAACAGTAAACCAATGCCTTTCAATCGCCATTAGGTGATTTTGAAAAAATATAAGGAAAACTCTAAGTTACGAAGCGTAACCATTTTCCCCGGCTTGAAAGTTCCCACTTTCGAAACACCAAGGAGAAATAAATAAAATTGCATATCATCACAACTCCACAAAGGCTATAAGAACGGTTGCGACTCTAGATAACAAATAAGAATACTTAACTAACTATGCTACGCGGTAACTAAATCTAATACTGCACATTGGTGCACGGTAAGACTTAATATTAAGGTACCTAAACTTATTGCGTTGGCAAAGGGCACAACTTTATTACCGGGCGACTCCGAAGGATCCCGCTTTGAGTCTTAACAGATGCGACTCTACAAACTCCGTTTTTATCGGGAAATATCTCGTGAATTACTCCTAACGGCCAATGCAGAGGCATCACATTGTCCTGCATGGAGACGACAACCATACCAACCCGTATTGGATTGGCAGGAGTGTTCCATTTTTGTTTGGATTGTAGGGTGTGCAAGTACTCTTGGCGCCACCGCTTCCAAAAAGATTGAACCATCCGATCAGTCAATTCATATCGCGAAATAAGATGTAACCGGGTTTCATTGACTTCGCGAGCGGGAAGAAATAAAAGAGGTTTCGTATGCAAGAAGTGCGCTGGTGATAATGGAGTGGGCTCTGACGGATCTGAGCTGATCGCATACAGAGGCCTCGAGTTTAGTAAAGCTTCTACTTGAGTTAGCAAAGTGTTAAACTCGTCAAAGCTAAGAATTTGCTGACCGATGACTTTGCAGAGATGCGTCTTGACACTCTTCACTTCACTTTCCCAACAACCACCAAAATGTGGAGCTCTACAGGGGATGTGTTTGAGTGTGATTCGATGCTCTGCAAGTTCTCTTTCCCACAAGGGGCGATACTCTTCAGCCAAGAAATGGTAGAGATCTCGGAGATAGGATTTGGCTCCAATAAAATTGGTAGCATTATCCGTGTACAAACACTGAACTGGACCTCTACGCGCCAGGAAGCGTTTCAATGCAGACAGAAAGCTCGCAGTGCTAAGATCTGAGGCAATCTCAAGATGCAGAGCGCGAGTTGTCAAGCATGTGAAAAGGCAGATGTACGCTTTCCTGGCCCTTTGGCCTCTAGCACGCACCGGCGTGACCAAGAAGGGTCCCGCGTAGTCGCAACCTGTATGAGAGAAAGCCTTAGGAGCCGACTCAACGCGACAACGTGGTAAATCCGACATTATAGGAAAGGTAGGTCGTGGCTTTGCTCGAAAGCAAATGTTACATTTAAAGGTGATGTGACGTGCAATACGTCGCGCGGACAGGATCCAATACTTTTGTCGTAAGAGCGATACGAGCAAGGTTGGACCTGTGTGGAAATTTGTCACATGATAGTGGGAAACTAAAAGTTCCACTATGTGATCTTGACGCGGAAGGAGGATCTGATGACGAGAGTCAAACTCTAGCTCAGAGTTTGCTAAGCGACCTCCAACGTGGATAAGTCCTTCGTGAAGGAAGGGACTAAGCCGTTGTACTGGCTTAGAGCACAACTCATTGCGGGCTAAACGATCGAGATCAGATTCAAAGTGAATCCTCTGCACAGATCGCCACACAATCGCTTCAGCGAACTCTAAATCAGACGCGGTAACGGGCCCGCTAGGGAGCCGTTTGATAAACTTATAAACTAAGCAAATAGTTTTTAAATATTTAAACCAGGACGAGAACCTGGTAGAGCAAACGTACAAAATGTTGTCAGAAGGAGGACTTCTGTCAGAGCATTCGTGCGAGAGAACAGGTAAAGCCACGGGCTTCATTTCTGGAAGCTCTTGCGACTCGCCTGAAACGAATGGTTTTATCGGCCATTCAGAGCGGGGAAGTTTAAGCCACGACGGCCCATTTAGCCACAACGGATGATGCACTAATTGGGCAGGCGTTAAACCGCGAGAGAGGCAGTCACTGGGATTTTCAGATCCTTTCACATGGAAGAAGTGATCTGCCGAAAGATTCTCATGAATCTTAGCAATACGATTGGCTACGAAGGTGTGCCATCGATGCGGTGCGGAATGAATCCAACTCAACGTTACAGTTGAATCCGAAAAAGCTACGACTACCTCAATGGCGTGTCGAGCTGCGAAAAGGTTATATACTCGCTTTATCACACTTGATAAGAGGAGTGCGGCGCATAACTCGAGACGAGCTAGCGAAACGACTTTCAGTGGTGCGACTTTAGATTTCGCACACACCAGCGAGACCACGATACTACCGTCAGGTCTGACAACGTGGGCATAAACCGAACCACCGTAAGCCTTCTCACTAGCGTCGGCAAAACCGACGAGTGAGAGTCTACAGCGTTCTACGACGCCAACATGTCGCAAAAATCTCAATTCAGAGATGATTGGCAGTTCAGATTGAAACTGTTCCCACAGACGAACAATGCGAGGGGGTGGAACGTCATCCCATCCAAGTTTGACAAGCCAAAGCTCTTTGATGAGAAGCTTGGCGTATAAAATTATCGGTGCAACGAGGCCCAAAACGTCGAAAAGACGTGCGATGGAAGAAAGAATATTCCGTTTAGTGCAAGTGCGAACATCAGGATTAACCTGGAATACGAAACAATCCTCGTCAGGGAACCAACGAAGTCCCAGTATTTTCTGGGTCGGATCTTTACTGAGGTCCACGCTCTGTGAAAGTCGTAATGACTCTGGAATAGTTCGAAGAACATCGACATTGTTGCTAGACCACTTCGTTAATTGAAAATCACCGAGAGAGAATATTTTTATTAGTTCACGAGCCGAGTCTATAGCTAGCGCACTGCTAGGTATAGAACTAACTATGTCATCCATATAAATATCTCGCTGCAAAATGTCCCTGGCGAGAGGCAACCGAGCTCCTTCATCCTGACATAACTGTTGGATAGTGCGAATAGCTATAAAAGGACTACACTTTAAACCAAAGGGAAGCACTGAAAACTGATAAATTTGAAGTTCTTCTTCCTCGTTAAACCGATATAAGATACGTTGTAGTGAACGATCTTGTGAGCGTATACCTATACGTAGGTACATAGATTTGACATCTGCGGAAATAGCGACACTAAAAAGCCTAAAATTTAATAAAATGTTGAAAAGGTCAGCCTGGAGGACTGGACCTGCGTACAGGATATCATTGAGCGAGGTACCGTTATCTGTACATGCACTGGCGTCTAGGACCACACGCAATTTGGTGGTCACCTTATCCTCTCGAATGACAGCATGGTGAGGAATATAGTATTCCATTTCTCGCTCCTTACAATTTCGTTTGGGCAACATACATTCAGGTGCGATATTCTGCACCAAAGAAATATAATTGTTTTTTAAATAATCCCGTATGACGTCATCATAAAGAAGCTTGACGTTAGGAAGGGATTTAAGTTTACGTTCAAGACTATAGAATCTCTTGCGAGCCATATTAAAAGAATTTCCCAATGCTGACGCGTCTGTTTTCAGTGGTAAAGCTGCAACATACTTGCCATTTGAAGCGCGAGTAATTGTGTTACAATAAAACTCTTCACATTGTTTATCATCCATACTCCCAATGGATGAAGCAGTAACATCTTCAATCTCCCAAAACTTACGAAGATCGAAGTTGTCAACAGAACTCGCAAAGAAAGACAGAGTGTCAGTTGGAGGTTCGATGATAGGTGCTTCTCCTAGAAGTATGTAGCCGAGCACAGTCTCCAATGCGTCGGGACAACCGGGTACGCTGGTCACGTGACCAGGTCGCAATAACTTAGCGAACTGCTTGACCCCAAGTAACATATCAATATTACCTGGCACACCCCAGCTGTCATCCGCGAGTAGTTTCGAATCAATATGATTTAATACGGACGTATCTATAGGACCCAGTGGAAGCCGTCCGGTTATTTGGTCCAAAACTAAAGCGTCTATTTCATACTTAGGCTGCGAGCAAAACCGCGAGCTAAACGTAAGATTCACCGAGCCGCGAACGGGCTGCGACGTGCCACCAATACCACGAACGGTAGTTATCGAGTCAGTGTGTATAGTCAGACCAAGCATACGGCAGCAACGCGATGTTATATAATTCTTTTGTGACCCAGGGTCCAAGAGACATCTAACCACCACGGCCTTACCCTTCCTACCCGCCACCAACACCTTGGCAGTAGCCAACACCTCCGTACTACGTGTGGCCTGGACTTGAGCAGAAGAATGCGTACACAACGCCACACGATCGGAAGCAGCTGGATCGGTTGCAGAAGTGGAGGCGGGGGCGCTAGCGGGCGTCGGCGCAGGGGCTTGCGTCGATTTCTCGAAATGCAATAAGGAATGATGCTTCCCGTTGCATTTCCTACATGTTGACTTAGATAAACACTTAGAGACAGTATGTTGGCTACTTAGGCAATTACCACATCTGTTATTGTCTTTTATAAACTTAAATCTATTATCAACGCTCAACTTTTGAAACGCTTTGCACATAAACAAGTTTTTATGCGTGGAATGACAAAGCGAACATTTTGATTCAGTAGCCACAAACACCTGCGATTCTTTAGATGAGGCGCGGAGACTACCTGCGGGGGCGGACTTACTAGCCGCAGGAGAGGTGCGATACAAGATTTTTACTTGTTCACGAACAAACTTTACGAAATAATCATAATCTAACTCCTGTTGATTACGAAGCGACATTTCAAAATGTTTTGCGATATCAGAGTCTATTAACTTAAGACCCCAATGAATAAATATAAAATCAGCTAAGTTATTTATTTTCAATTGTTTCAGTCCCGAAACCGTAGAAGTTAATTTATCGAAACCCTTTTCAATATTAGCGGGTGTCGATCCGAACGATTTCAATGAGAACAGCTGATTTAGATAATTAGTAGCGAGCGCGCGAGTATCCAGGTACTTGGCGATAAGCGCCTCCCAAACAACAAGGTAATTATTGCCAGAAGGTACAATACCTTCGGCCACATTCTTAGCCTTTCCTTTCAAACAACTCAACAGATAATGAATGCGATCCGAATCTGATAAATCTGTGTTGGTATGTATAATACGTTTGAACGTCTCATAAAAGAACGGAAAGCTCTGAATATCACCGTCAAAGGTAGGCAGCTCGATTTTAGGAACCTGTATATGGTGAGCAGTAGGGCTCGCTGACGGGCCAGGTTTTTGGAAATCATTTGCCTCAGTTAATGAAGATAAACTAAACTTTATTTCGCCGACCAAATCATCAAATGAATGCAATGCGCCATAGCTTATTTCACAGGTTGGATCCAATGTCAAATTGAGCAGATTAATCTCGTCCATTAGTCCATTGAATTCACTACGCAATCCATCAATTTGTTTTGCCTGAGCAATGAAAGCCTTGCGTAATCTTTCGGTAGTTAAAGATTTAGTTGAATCCAAAATCCTTTGAGCCCGCGCAAAATATGCGTCACGTTTACTTTCCAATAATCTAAGTTTAACCTTGTCACTCATTGTGAACAGAAGTTAAATATGACACTAAATAATAATATTAAACCAACTTTTATCTTCTACGGAACCCCAGTGAGTGAGGTTAGGGGCAAATGAAACCGATTACTCAATTAAAGATATTATAACTTAATATAATAGTACGGAACGAACTTTCCGTACACGCGAAACCCTAACAATATTAAATTGAAAGGTAAACAAATATAAACTACCAACGCTTTAACCGAGTGCACGTAACAAAACCTAATATAAATTAAAATAGTAAGCACGCCAAATATCTTATGAACGTACCCATCTATACTATATATATGATTAACTCAGATTTATCTACAACCCGATAATAGCATTTATGTCGGATACGCTGCGATAAACTTGTCTGCACTAACTTCTACTTGAATGAGATTAACTTACTCAATACAAGTAATATGAAGGTTCCTACAGCTTCTTAACTAACAATAAGTTAAGTGTTGAACTTAGAAAAAAAATAAAAACTTATTTTCGTAAGCGATGCGAGTGTATTCTTAACGAAATAACTTCGTAAGACACAGTAAGTTTCCTCACGAGTAGACGCGTAGATGACTATTTGAAATAAGTTATATAATTATTACGTTTACAAATGTGAGGTGCGGTTGTGATATGTATAATTATACGGCTGTTTCCATTGAGGAGAATTAACGCGTAAAGTTTATACACATCTGTTATTTTACCTGAAGGTTTCTGTCAAGAAATCAAGTTACCTTACAAAACAAAACAACAAGCGACGCGATTATAATATGGTTAATTGCAATAATTAATCATATGCGGTTGAGTCTCGCTATACATATAAGCATACCTGCTCGTGCAATACGAATATAACAGGCGTAAACCTAACGAACCTATAGGTACATGTGTATCATACCATAACAATCAATGTTATTCGTTTAGAAATTTCGATTAGTACCAACATAATAAGTATGTAGAAGTTTCTAATGCGTAACTAAATTTAATCGTGGGTACGCGGACCAAGTTCAGAACTAGAACATTCCACAGTCAACGTACGACGATTTATACCCACTACCCACAATTTTTACAACCGATCAAAAAAATATGTAATTACTTCGAAAACTAACAGATTTATAAAATAAACGTATTTAGCGATATGAATTAACGTTGATATTCAATTAAATGTATTCTTCGGAGCTTTAAATAGTGAACTTAAAGATTTAAACGGTTGACCTATTGCAAACGCAAGGCAGTTTGACCCTTATTACTGAAGCATTAGAGATGAGAGTTGTGTGACGATATGCAATTAACATTGAAAATTCCTAAGTTTTTTGCTCAAAATCAGCCTTTTAGGACTTAACAATAGGCCGTAAAAAGGCCCAAATTTTATCAAATCCGGCTCGAAGGACCAAAATGGTGCGTATAACCTGCAGAAGTTGTAAATTTTCTGCTAAAATCACACGCGGATTGAGCCTAGATTATTAGAGCAATCTAGGCTATAATTGCTGATTCTGTCATGAAAAGTTGAAGGCAAATAAACTACGCAATCGGGAAGAAAGGCACAGGAGATCGTCCAATTCATTAATTGCACCACATACCTTGACCAGCGATCCCCAGGGCGCGCAGGCGACGGCCACGTGTCCGCTTTCGGGATGATCAGCTCACAGGTCTTTTCTGGATACACTATGCTGGCCAGCAGTACACAACACACTATCATAGGTCTGGGGTAGGCCGATAACAGTTTATATAGGTTCAGTTCAGGGGTTTTAGGGCGCGATGGGACTAATTAGTGTCACACATAGCATGCGCATCCATACGATCCCAAGGTTAGAGCGAGACTGCATATACGGCGCGGCGCGGCATCGCGCGCGCGCTGCACAGCACAAGGAAATCACCGAATCAACGACATATGGCACAGATCAATAAATTGGAACAGTAAACCAATGCCTTTCAATCGCCATTAGGTGATTTTGAAAAAATATAAGGAAAACTCTAAGTTACGAAGCGTAACCAATATCTTTCTACAGCGCAGTATTCCCTATAATCAGACTGATGTCGATACGGACAAAAGTCAGCTCGTTCCTAGAACCTAGAACTCAATATACTTTTCCGTCATATACCGCGTATTTATGAAAAAACAGAGTGTACCTACATGATAAAGATTTTATTATTTTACTTTCCCGTTGTCATACTCATAATACGAGTACTTACCCGTACTCACATAATAATAAGTCTCTTTTTCCCATCCAGGTGTACATGCTTGCAGAAGGTTTTTGCATATACCACGGTTCGAGTGAAAACACAGTGCCTTACTTAGCATCCGTTGGTCTTCAGTGCCCCATGTACCACAACCCAGCTGACTACTGTAAGTATATTAACAGTACCTAAGAAATATGTAGTACTTAAACCTGTGTCCGCATAGTAACTACAATCGACAAAGTGGAATCATGACCCATTTTGACAACAAATCGTTTGAATCCGTCAAATTGACAAAGATCAAAGTCGTTACCATGGATATGTATGTTTACGCGAATGTGGACCTAATTGTATTTGAACTTCTGTAGGAAAATAACCTTATGGTGGGTCATAATTCCACTAGGTCGATTGTACATGAATATTGACAGTTTAGATCTAACACAGGATTCTACACTGTATTTAAAAGCTTTAAAGTTGATTTTACTGCGAGATTGGTAAATGCGGTTTTCGGGGTAAATGCTGGAAGCTTTGCCTCAGTATGGCACCGTAACATGACCTATACATTGACATTATTATGCACCTAGGTTGTTTATTTATCGCGGTAAAATTATTAAACGAGTCCTCCCACCGCGGGCAGGGCGGGAGGGACTGTCAGACTTGTACTGACTAAAATTCATTCATTAAAATGTTTACTTAGATAAATATTAATATTTTTCTTTATGAATAATATAATCATACTAGACCGCATGAGATAATTTTAATACCTACTAGGTACTAATAAAATAGGAGTAGGTACCTATAGCAATTTTTATAAAATCAATAATTTATTTTTTCTTAAAAGTTTTGTCTCTCGCACTACCATATTCGTGATAAGTACATAAATTTAAATTCATATTTACAAACAGCCAGACCCGTAACCCCAATGTACTTCGCAGTAATGAAATTTCGCAGTAACGTACTTACTTCGCGGTAATGAACTTTCGCGATAACGTAAATCGCGGTAACGAACTTCGCACTAATGACGACCAAAAAATATTTGTTTCATGCGAGAATCAAATTTGGTATATTAGCCACTACGTCAACCGTGCCGACCAGGTACAAAGAGAAATAAATCAATACTTTATAAGCTAGGTCAATTTACGAGAATATGAATTGTCCAATTAAGACCGCACATAACGTGCTAAACAGGTTACAAACGTTCATTTAAAATTCATGCTTTTATATGAAGTTTATAAACATTAAACCTACTATAACAATTACCTGCTTCTGTACAGTAATAATTACTGAATATTTTACCGATAACAGTTTTATTACAGGTGATGATAAATATTTATTGAATCTAATCTTAACTACGTTCTTAACTACCTAATCTAATTTCTTTAAACGAGCAATTCTTGTATATTTATATATAATCAGGATCTCGGAAACGGCTCCAAGGATTTCCATGAAAGTTACAGATTAGGGGTTTTTCGGTTCAAGGAACCGATTTAACAAGGTGCCAGGTTCGAGAAAAGCTCGGTTCCCAAGATATAAACATTTTAAAAACTGAGCGAAGCTCGGTCAACCAGATATTAATGCATTTACGATGGATGTTAATACATTCAGAACGGCTGAGCTGATCTTGGTATTTCATCCAGAAATTAATAGTTCATAATCTGGAATAACACATAAGATACTGTTTATCCCAGTATTAATAATTTAACACCGGCATAAACAACAGATAATTTTCAAGATACCTACATGTACAAAATACAAATACATAAATTATTTATTTGGAAGAATTTAGATCTACACTAAAACAATATAGCGAATATACGCGTCATCTTTACCTCAATCTAATAAATACGAAAATATGTGGGAGCCGTTTGTAGTTTGTAGGTCAAAACGACTGAACCGATTTTGATGAATTTTGTCACAGAGATAGGGCCGATTGCCAGGAAAACGAAACTGCGGATAACAGCTAGTCATTATACTTACATAATTATTTTATTATATTTTTATTCTTAATTTTTTACTATTTTTGTCCAGTTTTAGAAATAGCAACCGGCGAATACGGAAAGTTCAACGAGTTCCTAGCAGAGAAATGTTCAACACACGAATGGGTGGAGAAGCCTGCAATAATGCCGGTCCCCGAAAGGATAAGCGAAGTGATATCGCTCGGAAAAACCTCTGTCATCATCAACCCACCTCACGAATTATACAAATTCGGCAAACTGTTCAAACGGTGTATCATGCAGCAATACAGGGACTGGGTGAGTGAGATTTTTGTTTTTTTTTTGTCTATGATCTATGTATCCTAGATCTACAGAAAAAGAGGAGCACTGTGTGTCTATAAACAAAACTGTAGATCTATTCTCTAAAGAAACAGCCTCTGCACAGGCACACATCTGAACTGTAGTTCGGTTCGGGACAGGCCCAGTGTCGAACATTTTGGTATTCACTATAAGCAACTGACAATTACGTATCGCGACAACTCAAGACTCTGCTTCGATGACGAGCTCGTCGTAGCGTACAAGCTAGAAAAAGCATGATTAATTCTATAACTACTCTATCAAGAAAAGACAAAGCTTTATTTTTTTAACGAGTTCTTAAGACACGTTGATGACAAAGACTTTTGTTTCTGCTTTTTAACATTGCCTTTCTTAAGAAAGTATACATTTTCTACGTCCTGTCATTATCTGTCTATTCTTCCGTCGATAAAATGCCGTTTCTACGCCGTCATGCTACGCGCACTGGGCCCTTACATTTCTGAACAAGTGATTAAAAGTGTGATGTTTAATGTTGTCATTACTAAGTATTATTACTCGTACTAGGTCAGTATTAAACATAAATTACGTAGTTCCTGGTACACACTTGATTCCTTGTGAATGATTCAAATGGACCAAAATATCCTTCTACAATGTTTCAAAATATCTCATTTACAATAGTGAGAATTTGTGATTGATTTTAGTTTCGCATTATTCCTAACAACACAAACTTGTCCTTGTATAAAAAATAATACTATACAGATCAAATGACTTGACCTTCATCGTAGACTCGAAGATGATGCCTTAAATGATTCCCTATTACTATAATCTACTTTAAGTCCATATGATGGACCCTTTTCCTGTTGAGTAATATTCACAAGTACCGCGGCGTATATTTTTTCATAACGTTAGGTGTGGTTAAGAGTGGATTTCCACCTAAGATTTGCTATGCTACGTTATTATGAACTTGTTTGATATCCACCATCATCCTTGGTTCGCACAGCATAGAACTGGTTGAAACGCTTTACATACGTACGGAGGATGTGTTCTGTGGCTGCGTGGTAGGGATTCGTCGAGCTATGTCTTCTTGCTATAGATGCGTGCTATGAATTGTCGCGAGTTGTGTAGCTATGTATGCTTGTCCATACATCCCAGGCCCTATAGCCAAACGGCGAGCGACAATCGCTAACGTTCAGCAGTCGCTAATACATTTTTAACTTTATAAACCCCATTGCATAAAGTCGCTAATACATTTTTAACTTTATAAACCCCATTGCATAAAGTTGTGCATCTTCCTCGCCCAATTACCTTGAAGTGGCGCATCGTTATAGCTCATCTTACTCGCTTCTCTACGTAGCTTAGCATCAGTGGAAATTGCCACAAGTACTGCTTTTACATTTCCATGGCACATCTTGCGTGGAAGCACCGTTAAGGACCTAAAAGATTATACGCTCTCGCCACGTCTCTTGTGTATAAAACTAATAAACCACGCCTCTAACACGTTCGATGTATTTGCGTTGTCTATGGTCTATTTACTCATGTGCATATCCTGTTAGTGCTAATGTAACTGGCAAATAAACATTGCTGTTCAAATATATCGGCATGATTTTGAAACTTCAGAGTCAAAGAGGTATGTAGAAATACTGCAGGTTGGCTTTGCAGATTTATATCATGGTTGTATGGAAATTATACGTAGGTATAAGATATTTTGAGGAACGGAAAATTCAGTTTCGAGCAGGGTTCGTACCTGCGTCTTCTGGATAAGTACTCCAGACGCCTTACCAATTAGGCCATCGCAACCACTACTCTCGAAGCTGAATTTCTCATTCCGTTGCGCCATCTATTGGAAGCGTTTCAAGCATCTTAAAAATATAACTTAAATTAGACTTAAACCTACATCAGTAGGCGATGAAAAAAAGATTGAACTAAATAATGTAAGTACCTAATTAAATCGTCTCAAACGAGTAGTAATTATGCTAATAAATGTTAATCAACTTATTAAGTACAGGAATTGATTAAAACAAGCGAAAAGTTGCCCCGAGACGGTGAGACTTGTCATTTAACCTATATTTACTGAAATTGCGAAGTACCTACAAGTGCTCCATTATGTTTAGTGACCCAGAATTTTTTTTTAAAGGAGAATTTCATCCGTAGTTTCCACACTTACTTGAAGTATGTCCTTGGTATAATCACTGGAAACTTTTTCATAAAGTCAATATGCAAGGTTCGGGTCAATGCTTCAATTGATTAATTAACAATCAACAATTCTGACATTCTGTGACTTTATGATACTCCTCACGTAATGTCAAAGTGTCAAGTAAACTTTAACAATAACACGCAACGTTTTCTTTGTAATTTATAATTTTAATTAATGACAAAATTTTACGGAAACTGACACTCACTTATTGATATTTCCGCCTACTTGAGACTTGTTTTAAATACATAAATTAATATTCATCGTGAATCATTAAGAGTTAATTTGATGCGATAGGCTTGTTGTTGCAAAAAAGTTTGAACTTATTTACAATTAAATATGGAGATACTATAATAATATGTATGTATGTGTGTCTTTAAAATTCCACTATGAATTAATATTCGTTTTTACAATTACTTAAACGTGGTATAATAGGTACCTAAGTGCGTATAACATTATGTTTAAAATCTGACTCTTTGTCAATTAAACTAATTCCTTGATAAATTACCTACCTTTGTAATAAAATACCTGTTAATTGAAAACCTCGGAAATACACTGTCATAACGATCTTGCAATAAAAGTAATAAAATCAATAAACAAGTAGTAATTGAGATACTTGTTAATTGATATATTATTATAAGTATCCTGAATAAATACTAGTTATAAAACTAATATTATTATAATAACATGTAAACAGCTCAGGTTTTTACGATGATTTATAAACAGTGGTATTAACAATAGATTCCAGTAACTATA
Source organism: Agrotis segetum (assembly GCA_036375495.1). NCBI lineage: Eukaryota > Metazoa > Arthropoda > Insecta > Lepidoptera > Noctuidae > Agrotis > Agrotis segetum. Next base: position 176,654 of record JAQSVV010000073.1, on the reverse strand, counting down.
GCATGTAATTTAAACAATACAAGATAAACTTATGAATACAAAAACTATGCTTCCAGTGTCTAGACGTATAAAAACTGGGTGGTATCTAATCAGCTGCACTTCGTAAAAAAATGTAGTCCTTTGAAATTATTCTGTATAAAAAGTCGAATCGATGAAGGAATAAAGAAATTTAATTCCGGTCTTGCTCGCGTAGCATGCATGACACCGTAGAAACGGCTTTTGTCGACGGAAGAATAGAGATTTCTGTCCTCCATAGCATGTAAATGTTTTTATTCTTCTTCAGGCGTCAAAACCAAACTCAAGCAAAAAACATTGAATTATAAAAAAAAAAGATCTTTGTATATTTATGGTAGAATAGAAATAGGTTAACGTGTGCTGAAGGTCCAAAAATATACAATGTTTATATTTTTTAATATTCTAAAATCAATATTTCTCCCACAGACAGTATCCCACCTCAAGTTACTAATGCACATGGTGATCGGAGTCCTACTCGGGTTGTTGTACGAGCAAGCTGGTAGCGATGGCTCCAAGACCCTCAGCAACCTCAGCTTTCTACTGGTCAGCACTGTATACCTCAGCTACACATCGCTCATGCCTGCAGTACTTAAAAGTAAGTGAAACTATAAGACTTATTGATTGAGAATAAGAGCCAGACTCGTTTGTCTAGCCTCTAGTGCAACAGTCACAACTGCTAGGCTGGAAGTCCAGGGCGGGCTCCCCAAACCAGGCATCGGAATTTCATAGCAGTGAAGCAGTAGCCACGGAGTCTGGAATTGTACTCGGTTGATAGCAATAGAAGTTGCCCCTTAGGCCGGCCACATACATCAGTTTTTTTCCGCTCGGAATTCGAAATGATGAATGAAATGTGAACAACACACACAAAACATGCACACACACTTGTATGAATTCACTGCGTTCGGACGGAAAACACACGCACGAATTGTCAGTATTTGAGACGTAAAGTAAACTGGAACTTTGACAATATCAAATTGAAAATTTTTAAGGAAAAAATTAGTTCCTGCTTCGCACACCAGAAGCGCTGTTCGATTTTTCCATACAAGAAACGCTGTAAATACTGTAAAGTAAAAGAGTGAAAATTCGTTTCGGGTACTGATGGGATCAGGATTCCTGATTGATGTATGTGGCCACCCTTATTGCAAGGGACGGCGAATATTCTGTAGGTAAGTCAGAAACTTAGACCACAACTACCTGCCTATACGAGAATAAACTATCATGATGTGATAATTGATAATGATATACACAGTCAGAAAAAAGAGGGCCTTAATTTGGCAGTCAATGGTCAAATCAGAAGTGTGCTAGGTGGAGGATGATAAGAGTCATTTAATAATGATTAGAGAAACCCACATTTTTACCTAGGTATTTTAAAATGATACTAACCACACCACAAATTAGCATTATAATATTTGAGCGTTAGATAAAATCTGTGGTATTTGGCTTTTTATTTTATCAATATATTACCATTTAATTATTTCTTCGAAATTTATTAGTTCTTCAAAAGGATTATATTACCGAAATATTGGCACGTGAAGAACGACACATTAAATTAGTCGGCCCGCCGACAGTCTTTATCTTAGATTTAAAAATATGCACAAGTGAAAAACCGTTTGTGAATCGGTTTCAGATAGACGGACAGTAGACGTGGCAGTTGGCAACGATAGATATAATCGAAAAAACTATTAGTAGAACTTACTTACCGGTACATTCAATCACAAACAATGAGACAAATTCAATTATGTACGCAGCTCTTTACATAATGTAGCATTAACCAGTAATGTACTCATACAAAGTTAATTAGATATAATGGTCAGCCACTAAGTGCGAATGTCAGGGCTAGCTTATCAAGTTATTTCCTATAAAGCCTAGAGTATCTTCACAAGAAATCAAGAAATGAAATCAAGCTCAGACAGATGGAGATTGCTATTGATACGCGTAGCATGGCCAAATCTATCCCCTCCAAAACCAATGATTCTAATACAAATCGCCTTCTTTCCATATTTCAAACATCACCATGCTTAAATAACGACGATAGAAATCTTTCTACATCATGACATTTTGTCTATTCTTCCGTCGGCAAACTTCATTTCTACGGAGTCATGCTATGCGTGCTGGACAGTGTTCCATCATGAATTTCGCGGAGTCTGACTTCGTGCCCAAAATATACTTTTCGCAAGACTCTACAAATTATTTACTTGAAATGAATAAAACTAATTTTTTAGGGTTCCGTAGTCAACAAGGAACCCTTATAGTTTCGCCATGTCCGTCCGTCCGTCCGTCCGTCCGTCCGTCCGTCCGTCCGTCTGTCCGCAGTTTAGCTCAGAGACGCACAGTACTAGAGAGCTGTAATTTGGTGTAAATATACGGATTTGCTGTGCCGAAAAAGTGGTAAAATAAAATCTCGTAAAATATTTTTTTTTAGGGTACCTCCAGTACTTACACGTAATGTGAGGATTTTTTTTTTCTCGCGTACCCCTTAGTCTGGGGTATCATTAAATAGGCCTTTAAAAAATAATGATAGTTTCCATTAACAATTTTTTGATAAAAAAATTCGTTTGTGAAATATTAAGCTTAAAAGTGCTAAATTTTGCTCGATTCGAGTGTCCCCCCCCTCTACCAGCTAAACGGTTATGTTTGGGGGTATGAAAAAATTCACAATCTAAATATATAAAACTCAAAGGTGACTGACTGACATAGTGATCTATCAACGCACAGCCCAAACTACTGGACGGATCGGGCTGAAATTTGCCATGTGGGTAGATGTTATGACGTAGGCATCCGCTAAGAAAGGATTTTGATCAATTCTACTCCCAACGGGATAAAATAGGGGAAGAAAGTTTGTATCAAACTTCGTCAATTTTAAACCGATCGGGCTGAAACTTTGCATGCATAAAGCTACTATGACGTAGGCATCCCTTAAGAAAGGATTTTGATAAATTCCATCCCTAAGGGGATGAAATAGGGGATGAAAGTTTATATAAAACTTCGTCAATTTTAAACCGATCAAGATGAAACTTTGCATGCATAAAGCTACTATGACGTAGACACCCCTTACGAAAGGATTTTGATAAATTCCACCCCTAAGGGAATAAAAGTTTGTAAGTCTTCTTTGATTTTCGACTGATTGACCTGAAATCAAAGATTGGAAGACGTCCGCTTAAATAGGATTTTGATAATTTCAACCCCCATGGCGATATAATAAGGGATGATGGAGGATGTAGGTAAATGTATTAGTTAGAACCTATCAGTACCTAATGGAACGAATCAATTAAGACGAATGTTAAACCGCACAGCAATAAAATCATAACATTGCAATAAAATAGTTCATTGATTGTCGATAGATGGTGCTTTTTATTTGAGATCAATTACCTAATGATATCCTGTTCGAATTTAAACTATTACAGTTTCCCCTAAAAGTCTGCTTTGCCATGACAATAAACAAGTCTCAGGGGCAAACTCTTAAATTTGCGGGTATTGACTTGAGAGAACATTGCTTCTCTCATGGACAGTTTTATGTTGCTTGCTCACGAGTAAGTTCACCCAATAGCTTGATAGTTTTAGCGCCTAATGACAGATTAGTTATGAATATTGTGTACAAAGAAGTTTTGTAAGCCCTAATTTATTGCACACGCTAAACAAAAGTAAAACCGCAAAAACTATACCTTAATTAATAAACACTTCTTAACGCGAGCGAAGCCGCGGGCAAAAGCTAGTAGTAGTATATACAGGGTGGAATTTTGTAATGCCACCTGGAGGGAAAGTACTCTTAATACTGCAGATAGAAAATTTTACTCAAAGGAAACATTCCTTTATTTTTGAATAGAAAGCAAACGGCATTCAAAGATTTTCGAAAATTCTCTTCTCCATCCGGGAATCGAACCGGCTAAAATCAAAAAAAAATATACCCTGTACTTTTATTGCATCAATCGTTAGGGTCAATTATAAGGATGAAATCTCTCTAACAAACATTATAAATTAAATGAAAGGAAAACCAGGAAATCTTAAATTAATTTAACTATTAACAAAAAATGGTTCGATTCCCGAGTGTGGGAGAAGAGAATTTTTGAAAATCTTTGAATGCAGTCTGCTTTCTATTCAAAAATAAAGGAATGTTTCCTTTGAGTAAAATTTTCTATCTGCAGTATTAAGAGTACTTTCCCTCCAGGTGGCATTACAAAATTCCACCCTGTATTAAGAAGTTTAAAAGAAAATTGTCATGACTAAGTAGGCTTTACAACTTTACGAGTAATATTCGACCAACTTATAAAATGTACTTGGATATTATATTTTCTTAAACAAAATGTATCGGAGACAACTGCAAATGTAAGTTTGTCAACTTTAATTTTACAGCTTTTATAGGTATGTTTTTTGGGGATAGGTAGGTTTTTATCGTCAACAATTTTTAACTAAATTCAAAAAAAGGAGGAGGTTCTAAATTCGTCGTAATCTTTTTTCGTATGTATGTTCCCCGATTTTTAGGGTTCCGTAGTCAACAAGGAACCCTTATAGTTTCGCCATGTCCGTCCGTCCGTCCGTCCGTCCGTCCGTCTGTCCGCAGTTTAGCTCAGAGACGCACAGTACTAGAGAGCTGTAATTTGGTGTAAATATAGGGATTTGTTGTGCCAAAAAAGTGGTAAAATAAAATCTCGTAAAATATTTTTTTTTAGGGTACCTCCAGTACTTACACGTAAAGTGAGATTTTTTTTTTTCTCGCATACCCCTTAGTGTGAGGTATCATTAAATAGGCCTTTAAAAAATAATGATAGTTTCCATTAACAATTATTTGATGAAAAAATTCGTTTGTGAAATATTAAGCTTTAAAGTGCTAAATTTTGCTCGATTCGAGTGTCCCCCCCCTCTACCAGCTAAACGGTTATGTTCGGGGGTGTGAAAAAATTCACAATAGTAGTACATATAACGAAGTTTAAAAGAAAATTATCATGACTAAGTAGGCTTTACAACTTTACGAGTAATAGTCGACCAACTTATAAAATGTACTTGATATCATATTTTCTTAAACAAAATGTATCGGAGACAACTGCAAATGTAAGTTTGTCAACTTTATTTTTACAGCTTCTATAGGTATGTTTTATGGGGATAGGTAGGTTTTTATTGTCAACTATTTTTAACTAAATTCAAAAAAAGGAGGACGTTCTAAATTCGTTGTAATCTTTTTTCTTATGTTTCTCAAAGACTCCTGGACCGATTTTGAAAATTCTTCCTTTTAAAATTAAATTCAGCGAATCAGTTTAGTTAGTTCGCATAAGTATTTTGATGGGCAACTACGGAACCCTACACTGTGCGTGGCCCGACACGCACTTGGCCGGTTTTTCAAAGAATCCTGGACCGATTTTGAAAATTCTTCTTTTTAAAATTAAATTCAGCGAATCAGTTTAGTTAGTTCGCATAAGTATTTTGATGGGCAACTACGGAACCCTAGACTGTGCGTGGCCCGACACGCTCTTGGCCGGTTTTTTTTTTATCGTGTTGTATGTGACCTTTTCCAAGTCCATCCCACGACAGTATCCGATGACATCGTTGTCTAATGTCTAGGAGCTCGTTTGTAATGTGACGTAACATCCTTATAAAAGCAAGATCAATTACTTAAAGTTGAATGAGTTGATCAAGAGAAGGTACGCACTTCGGCAACCTTCACATGTTGTCACAGATTAAGAATTGTAATCTTCAAGAACCGCATTTTGCAGCAATCAAAAGAATTGCTTATTTAAGTTTTTTTTTCCCAAATAGTGAAGTCAATAGGTACAGTTATAAAAATAGATACGATACGTACTTTCATTGCTGTTATAGCATTGATGATATAGACTTCAAATATTATAAATATAACATCGTATAATATTTCTAAAGATACTAATTACAATTAAAAGAAAAATCTGCGATGCGCATATTTCCCGTGCAAATCTGTAATACGAGTACTATAGAAATACGAATAATACTTAAATTAGATAAGTAGTATCCGTCTGGTTGCGCGTGACCGGAGGACTGGCTCTTTCTTTGGCGTAAGAATTAGGATTGCCATTCAACGAAGCAATGCTGTCAATGACAGAGTGATTATCGTTTTTGAGGGAAGAAAAAATCAGCTACGAGTGGGACTCGAACCTGCGTTTTCTGATTAAGTTCTCCAGACGCCTTACCAATTAAGCCATCGTAACACTCGTTTGAAGCTGACATCTTTTATTCTAGCTGTTTCATTTATTAGGTACTTAATAATTTATACATACCTAGCTATTGAGTATTATGTATTTTATAAAAAAAACGGTATTTAAACTTATGTAAAATCAAATTTATGAAATAATCAGTACCTATACTTAACCTTTTATTTGACTGTATACGGCCAGTAAAAACTGCATTCAGCTGAATCCGGTTCGACTGGGACCGGGCTAGGCAGATGATGAAAATTTGATCAGTTACATAATTACATCATTCTCAGGTTTAATAGCTACTAAACTCAATACAATTCTTAACCCCACCAACATCATAAACACATGCAGTTAGTTTCTAGACAACACAACAAAATAATAACAAAAAATATCGATCAATTACAATAATCAGCTTGTTATTTCCTGTAATATTAATTATCTACTAATTGTTGTCATTATTTCAAGACGTTAATGCGAATGGTAAGAAAATGTGGTTGCTCGTGAATATAATTAACTCAATGGACGTGCATTAAGCTCGACCTTCTTGTAATCTAACTTATAATAATAATGCGAAAGTATCGTAGTAATATCATCAAAAGTATCACAGAGCGGGACGGGACGAACAAACCCATCACACTATTCCCAAACCACTGCAACTCCTGAAAGCCAGAATCAACAGTGGCACAACCAGAAAAGCGCCGAGACAATGAAGCTCGACGTGTCCCGAAGAACGAATTCACCTGTCTTGCATACTGCAACGAAATTAATCAGAAAAGAATAGTGGAGTAGTAGGAAAAAATATGTCAGACTCAAATAATTCAAGTTTGAGACCTCGAGCACCGAACGAACCCAACTTTGTTAAAAACAGGGACCGAAAACCTTTATAAATTACGGTACCGGTATTGAAGAATTTTGGTTATTTTTCAGAGTTAGGTTACCGCTATCTGGGTAACCAGACCGAAGAAAAATGTAACCTCTATTCAGGTTACCGTTTTAATACCGGTTACTTAAAGATGACGACTCTTTGTCACGCACACAGGCGATGCGCGCCCTGTGACTATTGCCGACGGCACGTGTGAAGTGTGCAAGATAGGGGTAATTTTTATTTCGGTAACCGGTATTAACACTGGTTATGTATTCACTTTTAATAATAAAGGTAATCTTTAAAATTACCTGTAAAAGAAAAAAAGGTTGTTACCGAAAAAATACCCGTATTGATCATACCGGTTTCGGTCCCTGGTTAAAAATAAAATAAAACCGCTGAAGTGGCCATTTAGATTCCGTAACCTCCGTCCGTTCATACATAGTCTAAAAAAACACTATGTGGTGAAAGGAGTATGTTAGGCCCTGTTTCCACCAAAGCGGAGCAGAGCGGAGACTAGAGATGCGTTTTGAATACGTACGTTATCAATTTCCACCGCAGCTAAGTGGCGAAGCTAACCCGTGGAATGTGATGAACTACTTACTAAGGATCGAAGCGGGACTACCAGGTTGCGTCCTGGTACTTTCTGCCCAATTCAATGTAAAAAGGCTATAATAGGTAGATATAATGCTATGAGTATTATTATCTACCTATTTCCAGGACACAATTTATAAAAAATGGGTCACAATAAGCGGCATGTCTCTAAATGCGAAGTCATTAATATCCGACTTTGTTTAAAGAATTTTGTATGAAAACCAAACTGCTGTGTAAATACGCCATAATAAGCGGTTGGTCATTATAAGCGGAGTCATAATAAACGGATTCTACTGTAATTCCTTGCACCTCAACTCAGCCTCGGCTTTAGTTTTAAGGGGGAATTTAATATGAACAGCTGCCATTCTTTGACAATTGCACAAAATACGATTGCACCACCATGATTGTGCATTAAAATAAAATAAAAGTAATAATAAATGTTAAGGTTTTTCAAGACCAATCACATTTTTGACAAGGCTTATCGTTTGTATACCTGCAATGTAGGGTCAAGGTATTCCAAAGACGGTGCGATCCGGGCTTTACTTTATCAAGCGGTCCCGTCCGATACAATTGGTCCGTAGGGTTGCCAACTATTTCTGAAAGAATTACGGTCTTACCACAAGTAAGATAATCTGTTGAACACTTGGCTAAAAAAACTGTCAACGTCAAAACAAAATTTATTTTACGTTGAAATTAGGGTCGTGTCTAATAGATGTTTATCTTTTTGTGGTATCGCGGGTAGACTCTGATTTCAGAGAGGGTAATTAAAGAACAGGTGCAGATTAATAAAAAAGAGGCATCAATTATTAATAAAAATTAAATAGAACATTTCGCGGGTGAGTGTACTTCATTGTTTTTAAGAGAGTGATTTTAACTTCAAAAACTTCAGTGTTTTTGTGATAGGTACTTAAAAAAATCGGCCAAGGGCGAGTCGAACACGCGCACGATGAAAAAAATCATGCCTGACTATTTTAGCATAGGTACTCTTTTAGTGTTATACTTAGAGTACGCCGCACTTACATGAAGTAGAGTACTTATGTATAATATTTTTAAGAGTACGGTTGGCAACCCTATAATGGTCAGGGCCAGATTTCTGTCGGTCGGTTTGAATGTTGTTACCATACCGTGTCAAGGTACGTTTCTATTTTTTCGATTTTTTTTTCTGAGTTACTGCTTAAATGTTTTTATTTCTTTTTTTTATGATAACTGCGAGTTTTGTGTATAAGCAAAAACTTACACTTCCTTCACAGTACAACCACCTACTTATTAGGCACACCTAAGTAGGTACAAAAAGGCAAATTACTAAAATGATAGTGTAGCTATCATTATACTATTTTGCCTTTTTTCGTGAACGCCAGACTAGGGTATTTTACTTCATAAATAAATTGAAGATAATATGTTTGATCCGTCAGTTAGAGTATTAAAAAATAATGAACAAGTATTTTGTTGTTTTCTTAAATCAATGAAAAAAAAAGATAAAAGGCTTTGAAATTCGGGAGTGCTTGTGACGTCATAATGCTTGTAAAATTGGGTTGCGGGGCAGTGGTCCAACTGCTCTGTCCAACTAGTTGGACCATGACCCTTCACTAGGGGCAGTTGTCCAACTTTTAAAATAGTTGGACCACGGCACCTGTTGAGAGTTCCGTGGTCCAATTAATTTTAAAAAAATAATTTGCCCACCCTAAAAGCCTCAACTGTATGGTACAAAATAACATTTTAGAAAGCTCGCATGCAAAACTAAGCCGGCGCATTAATGCAAAAAAATGTTACAATGTTGCGTCTATTAAATGTTTTAGAAAATTTTACATCTCTTTCAAACGAAATCGCACACAAAAGACGTAAGAATTGATAATGATTATTATATTCCTGAAATTCAGCTACAACTGAGTTCAGGTAAAATTACTGTAGGCCATGCTTTAGAAAAATTTCGTTGATTGTTTAGTTATAAATATTGTAAAAAAATAAAAGTTTTATAATTATTCACGCGACTTTAATTTTGTTATTCTACTGCAGTAGATACTATACACATACATATAACTATACAGTTGAGGCTTTTAGGGTGGGCAAATTATTTTTAAATTAATTGGACCACGGAACTCTCAACAGGTGCCGTGGTCCAACTATTTTAAAAGTTGGACAACTGCCCCTAGTGAAGGGTCATGGTCCAACTAGTTGGACAGAGCAGTTGGACCACTGCCCCGCACCCTAAAATTGTACCGACCGAGTGACGTTTTGTGATTTTTAGAAGCGTTGTATTTTCGTCAATTTTGGTTTACGTAACAAAAGAAAAAAAGTGCGGGTCTGATGTTTTTTAATAAATACTTTTATGACTTATATTTTTTTTTTAATTAGGCTATTCAACTTACAATACATGGTCATATCATATCTATCTACAAGCTTTTCCCCGCGGTTTTACCTCCGTTGGTCGTCTCCTAATGATTGTAGTGTAATGTTATATGTAGGTATAGCGAAAGCTTTGTTGCCTTCCTCAATAAATGGACAATCCAAAACTTTTTTTTTTTCAATTCGAACCACTAGTTCTTGAGATAAGCGTTGAACCAAACAAACTTTTTAGTTTTCAATATTAGTAGAGTATAGATTATTAGGTTTTACTATTATTATATTAGATTATTATGGTACGGCCGGTGGCGTGAGGATAGTAGTACCTACATACATCATATTTCTTTACTTTAGTGTGTTGTTTTTCGAAAAGGAAAAATCGGTTGTGATCTGATTCAGAAAATCAGAAGCTCTTACCAACCGAGCCAAGGAGCCAATACAGCCATGTAGACAGTGTTGGATCCTTCATTCCATCATGTTTTACAGTGATGTTGGAAATTAATACAACCAACATGTCAACATTACAGTCTAATAATTTGTTGTAATATTATGTGTATGACGTCAACTATTATCATCATCATTTCAGCCCAATGCTTAGGCATGGCATGGACTTAACATGGACATAGGCTTCCCCGAGGAGCGCCTATCAAAATTATTATAATAATACCTGTATCCTAATCCTAATCCTAATATCCTACTACTATTATAAAGGCGAAAGTTTGTAAGTATGGATGTATGGATGTTTGTTACTCTTTCACGCAAAAACCACTGAACGGATTTGGCTAAAATTTGGTACACACATAGTTTATAATCTGGATTAACACATAGGATAGTTTTTATTCCGATTTTATGTTCCCGTGGGATAACTTTCGAGTAGTAGCGGGTGAAGCCGCTGGCAACAGCTAGTTTAATAATATAATTATGTTTAAATCCCTTGTAACTTTATTACGTAAATGTAAAGCAAAACAAAAACAACAATAAAAGGATAGATTTTTCTTGCTTTGCATTTATGGGAACGAAAATATTTAAATAGATTTTAATGATCATTACTGACAAGAAAAAATACTTACAACTTCTTAGATTTTATTTAAATTGGTAATTATAGTTTATTTATTGCTTGATGACAGACGAGATGCCGTTTTGGTAGGTAGGTAGGTACTGACGTAAATAGTAGGTAATGCATTTCGTATTACTATTTACAATTATTATAATTATATGTATAATATATAGCTGAGCCGACAATCGTTATCCTGCCTTAACAATAAATGAGTATTGAATTCGAATTGGTATAATGAAAAATAAAAAAAACCTGCCAAGTGCGTGTCGGGCCACGCACAGTGTAGGGTTCCGTAGTTGCCCATCAAAATACTTATGCGAACTAACTAAACTGATTCGCTGAATTTAATTTTAAAAAGAAGAATTTTCAAAATCGGTCCAGGAGTCTGAGAAATCGGGGATAATACATAAAAAAAAGATTACGACGAATTTAGAAACTCCTCCTTTTTTTGAAGTTAGTTAAAAATAGTTGACGATTAAAACCTACCTATCCCCAAAAAACATACCTATAAAAGCTGTAAAAATAAAGTTGACAAACTTACATTTGCAGTTGTCTCCGATACATTTTGTTTAAGAAAATATGATATCAAGTACATTTTATAAGTTGGTCGACTATTACTCGTAAAGTTGTAAAGCCTACTTAGTCATGATAATTTTCTTTTAAATTTCGTTATATATACTACTAATGTGAATTTTTTCACATCCCTAAACATAACCGCTTAGCTGGTAGAGGGGGGGGACACTCGAGTCGAGCAAAATTTTGCACTTTAAAGCTTAATATTTCACAAACGAATTTTTTTATCAAAAAATTGTTAATGGAAACTCACAATATTTTTTAAAGACCTATTTAATGATACCCCACACTAAGGGGTACGCGAGAAACAAAAAAAACATTCCCACTTTACGTGTACAGGAGGTACCCTAAAAAAAAATATTTTTCGAGATTTTATTTTACCACTTTTTCGGCACAACAAATCCGTATATTTACACCAAATTACAGCTCTCTAGTACTGTGCATCTCTGAGCTAAACTGCGGACAGACGGACGGACGGACGGACGGACGGACGGACGGACGGACGGACGGACGGACGGACGGACGGACACAGCGAAACTATAAGGGTTCCTTGTTGACTACGGAACCCTAAAAACGATAAAATATCTCGGACTAAAGCATATTGTTTCAAACGATATTCAATAACTTACATCCCTTTGATTTGATATTTTCAGTATAATATAAAACGTCTTAAAGTGATATTAAAAAGTTAAAATTATTACACAAAGCGTAAGGTTAGTTTAGAATGATATGCTATAGGTAGTGCAGGTCAAATATTCTTAAATTTTCTAATTTTCCGCGCTATTTTTTTAATTTTTAGACCATAAATAACTAACACACCAACAAAAAAATTGTCCAGCGGTCCAGCCGCTCACGCGTAATAGCGTTACCAACGGAAATAGGGGTTAATTTTTAAAGTATGCCCTCTATTTACATTGCATAGGTACTGTAGACCCGCTGGCTGGATCAAGCCGCTCAATGATTTCAAATATTAAAACTAAGACGTAGAATTGTCTAGCACGTTCCAGAGGAGAAACAAGTTGTTATGTGCGTGTGCCTATGAATACAATTTCAATTTGCTTTTATTTCATAAATCACTCGCCGATCCCTACAGTACCTACCTATAAATCTGCTATGCTATATGCTAAAATTCAATGTCAAACTAAAAATACAGATATTGTGCGCCAATTAAACCAAAACCGGTATTTGCGAAATCATTCAGGAAAAACCACGCTCAAACAGCAAACAGTAATTTATTCATATTTTTTTCTCTTGTTGCAGTACCCACCGAAATGTCAGTATTGAAGAAGGAGAATTTCAACAACTGGTACAACCTGAAGACTTACTACGCAGCCTTAATAGTCACTGGCATGCCGTTGCAGGTGAGCTAACACCCTATATTTTCTCAATACTTATTGGTCCCCGTGACTTTATACGTGAGAACTCTTGGTTATAAGTATGTTGGGCAATTTATGTGTGTCTGTTTGTTGCCTTATATCCTCTTCTATCCTCTGTAAAAGTCTCATTAAAATCGGCTCAGCCGTATCAAAGATTAGCTACGATCAACAGATAAAGAAAATAGAGAAAAAATAGTCGTTGTATAAAAATGTATATTTATTTTAAATGCACCGTCTGTGTGGGTTTGATGTCTAGGTATGACGCCAAAACTAGATTATCTTGCTTAAGTTTAATGAGCATTATTTATGGCCGGTACCAGAGGATCTAAACCTAAGCTGCCACTTAACAACATCATAAATCACAAAAGGAATCGCGATAAAATTGTTCTATAACTCCATTTACTCTATTGCTTGAGCCATAGAACACAATATTGCATTTTGCTTTAATCTCAAACCATAATATTTCTGATAAAATGACTTTTTTAGACCCGCAGTTCTTTTGTAGAACACAACAGTGTCATTCTTCGACAGCATGTAACCACTAGTTACCCATTCAGAGTCCATGGCCCATCTGTGCGTAATTTTGGATTGGAATAAGCGCGGCCTCATACATCAGTTTTCCTGATCAGGAATCTTGATCCGTTTTCCATTCGAACGCAGTGAATTCACACAAATGAGTGTGTAGGTACGTTTTGTGTCTGTTGTTCACATTCGATAAATTTCCGTACAGATTTCGAAACACGGATCAGGATTCCTGAATATTCCTAATCCGTGTATCCTGAAGTGATGTATGTGGCCGCCCTAAGACGTCCGTGCCACACATGTGGGTCACTGAATTATCTGCTTCTACGTACCAGACATACATGTGGGTCAGTCTGCAAATCGGGGATAAAGGGGGACCCTCCCCTACTTTTGTGACCTCTAAGAACCTGAAGTGGTATAAAGGCAATTATCTCAAAAACTAAATTGGAAGTGACACATAATTGATATTGCGGCTGAACATGAACGTGTTAATAGTACTGCCAACTTAATAACTAACTTCACTTTATAATGCATGTGACAATCTGCTAACAATTAATTTCCCTGACTATACCTTTGATCTATAATTAAGACATAATTAACTGCCCGTCGTCACTAACCCGCAAAGTGTATGCAGGTAAACCAGCGTAATTAAATCATAGTGTACTATAATTGTGGAGATAACGAGCTCGTGAGCAGTACACGTGCATGGTAATGGAAAATGTCACAGAGTATGCAACACATGTGTCTGAAGGTCGAAGGAGACTTTTAGCACGACAAAAAGTGTGACTTGCTAGTAATACTTCAAATTGTTTATAAAAAAACTGGTAATAGCTTGCTAATTGGAGGTATTAAGATAATACTATGTTTTTTACGACATGCTTTAAAACGATTTGCTTTGGAAAATCGTGATACAATTTTCAATGGATTTTCCTTATGTTAACGGAACAGAAGAAACCTGACAATAAAAAAAATAAGAAAAAAAATTAGGTTAACATTGAGGGGTTTAGCCGATACAATATCTTGGCAGCACTAAAAGAAAAATGGCGACTGCTTAGGCTGAGAAATGCTTCAATCTCGTCTGAACTCAGCATGGTTTCAGCGGATAATTTAGTCAACATAGAAAGAAGAAAGACACAACAAAAAAAAAATAAATAAATAAATAAACAGAAAAATGGAAACTTAAACTAAACACAAAAAAATAAAAGGGAGTTCAAGTGAAAAACATTTGATGTGTGTCTCATGGCTGCGCCAAATAGGCCCCAGTTCAGCATAATGTCGAGCAACTGGTGCTCGACGCTGGTTTTCAACTCGGCATAGCTGAATGCTGTTCAGAATTTTTCAATTTCTGTCCAGTCTTTGTAAAACGCACCCATTGACAGCATGACGCGGCATAGTTGGCGCTGTGGCTGAGCGAATGATTGCTGCGCTATGTCACAGGTTCAATCCCTTAACAAGAACTTTAAAAACTTTTAGTACGATGTCTTAAAAAATCTCCTTTGTCATTTGACAGGTTATCTACAGTTTCGTGTACTCAGTACCGTCATACTTCCTATCCGGCCAGCCGGTTGAACCGGTCCGGTTTCTGATGTTCGTCATCACGCTTGCCAACGTCGCTCTGCTAGCTGAGGCCATGGGCAATGTCATTGGAACCTGCTTCAACCCTGTCGTAAGTATAAATTTACTTAATAACTACAGGTATTTAACGTTCAAAATTAATATTCAATCTAAATCCATTTCCCGTTCTTTTGTTTTTGACGGCTGCTTCTGATTAGACATCTAAAAGACTTGAATAGGCAAATTCGATCGTTGATTGGTTGACAGACAAAGATCCAACTGAAAATAGCAACGATTATTAATTTTCAGCGTTAGTTGACATGTTTATAAAAGAACAGGGCATAGAAGGATACCCTGTGGAACTCCCAAACAATGGAGTACCACAAGGTTCTATTCTATGCCCTTCTATGTTGCAAAATGAATACTAAAACGGCCCCAACTACAAATCAATATTAGTCATGAACTCAACTTGAAATACACTCATATAAGACATTAATAAAGGTAAAGAATACAAGACTTCTTTTACTAACAAAACTATGATGACTAACAATGTGTAAGGCTTCAATATTTTTTGTTTTAGCCTCGTAAGTATATTACAGACCCGTTTCCTTAGGTACGTAATATCAGGAACGGAAAACATGGCTTATATAATTTCCAAGTAATACACATCCGCTTTTCAATTACATGTTATTACTTTAACAGTTCATTATCACAATTAATTACCTCATTAGTGTCTTAATGGTGGGAATAGCGTAATAAATGTTGGACCCAGTGAACCTCTTTTAATCACTGGTCGTTTTATCTCATCGGTAGCTCGTACCTTGTCTTGTTTACGCTTGTGTTCTCTTTAAAACATAGTCAATGATACAGAAAACAAAGAAGTGAACAAATTCAATAAATGAAGCGAACAAAGTAGATTATGATAAATATTTTTGAGTTCGAATTACAAAAAAAAATTGACAACTTATTTGAATGGGTTTGCTCTTGACTCTAGTCTAAGTTAAAGGTGACAGAGATACAGCCTATGATAAAGCGGAGCTTATCCAAAAGAAGCCTATTCACTCTACTTTGAAGAGATTCAAGTTGTATGCGTTTGGGTAAACCGAGACAGATAGTGAGTTCCACTCGTTTGCTGTATGAAGAGTGAAAGCGAAAGAGAGCTGCGTATTAGTGGAAGGTCAACCGGATGGTTATTAGCAGTTCGTCTAGATAGGAACGGAACAGGTTTTTAGTCAGTGTCTGACACAGGTCCATTTTAACACTCAAAAAGGGTCGACGCTGATTGGCAAATTCAGGATGTTAAAAAACTTACTTAATAGTATGGTAGAAGGGGGCCGATGGGATGAGGTCGTCGAGATTAATCATGCGCACGCTCTACGAAGTACGGTCTATAGAAGATCGACAAGCAGGCAACCTTATTAATCAACTACTTTATACTTAATTCTATTATTTTTTTACAGAACGGCACATTCCTGGGCGCAATCTGGACGTGTGCCATGATAGTGTACGCGGGCTACTTGGTGCTGCTGGCACACATGAGCCCGGTGATGCGCGCCATATCGCACGCCTCCTTCCTGCGCTACGCCTTCGAAGCGCTCGTGCTCTCAATCTACTCCAATGGGCGACAGCCACTCCTCTGTCCAGATACTATGACGTACTGCCATTTGAGGTGGGTTATTAGAATTATTTGTTTTCGTTTCGGACGTCTTAAAATTCATGTTTGACGTGTTTAGTTCGGCTAGACGGTCTAACAGGAAATAATAATAGCTTCTCTTTACACAAGGGTGTAGCTGCAGAGCTTTTGGCTTGTGTATGGATCGATAACACTCGTGAACAAATTTTTGTCTCCTGACTTTTGCTAGAAATAAGACTACTCTGTTCACATTCAAAATGTTTGCGGTTACTTTGCCAAATCGACAGTCAGATTCTTAACTACTTTTTTAAATGTACAGGGACTTTTCGTTGCTAGTTTTATCAAAACGAAAATAAGTATCATCCAGTAACAATTAAAACCTGCTATTCTAACATTCTGTAATTATTGGTTCCAGACATCCCAAAGCAGTGATCAACGAGTTCAGCCTCGAACCGGACAACTATTGGACAGACATCGGAATCTTAGCAGTGGAACTCCTCGTCGTCAGAATATTAGCTTACTTCACATTGAAGAGAAGCGTCAAGTGCTCCAGTTAACCAACACCTACGTAGGTAGCGACAATCTTGAACAATCTCATTTTAAAACACACATTATGTCAATTTTAATTATGGTGATTATTTATTCGGAAATGGGGTAACAAACTTGAAATGCCATGGCTTCTTTCGATAGTAGCGGTATCAAATTCTAGTTTGTAAACACCATGAAAAATGAGACGACACGTGTCTTGCATCATGTTGACGAAAAACGTTGTATTATTTCAACATGCATATTTATTTATTTAATAATGTAACCAATAAGTTTCCGTCCAGCTCTAAGAGTTTCTGACAAATTCGAGCAATCCAGCGAAGACCGATTCTCTATTAGTCAATGGATAATTTACTGTGGACAGTTACAATGAATCTTTACATCTAAGGATTCTAAGTTGACAAAACAACAAATATTTTGACAGTGCACTACCGTGCATCCAGTTACAATTAAATAATTAATAACTGAGTATGACGTGAAACAAATTATATCTGGAAACCCCACAAGGCTACCTTTGACGATTCTGGCTAACTGGTTTAGCCAGATAATTATATTCAAGTCCCATGAACTGATGTAATAGGGGGCGACCTTATTATCATCAACCAAAAGAAGTTAATGAGCAATTCTTAAGACAAAAAGGTCACTGGTCGACATGGGAATCGAACACGAATTGTCATAAATTGTTTTTTTTTTTCTCATAATGAGTGGGTTCTTTAAAGAGAACACAATGAGACCCTTAAGAAAAACGGCAGTTACTTTGCATTTGATTCAATTTCTATCGTGCAAAACAAAACTTATTTTTATTTGTAGATATAGAGAATGGACTAAGCAATTATACCTGTAAGAAATTGACTACTCTCTAGAAAGAGTGAAAGCGATTCGGTAGCTGGCACTACCTTTTACTTTACTGTAAGGCATAAAAAGCAGGGTCGAACTGGACTAAGGACAAGGCGGGTCCCCACAAGCCCGGCTTGTTGCTGGTCAAAAATTGTCAAAACTAGTTTCAGGGATGGCCTATGCTCAGGTTCAACCATTTCTCAATTTCGTCTATTTCACTTATATCTGTAATTGTATGAACGAACTATCTGATCTAGAATACATTTACGTACCATGCGCTGGGACCTAGATTTCGTGGGCCCCAGATCCTACCTACCGGTCACAACAACGACGATATAATACTAGTATTATATCGTCGTTGTTGTGACTCGTAATAACAGGCGACTGATGTCTGTCAACACATTAGGCAAAAAAGTCTTATATTCGTCTCATTTCGACCTATCCTGTGAGCCGTAAACATACGTTGAGACAGAACAGACCTTGAGTTAGCCAAATCACAACGCAGTACCCCGTCCCCCTTGCTTACGTAGTACCTCAGCGATTTGACAAAATAGTTTTTGTTCCTTAGATCGTGCATGCGGAGTCTAGTAATATATCGTCGTTGGGCCACAAGAAGAGTCCGTGAGGGGCCCGCACTAACTGGGGCCCAGCTGGTAAACATCACTTAGACTATGCGGCCAGTACGACACTGGTGGCGAATGACATAATAAAAAAGACAATGTAACTGCCAAGTTCGCTTGTCTCCCTCGCAGTATTTATTTGACATTTGGTTAAGGAGAGCTCAGTCCATTCTCTATGTCTATGTTCCTACTACTCAAATGTCTATCTAGATATTCTGCTGACATTTTTTTTCTTTTATCCTGGTGATATTCTCTTCAGTATAACAGAAGATACTAACTTTTATAATTATTCCAATTGTGTTAAAGTTTATAATAAGTAATAATAATTTTTATATTATGCTACAATGCTTTTTATTATAAAAATAAGTAAAGCACAGCTATGCAGATACATTCAATTGCCTTAATTTATAATTGTAATCGATGTTTGGTAGACTTAATGGCGATAAGGGTTTACATTGTAATTAGATATTTTTTAAATTAAATTATGAAGTGCATTTATTGATTCATAGCTAAGATAAGTAGGTAAAAGGTGAACGCACGCTTCAGTTGTCCTTATTACAATTAGCATTATTTTTAATGTTTCTAAAATAGAAAGCAAAAGCGATGTTATATTAGGAGATGCATCGTATAGGAATCATGATAAATCCGTATGGTTGCAGGTTTTAGTAATAAGAATAAATAAATAAATGATGTATAAGTGAATCACACGATAAATCAATTAATTATAATACACATGAGTAAAGCTTTGAGTACACGGATCTTTTGACGCATGGTCATTATTGGAACTAACGCCGCCATATTGCTTCATCATTATGCATTGTAAATGTCACTCGTATCGTCAAAGATCCTTGTAGCTCCCTACCGACATTGTCAAAAAGTGGAAAATATTCTAATAATATACTAATGAATTGGTGATCAAGTGTTAATTTAAGGTCAAAGGTAGATTCGTAAGAATTCATGACATTATAGACAAGACTTTTAAATAATTTGAAGGTAATAATATAAATCTAAGACCTAGATAGGTGCGCAGGGTTTTAGAAGCAACTAAAAGTGCCTTATGTTAAATGAAAAAAGGTGCAAAGATACGGATTTGGTTTAGATTTAAGAATTAGGTATTCTAACGCTAGTTACCACTGCACTGCATTGTCAAAGCATAATGTTAGAGAGTTGTATCATCCTGTGATAAGTTTTCTGTTAGTTTTAAGTACTTAAATAAATATTTTTCCAAGTGAATCTTATTAATTGTCAAGAGAGCTTTATGTGCACAATGAAAACACTTGTTATATAACATTCATGTACCTATTTACAAAACATTGTAATAAAACATAATATTGCCTTATTAATTTAGTGGAGTGATTATACGAAAGCATTGTGATATCTAGACATTTATTTTTATACAATTTGAAACACGTTAATGTTATAATTAAAATAATTAATTAAGAGACGCACAGTTTCAATAAAAATGTGTAAAAATCATTTAAATAAATTAAAAGGCAGTAAGCATGCAATTGCTAATACGGAGTGTTTCATGATTTTTTTAATGTTTTGTTTAAATAGTGCAAGAAGAAAATATAATTTTAAAAGAAATTACATTGTTTTTTTTTCAATGGTCACCCACTTTTTTTTCTAGAGGGTTAAGCAAAGGAGTGTATACTCTCTACTTAGTCTGTAAGCAAATAACATAACGCACTTCACCATCAACTACTAACTACTCAAGACTCCATGCGTTCACAGCAGAGTTTGTAATAGAAGAAAACCGAATCAAAATCGGTTCAGCCAAAAACGAGATAAACGTGGAAAATTAACAAATATACAGAGCGCTAACCTTCTTTCGGTCGTTAAGAATATTTTTTAGGCCATTACAGCTCTCCATAAATCAGCTCTCCATCAAACAAAAAAATAAGAGAACAATGAAAATGTCAGCTAAGAATTTGCCAAAATAAATAATACCTAATTAATTTAACACAAATCCTGCTTCAATTCGAATATCAAGCTTCCAGCAGGCCACCAACTGCCGCGGCCCACCTGGAAGACCTTAAACCGTTTACGAAGCCAGGTTAGTCGCTGCAAGTATAACATGGTCCGGTAGGGGTACTGCGATGAGGAGAGGTGCGACTGCGGAGCCCCAGCACAAGCGATGGCCCACCTCCTCACTTGTGCCTTGAGCAGTTCCACCTGCACTCTAAGGGACCTGTCCGAGGCCACCACCAATGCCGTAAATGTTGCAGAGTTTTGGTCGAAGCTCATTTAGACTTCGAATATCTTGTGGTATCGAGTTGGTTAAATTAGATTATTAGAGCAATAAGACGATGGACCGCTGCTGATAATACGATCGTAGGCGATGTGCTAACTGCAATATCATAATATCTCGTTTATCATAATACACTGGACAATCCCGAGGCGTGAAGTTGAGGCTGAGTTATTGCATCTTATATTTAATAATATGCAGTTTTTTTTTTTTAACTGCAGCTAAAAGTTCTATATAGTTTCGTATTTTTGACTTCGGCACGAATCTACTGATATTTGATATCTACACACGGCTACACATCAAGCGATGCAAAACTAGTTTAAGACATGCTTTTAGGTCAAAATACGAAATATTGCTAGACTTGATGAACAAACAAACGATATCATCTCGAAACTAGGCTTCGCAGAAAAAAAATGAGATCTTATCACCTAAGTAGACAACACAGTTGAGATAAGAGGCAAAGAAGTAGGTAATCAATCAACTGTTTATTTTTAATTTAATAATTCCATGAAAATCAACATGATTTTCCATGCTTTGAATAATTAGTTTTGTTTATGAACAGTGTAACGATTAATCGATTCAATCAGGGTTGCCAACTGTAAAAAAAAATCCCTCGTACATTTGCAGCTAAAAATCTCGTATTTTGACGTTCGAACCTCGTACATTTATTACGCATCGAAAACGTGCTAAAATTAAGATTGAACTACGTGTATTGTACTAGTTTCCTACTAAATAAAACATCACTTTGTGTTGTATTTAAAAAAATCTTTATTATTACCTACTCAAGTAAAAAAAAAATGATGTCTATATTATTATGATTTGCAAGATAACTTAGTTTACATCTCTCCAAATATTATGTCAGGAACATCCTCACTGTCATCGTTCTTTCTGCCGTAGGTATATTTTATCTGTCGTCATGCGGCTACACATTTCCTTTGTGGGTTCAAAATTGACGCAGTTTCCAGTACAAGTTGAACCTTTGTCTTTATTAAATTGACTTTACTAAAAACCCGCTCGCAGTAAGCGTTCGCATGGGGTAGGGACAGTATAGATAGGGCAAATTGAGCCAGCTCGGATTCTTCAGTTTTCAGTAATTGAGCCCAAAACTTATCTGGCTCACTAATTTCATTCAATCCTTTAGGATGACGATATAATGGTGATGCAAAATGTTCGTATGGCCATATTATTAAAATCTCGTACATTATTGTACGAGGTTGATAGTGACCTCGTACCTCGTACGGAAGATCACAAATCTCGTATTTGTACGAGGAACCTCGTACGGTTGGCAACCCTGCCGATTCTCCTTCTTTTGACAGATCAGATCACAGTGACACTTGACATTTTGACAGTCATGTGGTGACAGTCTGCAACTTGGAAGCAGGGTTGCCAAAAACGGACGGTCGTACCAAAAAATACGGTTTTCCGTACTATTTGTCACACAATCGTACCACAACCGTACCTCAGTGTAGACCGTACCTTTTTCGTACCTTTTCTATACTTTTTATTTTTTTTTAGCGTGGTAAAATCATCAAATGAATCTTCCAACCCCGGGCAGGGCGGAAGGGACTGTCAGACTTCTAGTGACTAAAATCCACGGTGTCCTTCGATAGCCTGTTATGTTCCGGGGTTACAGTAAGGGAATAATAATCCCGCGACCCCGGCAGGCTTTGGCCCTCTGAGAGGGGGGCCCCGTCATTATGCTGACGCTCTTTGAGGCGCGCGTGGGACACAACGCGCCGTCGACCCGGGCATGGTCCTTGGTCGGGTAGCGAGTTGCCCTTTACTCGCTGCCCGCATGCCCGCCTACGGTGGCCGGAGATCGTCTCGCGACGTCCGTCACCGTGGGCGTCCTACACCGCGGTTGGGGCGGAGGGAGGACTCAGTCCTCTCTCGATCGCGGCGCGCCTCCTCCTTCGCGAGCATTACTGCTTCGCAGAAGGAGGCGACCGTTTCCCACTCCGTCTCGCCCCGCAGCATGCCCGCAACCAATGCCGGGCGCGAGAGGTCTGCGCCTATCGCAGCCGAGAGGACACGTCGGTGCACTGCCCAAGCTTGGGTGCAGGTTGGGCAGTTCTGCACCGTATGCTCCACCGTGTCCTCCGGGCGATCTTCGCAGTGGTGACACCCAGACGTTTCCTCCTTCCGCATTAGACACAGGTACCTCCCGAAGCACCCGTGCCCGGTGAGGACCTGCGTCAGGCGGAAGGTAAGGACGCCATGACTTCTCTCCAGCCACTCCTCAAAAAGGGGTCTTACCGCCGCAATTGCGGCTTGCCCGGCCGTCGGTCGCGACAGTCGTTCCTTCCATACTGCCCTGAGATCGCGCCGGAGCTCTTCCCGCCGCGCCTCGACTCCTCGAGGCAGCGGGGTCACGCTCCGCCTCGACTTCTCGAGGCAGCGGGGTCTGCGCCTCCACGCGCCACTCATAGACGCGCTGGAGGGCAGTCGCCTCCAGATCCCAGGGCAGCAATCCGGCAAGGAGGTTGGCCGATTCACCGGCAATCGTGCGGTATCCCCGGATCATCTGGATAGCCATGACCCTCTGGGATGCGACCAGCTTCTGTGGTCGCGTCCGGATGCTAGTATAAAAAAGGCGGGGCCCACACAGGGGCCCGCCTTTTCTATACTAGTGATTTATTTTTATTTTAAAACAAAAGGAGGTTATCAATTCGACCCGTATGTATATTATTTCCAGAACCGCACAGCGTCTGAACAAATGTGCCCAAACGTATTTTTGTATGTATGTTTTTATTTTTATGTTCGCATATCTCTGGAACTATAAGTCCGATTTACGTAATTCTTTTTGTTTTGTACTATGTATTGTTCAACTTAGGGAATACTGCAAGTTTCATGAAAATCAGTTTAGTAGTTTTTTAACAACAAAAATCTTCATAAAATCGGCGTCTTTGAAAATCTACAATTCTAGTGAGCGTCAGTTCACACCGAGACGCGACGCGAAGCGACGTGACGCAACGATACTTCAAATTTGTATCTTTTCTTGTAGTAAACAAAGTCAGATTTTGAACGACGTGCGCGGCGCTGCGCTGCACAGCGCGGCGTCGAGCTGCGTTGCGAAAGGTGTATCTTTTGTTTTTTAAAATAGAGTTACATTTTGAATAACTCTATTGAAAAGTGCGCGCAGCGTTACGTCTCGGTCTGAGCTGACCGTTAGTAACAAAACGAATCTATGCGAGCAACTTCAAGAGGTATCCCTAGTCTGTGAGGTATCCCTTATTATTATATACTAAAACCTTTCCTAGAATGTAACAAACATTTTTCCGAAAACCGCATAAAAATCGGTTCAGCCACACGCAAGATAATCGTGAACACACACACAATCGACTTTGAAAATCTACAATTCAAGTAGGCAAAAAGTACCTATTTCAAAAACTACTGAACCGATTTTGATGAAACTTGCAGTATTCCCTAAGTTGAAAGAAAGAAAGCAGAAAGAATTACTTAAATCCGACTTGGAGTTGTGGAGATATGCGAACACAAACATAAAACCATACACACATGCACTTACAAAATTTTGCACTTTTGTTTAGACGCTGATATAGACTAACATATTATCCGGAAACGGGGCAGTTCTGGAAATATTACATACATATGGGTTGAATTGATAACCTCCTTTTGAAGTCGGTAACAAAGCCACCGACTTCCGAAAGAAAAGTTATCTAATACTTTTTGTGTTTGTTTTTGAAGTCGGAACTTTTTTTTAAGTTTTTTTTTCCAACCGATGGTCGCACGGTTCTTGAAGAAGTATCCCGACTGAACTGTACCTTGAAGTTAAAAAACGTACCTTTTCAGAAAGCCAACCGTACTTTTTGGGGAAATCATTCTGGCAACACTGCTCGAAAGTTCGACGTACTTTGCCACTTTGCCGACACCTACACAAAAAGTAAACAATTTAGATAAATCTCATTTTCTCGTGTAAATTCTCTTATCTATCGTTGCCTTATTATTCAATGAGTAATTTATTAAGTGGTCCATACTTATCAGTGAAAAGTGCCAGTGTCTGCGTCTAATTATAAAAAGATTTTAGACAATTAAAAATGTAAGTTTACCTTGAATATACTTCGATTTTATCAATGAAATACCTTTCTAATGAATATGAATCCTAATTATTGCATTGTTTTAGGTTAAAAATCATAGTAATCAGTTGTTTTCTATTCGGTGCGGTTAACCTAACAGATGTAAGTTACTATGAGATATTGGGGGTTACGAAAAAAGCTTCGGCCCAAGAGATAAGGCAAGCTTACAAGAAGTTAGCTGTGAAGTATCACCCGGACAAGAATCCTGTAAGTACTACTTTGTCTAGACTCAATAAAAACTATAAAAAAAAACGAATATCTATAAAAACTCAGAACAAAAACTGCTGTACAATTTTTGTAGAACTTTATAATTAGTTTTGCATGTTTCTAAATTGAGCCACATATGGTATCCTCATGTTGATTAGTATTGCTTCATCCCATGTGTAATGGTAATCTTGTAAAAAACTTTTATGAATATTGTGTTCTTTTGAAATAATGTGAGAGAGAATTATTGGATTTTGGGTATACCTGTCTTCAAAACACTTAGGCATTTTATGAATGAATAATTCTACCAAATAGGTTTTATTTTTCTCATTTAACTGCAAAATTCCAGGGCGAAGATGAACAAGAGAAGTTTTTAAAAATCACAGAAGCTTATGAGACGCTAAAGGACCCAGACAAGAGGAACAACTATGACCTCTATGGGTCATTCTCATATTCAAAGAGATATGACTATCGGTCACAGTCGGAGTATGACAACTTGTTCTACAATGGTCTATATCACAATGATCCATTTGTTGATACATTGTCGGGAGCTAGTTGGAGTAAGTATTTTTAACTGTTTATTTTTTAATGTGCCAGATTAATAAAAATGTTGTATCTCAATTCAAACCCTTATCCCCATTCATTAATATCGGCTTGTTATTTGACATTTTGTTTACTCAGATTGGCAAATTGTTTTGACTGGTTTGACTGTTGATTGATTGACAGCCATAGATATGGATCTAAACTTAATAGATTATATTATTCAGAGTAAGCAAAGTATAAACTACAATTAAACATCTTAAACTTTTGAAACATTCATAAAAAAATACACTATGTTTTGAGTCAGTTGCTCGCTCAACTTTAAGCAATTTAGAGCCTTACGGATGACTACAAATACACAGTTTTCTGAACTGCATCAATGCTTATCAACTAACTACAATATAAAACGTACATTACAGCTACATTTTACACAGCTATTATTTACAAAGTATGAGTACAAGAGTTATAGCCTTAATATTGCATACCTAACATCCTTGTCTAATATGTTCATGTATGGCTAGTTTTTAATAAAAAAAATGAAAATATTTAGCTTCGAGATATTGCCTGATTTACTTTACCCAATAAACATGTTTCATTCAATCCATAATAACATTTGTTCTGCATGGGAATCAAACCCGCAACACACATCTCAGCACTCAACCTCTGCGCTAAATGTGTCGACAAATGTTATTTTTATGGTAGGTACAGTCTTGCAGATGGTAAAATGTCTGATACAGTTGCCCTGGAATGCAAGGGAAGGAACAGGGTGATTTTTAGTCAGTAAAAATGTAGCCATGCGTCTAGCCTCAATATTTTAGAGTTTCCATGAAATTACATGATATCTGCATGTTATTGAAACACAGTTGTCGTCTTTGTTTAATTTTAATAAAAAAATTCTGTAGTACTACAAATGTCTGTTGAACACGTCTTGTCTAAAAAAATTACAGATTATGAAGTTGAAATAAGGTCAATTTTGCAGTCACACTTTTTATGGTTCCGTAGCAGAAAACGGAACCCTTATAGATTCGTCATGTTTGTCTGTCTGTCCGTCCGTATGTCACAGCCACTTTTTGACGAAAGTATAAGAGCTATTCTGTTGAAACTTGGTAAGTAGATGTATTATGTGAACCGCATTAGGATTTATACGCAAAAATAGAACAAAAACCAATTTTGGGGGTACCCCCCATACTTAGAATTGAAACTCAAATTTTTTTTTTCCGCCTGACCCATATGTGTGGGCTATCTTTGAATAGGTCTTGAAAAATGATATTAAGGTTACTGACATAATTTTTTTCTAAACTGAACGGTTTGCGCGAGAGACACTTCCAGAAACAATGTGCTTTTGTTTTTCAGAAAATTACATGAAGGATGGCTTCTACTTTATAAACTTTTACTCACCTTTCTGCCCGCCTTGCCAAAATGTGGCAGACAGTTGGAAGAAGTTGGCTGAGATATATAAAGGAATTGTAAGTACTATTTAAATATAATCCTACTAACATTATAAATGCGAAAGTTTGTGAGGATGTACATATTGTATGTGTATGTATGTTATGTTTGTTACTCTTTCACGCAAAAACCACTAAACGGATTTGGCTATAATTTGGCACACAGATAGTTTATAACCTGGATTAACACATAGGATAGTTTTTATCCCGAGTTTATGTTCCTGTTAGATAATTTTTGAGTTGTAGCGGGTGAAACCGCTGGTAACAGCTAGTGGAATAGAAAACTAAATATAAACCCTCCAAAGTTCCTCATTGGTCTAGTGCTGGAACTGATGAAAATGTGGTCCTGGGTAGGCCGATCTCAAGTGTTATTGGATCTCTCTCTGCCCAGTCCTTTATTCCCAGGTCGGTCTCCAGTGCTATCTGATCCCTTTCTGCCCAATCCAGGGGATTACAGGTATGATGCAAAATAATAAAAAAACCGGCCAAGTGCGTGTCGGGCCACGCACAGTGTAGGGTTCCGTAGTTGCCCATCAAAATACTTATGCGAACTAACTAAACTGATTCGCTGAATTTAATTTTAAAAAGATGAATTTTCAAAATCGGTCCAGGAGTCTTTGAAAAATCGGGGAAAATACATAAGAAAAAAGATTACAACGAATTTAAAACCTCCTCCTTTTTTTGAATTTAGTTAAAAATAGTTGACGATAAAAACCTACCTATCCCCAAAAAACATAATTACCTATAAAAGCTGTAAAAATAAAGTTGACAAACTTACATTTGCAGTTGTCTCCGATACATTTTGTTTAAGAAAATATGTAATCCAAGTACATTTTATAAGTTGGTCGACTATTACTCGTAAAGTTGTAAAGCCTACTTAGTCATGACAATTTTCTTTTAAACTTCGTTATATATACTACTATTGTGAATTTTTTCACACCCCCAAACATAACCGTTTAGCTGACAGAGGGGGGGGACACTCGAATCGAGCAAAATTTAGCACTTTAAAGCTTAATATTTCACAAACGAATTTTTTTATCAAAAAATTGTTAATGGAAACTATCATTATTTTTTAAAGGCCTATTTAATGATACCCTACACTAAGGGGTACCCGAGAAAAAAAAAATCCTCACTTTACGTGTAAGTACTGGAGGTACCCTAAAAAAAAATATTTTACGAGATTTTATTTTACCACTTTTTCGGCACAACAAATCCGTATATTTACACCAAATTACAGCTCTCTAGTACTGTGCGTCTCTGAGCTAAACTGCGGACAGACGGACGGACGGACATGGCGAAACTATAAGGGTTCCTTGTTGACTACGGAACCCTAAAAAGGTGTGAAGAGTCATTATATGTTCTGCTTTTTAATGTTATTTCTTTCAATTTGTTATTATCTTGTTATCCCTCAATGTAGAGCGGTTTGCTGTTCCTATTTGATAACATAGGTATTTAAAATTAAAATAAACTTTCAGGTGAAAATAGGCGCTGTGAACTGTAAATACCACAACTCCTTTTGTTACAACAGTATGAGAATTAACAGCTATCCTACTCTACTGTTCTACCCGAATGTAAGTTAATATAAATTTAAGAGCGTATATTCCGAAAGTTGGTAACGTCGCAAATGGTTGTCAAATAATTATTAACAAGTTTTAATTAATTTAGCATTGTTACTGAATGAAAATAAGAAATATGGCTCTGTATTGCACTAAAAAATTGATAAGGGAATGCAATAATTAATATCATAACACCGAATATATATAGTTTTAGATGTAAAAAAAGCATTTGGAAGCTTTCCAAATGCCTTTTATACACCTGAAACGTTTACAACATCAAATTCAATGCTTTAATTGCATTCCTATATCATTTTTTTAGTGCACTACAGAGCAATATTTCTTGTTTTCATACAGAAAAATTGCCAAATTAATTAAAACTTGTAAATATTTGACAGCTTTTTGCGACTTTGCCAAGTTTCAGAATAAGCAGCCTTAACTGTCACTACATAAACCTTTTTTTTTTGTAAATCAAACAACTTAAAAAATAACTACAAAAGATGGTAAAATCATTTTTTCTTTCGAAAGTCGGTGGCTTTGGATTTTAGAGTTTTTTTGCCACCAATCTCCGAAAGAAAACCTCCTTTTTTTTAAGTCGTTTAAAAACAAAGGTCTCTGCTACTTGTCTGTCTTCGTTCAGAGTCTATAACCAAATGGTAATCGATAATCGTTAACGCTCAGCAGTCGATAATATATTTTCAACTCTATACCCCAGTGCATAAAGTTGAAAATCTATTAAAGATTGCTGAGCGTTAACGGTTATCGCTTGCTATTTGGCTATAGGCCCAGAAGTTTTTGAGTTTATCATGAACAGACAGACAGGCAGATAGGTATAATATGATTATTTATTCATTTTTTTTACTATTATCATATTGTTGGCTTTTTTTTATCCTTTGCTCAACTTTCCATGCTTTCTTGACAGGGTAAGGACGGCTCTTTCGTCTACCACAGCGGGGAGCGAACCCTGGACGCTCTGGACGAGTTCGTGATGATGTTCCTCCGCACTGCCATCCATGTGCCCACTATCGCAAAGTTGAGGAGCACGGACAAACCTATGGCGTATGTTTTAGGAGCCAATAGGATTACTAAGAATGCGTTGACAAGGATTGCTTTTCACTTGGTATGTATTAATTGCAATAATTTGGTCTATCTAATGAGGATTAAGACCTAGATTTCATCCTGCCACCTTCTCTTTAAAAAATGCATAAATATACCAAAACTAACATTCATGTTTTAAGTAACGTTAGAAGTATAACTAGGTACTATCGATAACAATATTAATAAAATCAATGATATTATATGTATAAACTATAGACACGTTGTCCGCACTCTAAAATGGCAACAAAAAAATGAAGCCAATGGGGATGGCAACTCAAAGCTAATCGTAGATGGCGCTGCGATAGTTGGTCCCACGTCAGATTACTGTCTACCTTGACAAAAAACAAACAAGTTGGTTGTTATAAAATCTCAGTATAAATACAAAACAAATATGGAAAATTATTCGTCCATGCAAGTACATTTTTGCTAAAAGAAGTGAAGACGCCGCGGTGCCTACAAGAGGAAAAAAAGTGATTTAATTGAGTGGTAATACATTTGATCTTACCGTAATAAATCGACAATTACTTGTAGTTGAGGTTTCAATTTTTGATTGGTGTGCCTGTCCTCTCCTATAACAAGAATATAATGCTGCTTGTGACTTTCTATTTTGGTAAAATTATAATGTTTTAAGTCAGTAATTTTAAGCGTTTTTTCTATTTAGATTCGAGAAATATCACGAGCTTTCTTAACACCTTATCACAAAACTCGTTCCAGGTTAATCCTTCCAAACGAACCATTTCATGATTTATAGTGCAATACTGGTATTAACCTCCATAGAAAAGTAGAT
This sequence comes from Agrotis segetum, assembly GCA_036375495.1. NCBI lineage: Eukaryota > Metazoa > Arthropoda > Insecta > Lepidoptera > Noctuidae > Agrotis > Agrotis segetum. The sequence continues at coordinate 145,998 of JAQSVV010000073.1, read as the reverse complement.
ATTATTTTGAAAAGTGTATTCGATTGTTTAGTTATGGTATAATCATAGAATTTCATTAATAAACTCAACTAACGGCCTGTCTTGGCTTCGCAAGCCTGGATATTTATTTATTATATAGATTTTCCTTAGTGATTATACAATTTTTATTCTCACAGCAGTCACAGCAGCTACCCATTATTTCTTGATAGTGTTGTCGGACGTTCCATCATTTTTACAGCTTATTACGCAACATCTAGTCATTTTACATCAATAAATCGTTTTTTTTTTCTGAAAATTCCTTTTGATTTGACAGTTCTTTGGGGACCAAACTGTCACTTTTCACTTTGACACTTGCCTTCCCCATTGGCCACATTGCGCTTAGTTGCGTCTCCCTCCCGCCGTACGGTGTCACATTTTCTTTCTCTTTCTTCACGCGTATAAGTAGTTCTAGTATTGTTGCCGTTTTTAAGCGCCGCGATGTTTTTTCATGACGTGTCTATAATAATAAATAATACGTCATTGAATAAAATATTTGTGTTTTTCAAAGTTGAAGCCAAAGCTTCTATCGCTGGCAGTAGTATACGTGTGCAGTCGCGAACAATAACTAGTCAAACAAGACATCTTTAGTTACTTACGTAATTACTCAAAGGGAGTCTAGTTTAGTCCAGTATGGTTTCACTTTCAATGCCAGAATTGGCATGGAAACCATTTATGTCATCTTTATGATCTTTAGGTTTAGGAGGAGCTCGTGGCTAAATAATCACAGCTGCACAGGCCGATCTTCCGGGTTAAGCCGCGCTTGCCGAGGTTGGTCTGTGGATGGGTGACCATCTATCATAGCGAGTTTCCTCTGTCCCTCGGTAAGCACGTAAAGCCATTGGTCCCGGCTGTCATTTGTTGATCTTTGACAGTCGTTACTGTTATTCAGAAGCTCTAAAGTCTGACAACCAGTCTTACCAAGGGTATCGTATTACCCAGTTACTGAGTTGTGGAGGTCCGACAGGCAGTCGCTCCATGTAAAATACTGATATCCAGCTGAATCTGCTTTGACTGGAAGCCAACCCTAATATAGTTGGGAAAAGGCTAGGCAGATGATGATGATCTTTTCTGGTAAAGGTGCCATAAATTTCAATCATTCTAATCTTATAGCTTAACTTTCCAGAAAGATGTGGTAACAGTAGCTTTAGTGGAAGATGAGGATCTTCGTAGTAAGTTGGCCAGTGATGACTATACGACTGTGGTGTTCAAATACAAGGACATCAAGAGAGAAATAGAAAGCACGGACGAAAAGGAAATATTGCAGGAAATTGTTGAAGCTTTGCCCAAGATTGAACTTATTGGGCCAGAGAAATTGAAGGTAAAAACTAGTTTACAATGGTCTTGGCTTAGATTTTAAAATGTCCAGATTCTGTTTTCGAAAGAAAAACTTGTTAATTGAGGCCACTTTTGTGTGAGTTCCACGCACACATTGCAATGTTTTCATAGGAGATGTTCACTTATTTTACGTAAGAATCGAATGATGGGGTAATTTATCTACCGTGTTTTTGACTTCAATTCTCAGTAGCCTACTAGGAATCTGTACCCTTAGCACGAATTTTCACTTTTTACTGCATCTTTGCAGTATTTACAGCGTTTCTTCTATGAAAAAATGGAACAGCGCCTCTGGTGTGCGAAGAAGGAACTAATTTTTTCCTTGAAAATTGACAATTTGTAATTGTCAAAGTTCCAGTTTACTTTACGTCTCAAACATTAATTCTATACGCTATGTGCGAAGTCGGTGGTGGGGCCTATCAAATCAATCGCAGCACGCGATTTGACAGAGATTTGAATTACACAGAGTATCCGCTTTATTGTGACTAAAAACTGTGCTATTTTCAGGAAATTAGGAATAGTTTACGTTCAGGCTCACAAAAGACGTGGGTTTTATTCTTCTCGAGCAAAAAGGAGAATAGATTGCAGCTACATCAGATGATTGTAACATTCCCTAAAATGAACTTCGGTAAGTTACTTGTAATTTTCATCATCATCAGCCTATTAATGTTCCCACTGCTGGGACACAGGCCTCCTCTCTGTGAGAGGGAGTGGGCCATAATCCACCACGCGGGCCAACGACGATATAATACTAGACTCCGCATGCACGATCTAAAGAACACAAACTATTCTGCCAAGTTGCTGAGGTACTACGTAAGCGAGGGGGATGGGGTACTGCGTTGTGATTGGCTAACTCAAGGTCTGTGCTGTCTCAATGTATGTTTACGGCTCACAGGATTGGTCGAAATGAGACGAATATAAGACTTTTTTGCCTAATGTGTTGGCAGACATCGGTCGCCTGTTATTAGGAGTCTAGTATTATTTCGTCGTTGACGCGGGCCCAGTGCGGATTGGTGGATGTCACATGTCTTCGAATTTTTGGTTCTAGGACATGCCGGTTTCCTCACGATGTTTTCCTTCACCGTTTTGAGAGCAGTGGTGATGAAATAAATTACACAAAGTAATGCGCCTGGCGGGGTTAGAACCCACGACCTACAATTAGTAAGTCGGGACCGATACCACTGGGCCACCACTGCTCTCATGATCAGTTACATGTAACTTTAACTAATTAAACAAACACTTAATATATTAATGTTTAATGTTATCTCCTTTGTTATTGTAAGTCATATCGATCAGTTAATGTGGTATCTTATGGGCGAATTGTTTGTAAACTATTTGTTGAACCAACAACAATTTGAAAATTTGCCCTTATTTTCACAGTTAGATCAATTTCATCGTGATCATATTAATTCTCCATGGTCATTATGCTTACATAGCTCCTTAATTATTTATTCTGAATTAAGTAATAAAAGGCCTATTCAGACCTAATCGGTATTCGCTACCGTCTGCGGCAGAGAAAACCCAGTGGGTATGTAAAACCCGGTAATATTACTGTTCACACCAAAACGGATTTCGCAATCCTCGTGGGTAGAATAACGCGCGGTAGTCGCTAGGTCGTCGTAGGTCGGTAAATTGATACTAAATACCTGAGCGAAACCCGCGCGGTATGTACCTCTACCCACAGCGGCAGCGAATACCACTTAGGTCTGAATAGGCGTTAATTGATATTAAGTTTCCTCACACCGAGAGCCAACCTTCCTCTCCCCTTCCTCCTACAGAGAATAGATCTTCCTCTCCCAAAGAACAGACCTTCCTCTCCCAGAGAACAGGCCTAGAAACTGGAACTATGACTGATTATACTGTATTAGACTATATTCTGTATCAATATATATTTAATGTCAATGTCAATATATCTTTAATATTTTATTAGTTTATTGTATTTATTCTGTTAATTTATGAACTGTTTTAGCCGGCTTGATATCCGTACTCTTGTTTCTTCTTTCCTTTTCTTCTTCTTCTTCTTCTTCGGGTGACCACTGAAAACCAGCGCTGTGCTGTGGGTCTCTCACAGCACAGCATTATGCTGAGTGGTCACCTTTCTTTTTGCAGTCATGGCACGCAGCTGTCAATTTGTTCTTGATAAATGTCTATTTTTTATTTATGTTTAGATTAAGTTAACTTTTTAATTTCTACTTTTCTTTTTATGTACCTAATTTGCATGCATTACTGTAAAAAAATAAAACAATTTTCTTTCTTTCTTTTCTTTCTTCTATAATTATAAATCTCTTTCTCACTCCAGGCGAGATCGACTGCGACGAATGGTCCGAGCTATGTGCCTCCTTACACGTGTCCTCTCCACCCGCGTGGGCCGTCCTCAAGCGAGGAGGAGGGTACCAGAGGGCACCACCCAACGTCAACGTCAAAGAGTTCATAGAAACTGCCTCTGAAGCACTGAACTTGCATACGTTGTCCACTTCTGATTTTCAAAGGATATTTGATGGTGGTAAGTAGATAAAACTATATAAGTTTCGTACCAAATATTTTTGTTTAAGGTTCATTTTCGAATGGATCGCTCGAAGAGTCCCAAAATTAATATTCTTTTCAATCAAAATCTCGTTTCTTTGTTTCTAAAGGTTGCTTCTGATTGCCCAATTAAGTTAAAAGCCACTTTGAAAACTCGGATAGCCAAATTTAATCGTCTATTATCCAATATACAAGGTGAATTTTTCAACTGGGCGTGGATTGCTATATCCGAAAGTACCTATGAGGAATATCAAAAATCGCTGTAAAGAGTCTATCCAGCCGTATATGATTACTTCCCAGAATGTGATCCTTATTAGCAACACTACCGAATGGGGTAATAATAGATTTGTGTTTTTTTTTTTTCAAACCATCGGGTTCGATTACTGGCTAGGATTATTGATTTTTCTAAAATCAAATGATGCAATTTTAGTTTTTCATCAAAATCGCCCTCGAAACTCCTTTCAACGTTTCGTTTAGTTTCGGATATAGCCGTCCACGCCCAGTTGAAAAAATCACCCTGTATGCAGACAAATATCGGGATCAAGATAGCAACCGAGAAATATTTTTAATTTTCAGATTTAGTTTATTTAGTCCAGAAATGTAGATATTTAAAAGTGGAAAAATTTAATTGTATTTGAATTTTTCTCATCCTTATTTAATTTCTAGGGGACTCCGGTGTTTGGGTGCTGTTAGTAGCGCCATTTAAGACAACATGGGACCATATCGCCGATCCATTTACTCGAGCCAGTTTAGAATATAATGTGGATGAAAATATTAATGTAAGCCATGTTGTTTTTTTTTAAATATAGGTACTAGATTTCAGTAATTAGCTACTAGGCTACAAAATGCTTCAAGAGTATGCTCTATGCTTGTACTGATTTTGCAGATTCATACATTTATGCTGATCTACATAATTAATGAAGTAGTTATAACAATCCCTCTCATTTATATTCATTAAACTTATTTATTTAAAATTCAAAAGGTTAGAGAATCTGGAGACGGAGGGCAGTATAAGGCCGTGCGCACGGCGCGGGCGCCCGCGTGGCGATCTGTTTTCATGTAATCTCATCGATGCGCGACCCGCTGCACGCAGCGCTGATCTGTGAAATTACATGAAGACAGCACGCCACACGGGCGCCCGCGCCGTGCGCACGACTAACGCAGCGCACGTCCTAACCGTCTCTACTCTTAACCGTATAGTTCGGTACCGCCCCCGAAAGGGGCGCGACAAGTAAACCTACGCTGGCTCAATAGTGGGTCCAAAAGGGGCAAACGTTGTAGTCATACGACATCCTCATTATAAATTAAAAAAATATAATATTCTCTGCGTAAAATCCTATGAGTGCGCATTAATTAAGAATCTATATATATAAAATTCAAAACTGACTGACTGATCTGACAACGCACAGCCCAAACCGCTGGGCCTAGAAACTTGAAATTTGGCATAAGCCCTCCTTATACCACGTAGGTGAGCACTAAGAACGGATTTTGCGAAATTCAACCCCTAAGGGGTTGTTTTTGGGGTTGATAGTTTGTATGAAACATCGTAACTACAGGTGCTAGGAAATTTATTTTTTGAATACGGGTTCTTTTGAGGACGTAAGAGTTACCTATGACAGGATTTCGCCAAATTCGACCCCTAAGGGGTTTGTTTTTGGGGTTGACAGTTTGTATGAAACTTTTTTATTAGAAGCGCTATTAGGCGTCTCAAATGTTGCATGGCAGTTTTTTTTAAGACGTTAACTCTCACCAAGGCGGAAATTTTGTGAAATTCGACCCCTAAGGGGTTGTTTTTGGGGTTGAAAGTTTTGAGACTCAAATTTTACATAAGGGTTCTTTTTTGGACGTAAGTAATACCTAAGACGGGATTTAGCGAAATTAGATCCCTAAGAGGTTGTTTTTGGGGTTGAAAGTTTGTATGAAACTCTGTCACTAAAAGTGCGAGGAGCCTCAAATTTTGCACCGGGTACCTTTATAGGGCTTAGATGCACACCATGGCGGGATTTTGCGAAATTCAACCCCCAAGGGGTTTGTTTTTAGTTTGATAGTTTGTATGAAACTTTGTTACTGCAAAGTGCTAGGCGTCTCGAATTTTGCGAGGGGTTCTTTTTAAGACCTAAATGTTCACTAAAGGCACTTTTAGACGGTTCATTTTTTGTTCATTTTTACCTTTCATTCGGTACATTTCACTCGAAATGAAATGTCTGAACAAAAAATGAAACACGAGTGCCGAATAAATTATTAAGTTTCACTCGAGTGAACAATCATTCGAGTGAACTGTCTGATATCACCTTAAGACGGTTTTGCGGAATTCGACCCATACGTCGCGGCTTTTTCGGGGTTGATAGCTTGGAGGCTCAAATTTTGCATAGAGATTCTGTTTTGGACGTAGTTGCGGGTGTTTTGTGGAAATAGCCCAAGGGGTTGATATTTTGTATGGATTATTTTTAGGACTTAAGTGTTAGGTACCTACCTAAAACGGAATATTGCGGGTTGATAGAATTATTGTTGAATATTGATTTACTTTTTCCAACAGTATCCCATACAGAGGGTGGCTGGGACTAGAAATTCACAAAGGCAAAGTTCGAAAATCACGCGGACGAAGTCGCGGGCGTAGTGCTAGTGTTAAATAAAAATCTAATTTATTCACGAAATTAAAACTTCTACATATAGCGCCTATTTTCTTAATTTACCGTAACAAAATCCAAAAGTGTAAATACGATCTTCGCCATTTTGATGGCAGTGCTGGGTGGGGCTAAAAATCATAAAAAACGTGGTTTTCGGAAATCCAACGGATCATTATAGGAGGAATGAATAACTCGTAATTTAGTATTGTAACGAATTCATACGTATTTCAACATAAATTAGCAGTGGTAATGAAAAATTTGATATCCGAACTCGAACTTTCGCGCCACTTTTGTTTGTTTACATTTTTATTTTGCACTTGGATCACACACGCGCGCTTTAACTCAATAACAATAAAAACAAATATCATGCCAAATGTTATAAATAACGTAAAAAAGACCAGATCTTGGCGTAATTCTCTAATACAGGGCCAATAACACGTATTTTTCATTACCACTACTCAATTTGTATTCGTAATCGACAACCATGTTATTTTTTTTTAATCGTAATGATGTGTGAAAGCGAGTATTCTAATCGATTCCTTAATGATTTTTTTGTCAACTCGAGTGAAAAAAAAGGAAACTAGGAAATCGATTAATAAAAATTAAAATAAATTTGTTTTATGCTTAGAATACAATTATTATCTATTATAATATTGTTTAAAGCTTTTATAATAATATTACGTACATTGTCATTCCCAAAAAACAATAATAGACAAAGGAACAATGCGCGGCAAATATTTAATTCGAAAATTTTGAATTTGGAATGCATTCGCTGTGGTACTCCCTATTCAAAATAATTATGTAAGTAATAACTTTGAATTTATTACCTAATTTTTACTGTACATTTTATTTTGTACAGTAATATTATAGTTTTTAAGGTTGAATGATTATAGAATGCCTTGGATCTTGATAGGCTTATTATAAATGAGTTTGTTTCCTACGAAATAAAAGTTTTTTTTTTTATCGTGGTAAAATCATCAAATGAGTCCTCCCACCCCGGGCAGGGCGGGAGGGACTGTCAGACTTGTACTGACTAAAATCCACGGTGTCCTTCAATAGCCCTTTATATTCCGGGGTCATGAAATAACTCCCGTGACCCCGGTAGGCTTTGGCACTCTAATTTCTCATTATGCTGACGCTCTTTGAGGCGCACGTGGAACACGACGCGCTGTCGACCCGGGCATGGTCGGACAGCGAGTTGCCCTTTACTTGCTGTCCGCATGCCCGTGCCTGCGGTGACCGGAGATCGTCTGCCGACTTCCGACGCCGCGGGCGCCTACCACTATGGTTGGGGCGGAGGGAGGACGCTGTCTTCTCCCTCTCGCGGCTCCAAACAAAAGATAGCCAAATTAATTATTTTATTGTACTATTGTATTGTATTATTTTATTTTATTGTTTCGTGAGATTGGTTTGGTCATGTAAGTATTACACGTCAGAAATCGAGCATTTGAAATAAAAAAAGAAAATGCTAGGTATTATATTTTTTTTACACTATTCGATGTCGCTGTTAAGGATCAAATTCGGTGAAGTAATGATAACTTGGTAAAATATGAACTGAAATAATTATACAAACAATAATTTAGTCATTGTACAGCAGATCAAAATCAAAATTCGTGCGAACTCACTTAAAGTTCGAATTTCAAAAAAATCGTTAATGTATTCACACCGCGAAGTGATAAAAAAAATTTGAAATGAGAACACTATGTTGTGAACATGTAGCGAAATTTTATTTAATGGAAAAAAATCCTTATACCTCAAGTTTGTCGCATGTTTCTACTTCACAGAATATTGATAGTTTGATTGCTGAATTAATATTTCAAAAATTTAATTTTTATGATGTTTTTTAATTTTTATCAAATCGGCCTCGAGACTTCCTTCAGGATTTTTCGCTATTCCTCATAGTTTAAAATTTAGCCATACACGCCCCGTTGGAAATTCTTATTGTTTATTTCTTGTTGTTTTTGTTATTGAGAAGTACTCCCATCTCTCAGCATTAGATCCGAACCCGGTGTTTGTCTTTTCACGTTTTTTAGATCCGTTCTAAAAAGATAAATTGAAATTATATAACGAAAACACAAAATGGGTATAGGTAAAACCATAATGATTGAATTTAAGTTTAGAAGACACATATGTATGTTTAGCCTCCAATGAAACACCGATATTTATTACTATATAAAAGATAAAATTAAATAAATTATTGCGTAAACGAAATAATTCTTGATGAAATATTATAAAATGATTCAGATTTAGTTTCATAGACTTATTGCATGGACTGAGCTTTCTATAGTCAAAAAGCAGATAAATCAGTCCATGCTCTATGTCTTGTTTTACTTTTTTTTCCATGTTCGATTATGTTGCGAGTATCGATTAGGCTGAATGAACGTTTTTAATCGTTTTGTGAATATTGGGTTTACGGTCAGCACTAAAAAGAGTCATGTTGCAACATAGTTTTTGCTAATTTTTATCCACACTTTGATCGTTATTATTGTTACGTCGGTCGGATTGCGAGACCAATCTATAAGGTTCTCGAAGGTTCGTTTCTAGTGAAGATTGGTTTGGAAATTTCTAGAAAGTTCTACCCTGTTCTAGATGTTTCGAATGGTTCTAGAATGTTCCAGAAGGTATGGGTTTACATCGAAGTCAAAGGATGTTTCCAGAACATTCGACCACCTTCTAGAAACATCTAGTGGGTCCGGCCGAGGTATAAAAAGGGGCGCCGATCGGCGACCGAGTCAGTCTAGTTTTGACTACGATCGAGGCGACTCGAAGTGAAATACAAGCGATATCTAAGTGAGTTCTACGTGTGATTAAGAGTGTGTATAAGTGTTAAAGTGTTAAGTAGTGTTTTGTGATTGTTTTAATTTGTGATTTGTCTGTGAATAAAGTTGTATTTGGTTTTAATTGGTGTTAATTAATTTATCCCAATACCCAGCTCGTAACATTATTTATGAAATTATGTATGAACACTGGCAAATCTAGTAATGTATAAAGTAAGTTATTTTATTTATATCACTGTTTAACTATTATTATCATGTGATAAGCTTGTTTATGTACAGATTTTTCAGCACGTCTAAATTACCTAGTTTTTGGAACGATGTAGCATTTTGTATGTTACACACATTTTACAACAGAATGAGGCAGTTTTATTGACCTCAACATGTTCTTAGAGATATTGTCCACAAACTTATCGCATGAAATAGCTGTAGTAACATATTTTTGATCAAAAATTGGATGCTGAAAGTTGACAAAAAATATTGTGTAATAGCTCAAATTTCGAATCACCCGGTCGACTCAGCTGATGTGTCATGTGTCAAAATATTGTCGTGCAGAGTGGTTAAACTCAAAGACCCCAAACTTGTAGCTATCTCAAACAAGCCATCTTTTTTCACGATTACAAACTTCCTCCACAGTTCGGCATACTAGCGTGCACAGCGAACACAGATCAGTACTGCCGGCAAGTAGCCTACAACCAGCCAGTGATCATCGTCCAACACGGAGCCAAAAGGAACGCGTACAACGGACGAGACTATGAAAAACAGCTGCTTGACTTTATTGATATGATTATTGAGAGTGGAGGTGAGTAACCATTTTATTTACATCTCTCATATTCGGTAAGTAGGTCCTTATTACCCCCAAATGGGGCTTGTAGGTAACCAATTAGCGCTCTAGGGTAATAATTAGTGTCCGACCGAAACTGATTTTTCAGCCGAAACCGAAACCGAAACCGAACTTTCGGCCTAGCTCTCAGTTTCGGCCGAAACCGAAACCGAAACTTTAAAAAAAAATTAAATTTTCGATTATTTTAAATTTTTTTTTGTTTGTTTTTACATTTGTTAACACTTAAGAAAAAGTGTATAATTATACAGGAATTACAGGATGACTGAAGACCGATTTTGTCGAAAACGAAAACTGCATCATTGGATTTTAGAAAAATCAATAGTGCTGGTCAGGAATCGAAACCGCAGATTTTGGAAAAAAAAACACACATTATTACACCATTCGATAGTGTTGCTAATAAGCTCAGATAAAACAAATAGGCAGATAGAGCGCTCAGAACACGCGAGTGGGTCCACCAAAGTTACTACTAAATCAAAAGTTGCTACGAACTCGCGACAGTACCAAGCTACGCATCGTCTCGCTCACACGTCACTAGTGATTTGCCATTTTATGTCAAAACATGCCGTCTTGTGTGTTTAAACACTGCAAAAGTTGTTCACAAAAAGAAAGAAAACAAGATGGAATATCTTTCCACAGGTAACTCTTGTTATTTTTATTGTTTTGGTATTTATTTTCCATAAAATATTTTCGGCTCACTTGAAACACAAAACCTTAACAGTAAATCGTCTGTGTTGCTAGTTTATGACGGGTAAATTACCCTGAATTAGAGGAATGTGTATTGTGCATTAAAAATATCGATCAAATTCGTCAAAACAACTGCACAGTCGTAATCTATAGTACCTATACAACATTAGTTTTTGCTTATGCGAAACCTGAAACACGTATCTAGTATTTTTATGTAAAGAATCCATGTACAGTCGACAAAGTGGAATCATGACCCATTTTGACAATAAATCGTTTGAATCTGTCAAATTGACAAAGATCAAAGTTGTTACCATGGATATGTATGTTTACGCGAATGTGGACCTAATTGTATTTGAATGTCTCTGGGAAAATAAGCTTATGGTGGGTCATAATTCAACTTGTGATGGTACATGGTACATTTCGAAATTTGAGCTTATTGTGAGAATTAAATAGGTAAGGAGTAATTAAATAGGTAGTAAGTAATTACGCATATTAACTTTTATTCCTTATTATTATTCTGATAAATAATAAATACTACACGCTTATGCTCTCTAGGTATAACCATAAAGCAAAATAGCGTTTCCAATTAAAAAAAAATGTAGTACAGTATTTGAGAGCAATGTAACTGAACAAAAATGTGGGAGTATTTCTCAATATCTGGCAACCATAAACGCACACAGATGCACGTGTCCGTACACGGCGCCTCTTATCTGCCGCGCACACATAAATAAAAACTGTGGTCGCTTTGTTGTTCGCGCACGTTCTATCTGCCTATTCCTTCATCTGAGCTAATAAGGATCAAATTCTGGAAATAATGTTATACGGCAAACTTATGGAACAAATAGGTTTCTAAGAAATTGCTATTTTTCTATGTTATTTAACTTCTACTGAGCCATAATCTATATTTTCTGCCTTGACGATTGATAAGTTCAGATATATTTTATTATTATATGAATATACAAGACTTACTCTTGGCAGTAAACTAGAAAACATAACCTCAACTCACGATTAAATGAACGGTGGCGAACAGCGCCGGGCCCCGCCGTCAAGCAAGCACGTGTTGGCTACGAATGTTACCGAACGACGCACGAAAATTGACGAACACTTGAGTTTCGTCAGGTTTCGGTTTCGGCAAAGTTTCGGCCATGTTTTGGCCGAAACCGAAACTAGGGCCGAAACTAGATTATTTGGCCGAAACCGGCCGAAACCGAAACCGAAATTTCGGTCGGTCACTAGTAATAATGTAGCTAGAAAAACCCTAGGGCAGCAAGTAATTTATAAAAAAAATCTTCATTCTTTCTAAAAATTCGCGTACATCTAACCATCATACTGGCAAGTCAGAACTAGACATCATGCATTGAGCCCAATGACAAAAGAGGTCGATTCGCTATTCAGCCTTGTCTTCGTATGAGTTAATAGTCATCAATTTTAAATATCGAACGGCGAAGCTCAATTCCGTTCTTGAAAAATAAAAAAAAAAGATGAAAAAAGGCGGGAATAGAAAACTTTTACTTTAAATACTTATTGTTTGTTTTTGGGATTTTTTTTTAAGTAAGTAATAGTGTTTTATTCTTGTAATGCCGGTTTTTTTCTACTTACCTACCTCACAATCGAGATGTAAGGGTGAAAGAAAGAAAAAAGTTTTTATTGGACTCACACAGGACAGAAAAAAAAGGTTGCACTCCAGGAGTGCCGGTAGAAGTGAAAACTTTTTTGTTACTATGTTTTATTTTTAATTTGAATGACGTCTTACTCATTTTCGATCAGGGTCACGTGACCCTGACGCGAGTTTTGGTCACGTGACCCTGACGCGAGTTTTAAATTTTTTACCCATTACAGAAAAAGTGTACAACGCCGCTAAAGAAGTTTTCACTTCAACAACAACAAATGAATACTTAATAAAAAATAAAACAGAAAACATATTAAAGAAAAAAAAAACCACAGTATGCTGCAAAGATGCGTCCTGTACGAGGCCAAAAGGCCACTATCTCAGCATATGCTGTGACCTAAAAAAAGTCACAGCGCTGGTATTCTGGTATTCTGGTGCTCCCACATCTAACGACGCGGATTCGGATTTTTCCTTCGCCCTTTCTCTTTCTGTCGCTTAGAACTGCCATTTGCTAGACCGAGACAGAAAGCATAATGCGATCGCATGCGATGGAATCTTCAAGGCGGCCGCGTGCTATCGCATTGTCTCGCTCTAGCAAATAGCATTTCTAAGCGACAGAAAGAGAAAGGGCGACGGAAAAATCCGAATCCGCGTCGTTAGATGTGGGAGCACCCTAAAGCAGAGTAGTTAGTTCGGGCGAAGCATCGATTGCACCCTCGAACAATAGACGCCCTCGCTGCGCTCTTGCGCCTAATATATCTCGGGCTGCAATTGATGCCTTACAGCCCTTGGCTACTAATCTAATATTATATTCCATCAGCGTTTTTATAAATTGTGGAGTTGATATCGATAGAATTACGTTATTGAACTACCATAGTCTGATAATAACTTGCAACTGCCAGGATAGGACGGTCAAAATCTATACAAAAGATGTATTTTTTGAGTGTGTTATTTGGACCTATTATGGTTTTTTATATTGTATAATAAAATGGGAGCAGTGGTGGCCCAGTGGTATCGGCCTCGACTTACGTGTATAGGTCGTGAGTCCGAACCCAGCCTGCGGCGCAATACGTTGTTTTTTTTATATAGGTATTTGTTTTATCACATCTGCTCTCAACATGGTGAAGGAAAACATCTTGAGGAAACCGGCATGTCTTAAAACCATCAGATTCGAAGACATGTGACATCCACCAACCCGCTCTGGGCCCGCGTGGTGGATTATAGTCCACTCCCTCTCACGGAGAGGATGCCAATGTCCCAGCAGTGGGAACATTTATAGGCTAATGATGATGATTATATTGTATAATTACACAAGTTTACCAACTCTCAAAAAAAATTATAGACTATTTCAGATATATAATATAATTGTAGGCAATTCAATTTCGATACAATTCGGTCCTTTTTACCCGACTGCGCCAGGAGGGTTATTTAATAAATATAACACTATTACATATTACCTACGTACTGACATATTTGATCAGAGATTTCCAATTAAAAAAACATATTATTTAAACAGACTTAGAGTTAAACGAGAAACAAGTCCTGGAAATCTTGGACGCGTCTTCTCGGGAGCATGCGTGGCTGGTAGCATACCTGCCGACGCACTGCGGGACCTTCTGCGATGACCTGGCCTACGAGTGGATGATCGTCGCTAAGAAGGTATAAACAAACCCTTTCTTTTTAGGGCTCCGTAGCCAAATGGCAAAAAAAGGAACCCTTATAGATTCGTCATGTCTATCTGTTCGTCTGTATGACACAGCCACTTTTTTTTTAGCGATAGGCTCGCGTTTGACCACTATCTCGACTAAACATTGACCTCTTTACATAAACTGGTAAATAATATTCAGAAACTAAATTTTATCAGACTTACTTTTTTCTTATTGTGAGTGAGAGAAACAAATGAGTTCTCCCACTCAGGGCAGGGTGGGAGGAACTGCCAGACTCGTACTGACTAAAATCCACGGTGTCCTTCAGTGGCCTTTTACGTTCCAGACTTACTACAACTAGTTAAACACTTGTCAAAAATAAATAGTGTAATAGCAAAACGACCCTTATATCAACGTCAAATGCCGTTTTGCAGTTTTTAGTTATTAAGTAATTTTACCAAAATCTCTTTATTAGGTATAGATACTTGATTAGCATGAGGTTAAAAAAACAGTCCCCATATATCAGTGGGACATTACCGCTAATATAGAAAATGATTTTAGACAGTATCTATGAAGAAAATCAAATTATTTAAAAATTTATCGTCATATTTACAGCTCCGGCCACTAGACTTCGTGCGCGTAGGCATTTTGAACTGCGCGAACAACCCAACAGGGTTCTGCGCAAATATTCGCTCAGCGACCGCGCGACTCTATCCTATAGCTTCTGGACAGCACTACAGGTTTGTCTCCACTCTTTACATATAAACTTTTGCTGACGACAGAAAAAATGTTAATTAAAATGATAGGTTAAATATAAAAACTAATAGAAAGAAAGAAAATAAGTTTATTTGGCAAGCCTTAACACAATTACAGTTAAAATTACTAGAATACACTGAATGTAGGTACCGTGTGCCCTCACGGCTGTGCCAAATAGGCTCAGTTCAGCATAAAGCCAGGCCACAGGCTGGGTGCCTGACGCTGGTTTTCAACTGAGCCTTGCGAGACGTCACAGATGTAAATCACCTTTATAAAAAAAAACCCAAAATAGTCGCACTAAAATAAAATAATGTTGTTTTTTTATGAATACTTGATAGTCATCATTGATCATACTATTTTTCTTCATAATAATTTATCTTCTCTCATCCAAAATTGAGTGTCTGTTTCTTCTATACTTTTATATGATTAGTTTATTATTTTTAGTTTATTATCTCAAAGGGGTGACCACTCATCTTTTTTTTCTTATCCCTTATTTTTAAAGTGTCCATAATAAGGCGAATATCTATTTAATATCCTAATGTATATTTTGCTTTTAGTGTAAATCTACAGCACCTTGCGCAGGCGCCGTACATATTGGAATGGGCGCTCGGCTTCATAGACGACTCGGTACAGAAGCTCAACTGGCAAACATTCTCCAAACAAGTAATTGCTGAAGAATTGAACCCCACTGGGTAATAATAACAACTTTTACTTATGATTGACTAAGTAAAGATAAAAAAAAAAACATTTTTGGAATGATAGAAAGAAGGGAATTTATGTCACACACGTTTAAGTTAAGATTCATCATTATCAGCCTATAATGTTCCCACTGCTGGGACAAAGGCCTCCTCTCTGTAAGAGGGAATGGGCCATAATCTACCACGCGGTCCCAGTGCGGGTTGGTAGATGTCACATGTCCTCGAATTTTTGGTTATAGGACATACCGGTTTCCTCACGATGTTTTCCTTCACCGTTTTGAGAGCAGTGGTATTGATATAAATTACACAAAGTAATGCGCCTGGCGGGTCTCGAACCCACGACCTACAACTCGTAAGTCGGGACCGATACCACTGGGCCACCACACTTGCAAAACACAGAAACACGCCTTATGGCGTCCATCCAAATGGTGGGCAGACGATCTTATGAAGACCACAGGATCACGCTGGATGCAGGCCGCTTACAACCGGTTCTATTGGAAGTCTATAGGCAGTGCCGTATTATCCATAAGGCACTTTAGGCCAGTGCCTAGGGGCCCGCTATGACCAGGGGCCCAGCACTGCCGATTAAAAAATTAAAAAAGGGCATTGTGTGGTTTTATGAAACCACGGTAAAAGTGAAACTTTTTTCACATTATTTAATAAGGTAAAAGCCTCCATTATTGACTCTATTGAGAGTGAATGTCTGAATTTTTTAATTGTGTTGAAATTAGTCTAATTTTATTTTTGTATTAGACATTTTTATTAATTTATTAGTAACTTGTATAATTTTTTTAAATACTCGTATATAATCGCATAAATGACAAATATATTAGGTGTGGGTATTATTGACATGGTAAAAGGTATGTTATTGACAAATTGTGTTGTTGTAGTATGAAAAAGGGAGAGCCCGAAATGAGCTATGCCTTGGGGCCCCGAGATGGTTAATCCGGCCCTGTCTATAGGGGGGACTATGTGCAGCAGTGGACGTTTTACGGCTGATACGATGACCTCTTCATTTAATTTGACGAATTTGTACGGTGTGTAGTGGCTGAACGATCAACTTCCCTTCTCGAGTTTGATCTCCTCGGAACAAATATGTCTATGATCTACAAGTGGTAGTTCCGGGACTGGGTGTTTGTATATGTTTTTAAACGCACCCACGATACAACAAAAGTATTCCTAGTGTAGAGCAACGTGTTTTTTTTTTATAAAATACATTGATTTGCGATTCGCAGCGAGGATCGCTTTTACAAGAGTTCCAGGTAAATGATATTGGTAATTAATATTGACTTTCACAGAACCAAGAAACCTTGGCTGGTGTACTTTCACTCTCCGAGATGTTACAGCTGCTATGAAAAGTTTTCAGACTTCGCAGTAGCGGGCATTGTGAGTATTCTAATCTCATAATTAGTTAGGCTGCGTTTCCACTGAGGCGGAGCGGAGAGCGATTCACCAAGCACACGGTTTGAGTGGAGAAGAGATGTGGATTTCAAGCCGTGTGATTGGTGAATCGCTCCCCGCTCCGCCTCAGTGGAAACGCAGTCTTACGCATAATTTGAGCGATGCTTTAGTGGCTTTTGTTACATGTTCAACCAGCTTTTACACCAAGCTTCCTGCCCTCCACCTACGAAGGAAGGAGTCATTTGATGATTTAGGTCCCGCAAATCTCTGTACCAAAACTCATCAAAAGCTGTCTTTTAGATGAGCGTAACAAACAAACTCTTTCACATTTATAATCTAAACTTATAACATTATAAAGCTGAAGAGTTTGTTTAGTTGAACGCGCTAATCTCAGGAACTGGTCACATTTGTTTTTATGTTGGATAGCCTGTTTATTGAGCAAGGTTATAGGCTGTATAACATCACGATACGACCATAGCTGAGCAGCGAAGGTGAAACCACGGGGAATACTAGTTATTTTTTTTATAACCAAACTTTTTTTCTCTTACAGTTACTAAACAACGCAGTTCAACTGGGCAAAGTGAACTGCGTTACCGAACGAGGCGTCTGCCAACATGAACAAATTATGAGCTACCCGTCTTTAAAACTATATCTCAACAGGAACCAACGCCAAAGATTTAGCACAGTAATCTCCATACAAATTAGAGACTATGAGAGTATTTTACAAGAGATAAAACCTCTTTTGAGGAGGTATGATGCGAATCTCCTGGCTGGAATAGAGCCTAGTGTACGGAAAAGTTTTAATATCAAACATGATGAGTTTTAGTTGAATCTCTGGAAGATATTTTCATGTATCCTGTATTGCAACTGCAAGTGTTTGTTTTTTTTTTCAAATCTTATAATAGAAGTTTACGGAAATGAATTGAAAATCTGTTTAGTCCGTCAACAAAACTATTCAAAAATAATGAACACGTATTTTTTTTTAAACAATAAATATTGGACTAGAGATTCCATACGACACCACTGGTGGTGTCGTTTTGGTGGTGTCAAGTTGAAGGAAAGGCACGTGTCGGCACTGTTGTGTGGGGATAGGCCTTAATAGTCTACACGAGACTATGGGCGCGTTTAGCCAATACAACATCTTGGCAGCACTAAAAGAAACATGGCGGCTGCTTAGGCTGAGAAGTGTTTCACTCTCGTCTGAACTCAGCATGGTTTCAGCCGATAATTTAGTCAGCATTTATCTGAATGCTGTTCAGCATTTTTCGATTTCTGTCTTGTTTGTATACTTTGTATCGGCTAAATGCACCCTATTCCTGTGTCTCGTGTCATCTCGCTCCCACTTTCAACGACTATGATGCCGTGAACGCCAACGTTCAAGGCATCATAGTCGTTTGCTATTTAATAATAATAGATAGCATTTAATTAGACTCGATTAGAAACTAATATTGAGGCTTACAACTCGAAATCACAACTCGCATACTAATTTTTAATTAGATAGTACAATGTGACACTAATTTTGTTACCTATTATTAAATAATAGTTCAATTTTTTTCTAATTCTTTTTTCCTATTCTATAATAAGTAATTCTTAGTATGTACTTATAATTTTATACCTATGTTTACTGATGGTTCTCTAGAAAAGTATAATTAAGTAAACTATCTGCATTTTCTTATAATCTCAAAGGGTATGTTACACCAGTAATGATTAATTATTATAGTTAGGAATAGGCATTTATTTTGTGATATTACGCTAATGTATTTTATTATTTTTAATTAAAAGACATGTATTATGTCATGAATACAATAAGTCGTTAAAAGACATGTAATACAGTCATGTTTGAAAAAAACTTCCTGTAGTAAAGACACCAGCAGGTCGACCTACTATCTTATCAATCAGTGTCCGTTTCGACCGCGCGGCCACGACGTTTTTTTTAAATAAAAACCATCCCAAGTTTTTGTAAAAAAATGTAAAAGTCGATTCCCAAAAACCATAAATTTGTCAAAGCAATGGTTAAAAAGTTATAAGGGTTTGAACGTGGCCGCGCCATCGAAACTTTCCGAACCGCGCGGCCATGGAGATCTTTAAAACTAAGAGTCGCAAAGACCTGAAATTTTGGGAAATAGTAGATTGAATTTGTAAACCAAATGTAAAAATATAGAAAAAAATCCTGTGTTTATATTTTAGGAGCTGCAAGGCTAAAACCTCATGGCCGCGCCATTGAAACGGTGACGAACACGTTATCGCCGATATCTCGCTGAAAAAACATCTCAGACGTTTGAAGTTCTTTGTAAAATATAGATTTTAATTTGTCGAAACATGTAAAAATACAACAAAAAATCCTAGGATTATATTTTAGGAGCTATAAGACTAAAACCCCATGGCCGCGCCATCGAAACGTTGAAAATTTAGTTTTTCACCAATATCTCGCTGAAAAAGCATCGCAGAGGTCTGAATTTTTTTGTAAAACCTAGATTTGAATATGTCGAAACTACCAAAAATACAAAAAAAAATCCTAGGTTTATGTTTCAGGAGCTGTTGAACAAAATCTCTAATACATCTTTAATATCTCGATTAGGGTGACCACGGATTATTATTTACAGAGAACTTTCCACCTATTTTTATATTAGAAATGATATTATCTCAAGGATTCGAATTTAAATGAAACAATAAGGTACGTAAAAAAATAATGTTATTTCTTTAAAAATCACAGATTGTTGGCTTACACTAGGACATACATTTCTTTAAAAATCACATAAGTCACAGATTGTAAGCTTACACTAGGACATACATTTCTTTAAAAATCACATTAAACACAGATTGTTGGCTTACACTAGGGCATACATTTCTTTAAAAATCACATAAATCACTCATACGCTAAATACTTAATGTACAAGAAAACTTGAATTTCGCGGGCTATCATTACGGTTCCACCAATGATACTTGGTGGAATCCTTGAGATAATATCATTTCTAATATAAAAATAGGTGGAAAGTTCTCTGTAAATAATAATCCGTGGTCACCCTAATCGAGATATTAAAGATGTATTAGAGATTTTGTTCAACAGCTCCTGAAACATAAACCTAGGATTTTTTTTTTGTATTTTTGGTAGTTTCGACATATTCAAATCTAGGTTTTACAAAAAAAATCAGACCTCTGCGATGCTTTTTCAGCGAGATATAAAAACTAAAATTTCAACGTTTCGATGGCGCGGCCATGGGGTTTTAGTCTTATAGCTCCTAAAATATAATCCTAGGATTTTTTGTTGTATTTTTACATGTTTCGACAAATTAAAATCTATATTTACAAAGAACTTCAAACGTCCGAGATGTTTTTTCAGCGAGATATCGGCGATAACGTGTTCGTCACCGTTTCAATGGCGCGGCCATGAGGTTTTAGCCTTGCAACTCCTAAAATATAAACACAGGATTTTTTTCTATATTTTTACATTTGGTTTACAAATTCAATCTACTATTTCCCAAAATTTCAGGTCTTTGCGACTCTTAGTTTTAAAGATCTCCATGGCCGCGCGGTTCGGAAAGTTTCGATGGCGCGGCCACGTTCAAACCCTTATAACTTTTTAACCATTGCTTTGACAAATTTATGGTTTTTGGGAATCGACTTTTACATTTTTTTACAAAAAATTGGGATGGTTTTTATTTAAAAAAAACGTCGTGGCCGCGCGGTCGAAACGGACACTATCAATCAAACAAATTTTGATAAGGTTGAAAATCTAAATCTGTTAAAGTTTGTTGGATTAAGGTAGGTTGATATGCTGGCGTCTGTACAATAACAACACAAGTATAAATGTTTTTTTATGTACAGACATCAGCCCGTCAAACTATCTCTTAAGATTTTCTCAATTCTACCTTCTACTTGAAACTATAAAGTTGAAAATCTAATATAGAAAGTTGACAGATTGTGGTAAGGTTGTTGAGCTGCGTGTCTAAAATCGCCACTAGCAATTTTGAGATTGTAATTTATCAATTATCTACCCTATGGCTTGAGCAATAGAATCGAATATTCCATTTTATGGTAATTTTGTTAGAAACTTGCTATTGTGGCATCTATAGCTAATTCTTATGTTTATGTGTTAAATTAGGGAAAAAATCAATCCGTGTTCTACATTTTAGATATGACTAGTCAAAGACAGCTATCTAATTTATAATTTTATAATATTATACTAATTTTCTTTATCACCAATAAAAGAATCACACTGCAGTCTTAGTACTATTTATTTAAGCTTCCATAATCAAATTCAAATTATTATAATCTAGTGAATAGCTGGCATCTTCACAAACAGCATCTGAAACCAACAAAGAATTTAAGAAATGTAAAAATGTAGTTACCCATATAAAAATATTAATGGGAGCTCTAAGAGACCACTTATAAAACGGCCACAAACTGTAATGTAATGAATTAAAAAGAAAAATGCCCCCTAATTTTTTTTACTCCCTTGTAGAAGAAGACTCCAAGTAAATAAAATTAAGTGACCAAAAGGAATCATTTTTTTTGCGAAAGTTACGCATGACTTACATCATCATTCCTATTCAACTGAGCATCAATAACCTCCTGGTCCACACTGCATGGGAGAAAGAAATCTACTAGCTCAAACATTCCCTTGGAATCCAGCACCAAACGATCTTCACCAACCTCCAAGTTCAGATCTTTTAGACTTATCTGAAATATAAAGTTTACAAAGATTAAAAAAAAAAACAAACAGGTTTATATGTATACTCCTTTTATAACAGTTTTTTTTTTTTGTTTATGGCTAAGTTCATATGACCACTTGTAACAAGCAAGATCAAAATAAATAGCTTTCCTAGTAGCGGCCGGCATGTAAGTTGGCAAGAGTCGTTAGATGCGCAGAAATCATTTTGTAGATCTCTTTGGTGGTCATGCGGGTCGCGGGGTATGAGGTAGTGCCGATCCGAGCACGCGATTGGTGCGTCACTCGTCTTTGCCCCTCGCACCCAGTATATGCACTCTCGCTTACACTTGCGTGCCGCTAAATGCGTTGCACAAACTTACGCCCACAACACTATAATCTTGCCAACTTACATGCCGGGTACTGTATACATAAACCAGTGGTGCAAGTTTTACAATCTTGTATCCTGCATCACAGTCATGTGTGCTTAGCCTTATACTTATCAATAAATACATACAGAAGAAGGTATTTTAAATTCAGCCAGTAAGTATTCAATCTCTCCGGTGGGTGGTTCACGCCGCAGTCTGTACTCAAGTTCCCTCTTCACAGCAGCTGGAACACTGCGTTTCTGAACAGCACCCTTATCATCCAATTCCTCAATCAAAGGTGCTTTCACCTCATTCTCCGTTCCAGTCTTTACTCCCCTTATTTGAATTCTATGACACTGCAAAGTACCAATGGACTTTCTATTCTTCAAAATG
The DNA here is from genome assembly GCA_036375495.1 of Agrotis segetum. Classification (NCBI taxonomy): domain Eukaryota; kingdom Metazoa; phylum Arthropoda; class Insecta; order Lepidoptera; family Noctuidae; genus Agrotis; species Agrotis segetum. The sequence goes on along the minus strand of JAQSVV010000073.1, from coordinate 123,677 downwards.
GTGTACTTGTGCATATCTAATTCAAACTGATACTTGTCTTGCAGACCTTCAAAGACAACAGTGAGGAAGAATGTTTGGAACAAGTCATCCTTTTCAATCTTTTTGAAGAATTCTGGGTTTATAGCAACATCGTAAACTGTAGCTGGAGCTCCAGATTTGTCAGGTTCCGTTCTCCCTTCTCCAATGCTCATAGGCACACGGTAAGAGGATGGATCCTCAGAACTAAGGATTTGCATAAGCTCTTCATTGCTGATATCCCTTGGACATATTATGGCATCAGTCAGGCAAATGTTTACAAATACCTTCTTATTATCTGGCTTTGTAAAAGTTTTCACACAAAAGCCTGTAAAAAATAATTTGCGTTTTGCAATTTAATGAGGCCTGGTACACTACGCACGATGGCATGTTATGCTAAATATTACGTTACCTGGTGTAGGTTTCACAAGTTTAGAAGGAATTGTTTGTACATTAGATAGCAGCTTGTTGAATTCCTCTTCAACTGGGTTCTCCTGAACAGAAAATAATAAGCTAGGCATAAAAAAAAATGTGGTTTGCGCTTTTGCAGGATTGTTCTGTTAAAAATTTAAAACTTACTGGTATAATTCGCATATTCTTCTCCATTATTGTTGGATCAACGTCCAAAGTTATTGACTTTTTTGTCATATTGTTTAGTTTCTAGGCAGTTTTGGCTAGCAACGAATAACGAATTCAGCAAAATAGTTTTTTCCAAAAAGATCCAAACAAAAATTCAAGTGTCACAATCACAATAGAACCGGCTGACATTGACAGTGACAATAACAGACTACAATACCATAGATTTTTGTTATTCAGCTCAAGAAGTTCAAAATATAGGGAGCGAGTGCTGGTAACATTAAAACAGTGTGCCTGTTTTTCTTAGAAAGAGAGGCACACAATAGAAGAAAAAAGAAAAAACCTTAACAATGTGGTAAGGTTTTTTCTCTTTCCTTCTATTGCTGTGCGTAGGGTGACCAATATTGTGAATAAAACCACAGAGCCTGGAAATGATAAACAGTCTACATGGACCTAAAAAAAAAGGCGGACGGAACTTCACTAAGAAACGATTGAAGCACAACAATGACGGCGGTGTTTATATGTGTGAGTTTGTATAGGGATGCCAGATGAAGGAAAAAATTACCCATTTTTAAACAATATTTAATTAAGATCTCCCTTGAACTTAAGTTTAATTACAATTTTTTTGTGACAGATACCTATTTTTAAAATAAAGGTAAAATAATTTAAGCACATTGGATATAAAATATTTACAACTTGTTTAATATTAATAAAGTTTTACAATCCCTTTCAAAGTTTTGTAGACTTGTCTTTTGCTATTGACACATCTAGAAATCCCTTCTAATTTACTTAAATGGTGAAAACGAATTTTAAGTATTTTTCGCCTATAAATATTTTAAAGCTATTTTATGTTTCATTCCTACACGTCTACATTCCTATTCCATGTCTACACTCCCTTATTATTTTGATACAATCATTTTTCCATGCTAGAAATTGTAAAAATACTTCTAATTTACTTAAATGGTGAATGGAAGTATGAACGAATGTTTAAGTATTTTTCGCCTATAAATATTTAATTAAAGCTATTTTATGTTTCATTCCTACACGTCTACATTCCTATTCCATGTCTACACTCCCTTATTATTTTGATACAATCATTTTTCCATGCATCATTTGCCGTGGGGAAACTTGTAAAAATACAGAAGAATACAATAACGATAAATAGTAACAAAATATAAATCTCCCAATTTTAAAATAATTTGAACCTTGAAATAGTTGCAACACTGATTGATTTCGAGATGTTTATAAATTTTATTGACGTAAAATCGAGAAATAAGCTTCAAAATGACATGTTTAACTATGAAAAATGATCCCCTGGCTTTTTTAATTGAACTACTATGGCTTAGACAACTTTTTGCAACACATGACGGCATACTTTGATTTTTATTAGACAAAATAACACCGTATAAAACCGCGAGTGTCGTTCGAAGCGTAATGGCCGACGACTGACTTACTATGGTGTGAATGTGTGTGTGCTGGCTTGTGTGGACAAGCGCACTGACTTACTATGGGTGCTTCAATTCTTTCTTAGTGAAGTTCCGTCCGCCTTTTTTTTTAGGTCCATGACAGTCTAAGTAATTTTGATTAACTTATTAAAGGAACAGTATCAGTATACAAGATCAGAAGTGGTGTCAATTCAATTATGTAAATTCCATAGCAAAGTAATAAAACAAAATATGGGTTGAAAATGTCTTCAACGGATTATCAGTCCATATAAAGGAAAAAAGCCCTTTTTTTAATATACCAATGACTTTCATTAAAAATGGTATAATCCTCAAATGCTGTATCATGGATACTCTATTAGAAAGAAACAGAATGCATTATAGGTGCCTTTCATCCACTCAAGGTCACCGATTTGAGATCATTTTTCTAGTAAGAAGCACGTACTCCCTATATGTTAATCTCGTTTATTCAGCTCTATTCGGCCATGCATGTGCTCATGCTTATATGAGCACACGCATGAGTATGCTTGGTTTCGAGGCACATGCCATTCACTGACAAAGTGGCAAAAAAATGTTTTTTTAGACACACAAAAATATGTGCATGTAAGTAAGATTTCGGAGATTTTAACAAATTATACCTTTTCTATGTGAGAGCTATTGGAGCGAATGTTTTGATCATTTTTATATTTAAAATTATACTTGTTTTTGCCGCTATTCATTTTTTGTTAAAGTCACAACATGTCACTAGCCTGCAAATTGCAAAACACGTAAGAAAATTTGAATTTTGCGGGCTGGTTGAGCATGTTACAAGGTTTATCTAGTCTGTGAAGGTATGACAGCTTTTCAAAAAACTGTAGAAAACCGGAAGTCGCCACTGTCTTCTCGCTACCAGCACTTTGAATGATTTTATTTAATTTTTTTTTCACTTGTTACTTTAGTTTTATGGCACAATAATGAATCTAACAAACCTGCGGTCTTTGTTTACATCAAATATAAAAGATTTTAAAACGTTGTCAGAAACAAAAAGAATAGTTCCGTTTCATTCCTTTCTGGCCAAGCGGATTTTGTTTTTTTTTTTAATAATTTATATCCATATTTTCAAAGTCGACTAAAAGTATGATTCGATTTAAATAGTATGTTAGTACTACTCTTTTGATTAGTAAGGTGATAACACGCCATCTCTAAATTAAACGTCATGGGAACTAGGTCGAAGGAATAGTCCATGTCTAACTTATTGGACTATTTTATTACTTTAGCGAGCCCTTCTCCATATAATTATTATCTAATTAGTGCGCCTAAAAATCGTACTGACGATGACAGTTATTTCTGAAAAATAGTTGGGTTTGTAAAAGCATCGGTGGAGAATCAATCGAAGGTAAGGGTATCATTCAGTCTTTAAAATTGTTTGCCATATTTTATGTATTTGAACTTTCTTTTATGAGTTTATGTTGCAATTAACTTTATATTTTTGCAGTCTATGCAGTATATAATCATTTAGTTGATCAACTCGTTATCTATTTTATTGTGAGAAATAAACTGTGTTGTGGCGAAAAAAAAAATGTAGACCTAGTTTGTCAGCTGTGTTAGTGAATGTAGAGATACGTATGCATAATAAGTACCTGTGTCGGTGTATTTACTTGTATTACAGGTATTTTTAATTTATGTTATGATGTAAAAGAACTTTTAAAATAACCAAAACTGGGCACTGCCATGCATAATCAACAAAATCTGAAAAATATCAAATAATCTAACTGATATTTCGTTTAAAATTTGATAATACAGTTGTATTTCTTCTGTGTTTCTTGTCATTTGGAAGTTTAAAGCAGCATCATTTAATTTAATCAACTTTTACATTAATAATTTATTAATATTTTCAGATAAACATTTTTAAGTAATAGAATTTGCAATCATGTCCATCAAAATGTTACATATTTGTGATAAATATAAAATTTAATTTAAATATTCAATTTATAAAAGTACTGAATACAAATCTTGTAGATGAGTAAAATCACAGATAGGTAAAGAAAGTTCTATGAATCTAGGAAGTAGACATGTAGGCACACAATAATTGCAGTTACATGATAAATACATGCCTAGCAGTGTAGTTTATTTAATGTATGTAGTACCAGCTATGTTTTAAAGCAGTTTTTAACTTAAAACTGGCTATTTTGTGCCACACCCTCAATATTTCAAAAAAGGAATCATTACCTTGATTTATTCAAATCCAAAAAGAAAGAATTCAATAAAATAATAGCACAGACTATTTCTTAAACTTGATTACAAGTAAAACCTGAAAAGAGAAAGGCTTCTACGAAAGCCTTCAAGGTTTGAACTGAGATGTTCATTAATGAATGAACTCAAGATTACCTCAATAACTTGACTGAAATCATTATTGTTATCTAAATGTCATTCAGTGATAAGAATATAATGTGAACTGTTTAACTGGACCAAGCATTGCATAATTATACTATGTACACAAATGAAACATTTTTGTAATAGACAGTCCATTAAAAAAAAAGCCTATTTCCCAACTAATTATACCTTTATTGCTTTATTTATTATTCTTTACAGGTATGCCTTTATATATTCAGACTATTATAATTATGAATATTGTGTTATTATGAGAGTGCCAGTAGCAATTCACAAACAATACCTTTTAATTGTCATTTCATCAAATGGTATTCAACCTCTTTGCTGTTTATGTCAAGTAAGAGCAGAAGAAAAGAAAAAAAGAAAACAAATGTGAAAAAAAAGGAGAAGGTTCTCAATTCGACATGTATATTTTTTTTTTTACTAGGAAACAATCTATTTATGGCATAGCCAGCGGGTCATAATGGCCGATAAACACAGCCTGAACTATGATGTGAGAGAGTTAAAGTTAGGTGCTAGTTTCACCAATAACAAGGCTTCTCAATACCACACAATCAAATGTAAGTACTATTTGTATTTTTATTTTTTTTGTTAGTGAGGCCGTGAATTATTTTTTGCAAGGTTTTAATGTTTAACTAGCAAGGTTTAATGGATTTGCATATAAGATTATTAGTGTCTATATTAATTTGTGAACTTCCTTTAAAAAAAAACCTGGTGTGGTTGTTTTTAACTCGTCCAACATCCTTTGAAATAATGAAACATCCTTAGAAAAAATGCTTTAATTTTTTATTTATTTTTGATCCACCGGTGTATCATAAGGATGTTTGAGGGTTTAAAGCTGGTAATTGAGCACCCTTCACCATTTTGTTTGAAAAATAAGAAAAAAATGATTCAAACCTTGAGAAACCTCATGTGCACTTTTAAATCTATGATGGATACTTAAATCATTCCAATAAACCTTAAATTAAACCATAATTCAATATAATTTCCCATAAAATATCAACAAAATCAAGTTTTTATCAGTTCATTGATGCTAAAAAACCATGTCATGAACAATAATTACAATTTCATTCATGGTTTTATCATCAGCAATTTTATTTCATTCAATCTTTCCATGTTAACATTCAATTATGTTGTCACTAATTGAACAATTACAATGGTATAAAAAAGTTTTGATTAGTGTTATGACTAAGACTTTGTAGGTTTCTTTTGTAGAAATGTAAATCGTGTCATGCTTTAATAAGTTGCCAGTACTTTTTGGGTGTGGTTATTTTTTTTTCTGTAGGGATTGCCTCCTTTGGTTGGCATTCTGCCAGTGTCCTTTGCTTATCTAAAAAACCTATTCAAATTTACAAAACTTACAATTTGAGGTCATTGAATAATTGTATGCTAAATATTTTATAAATATTAAACGCATTAACGCATGCGTAGCGAATTTTGAAAATGCTAGTTTAAAAAAACCAGTTTTATTACAAAACTTTTCTTTATCCGCCCTGACTTCGAACAAAAAACAAATGACAGAAATATCTAGTTCTAGTAGTAGAACACAACAAAAAAGAAAAATCCAATTTGTTACAGTTGTTCTCGAGTTATGCGCGTACAGACAGACACAAGTGAAATTAATATGTAAAGATTGACAAGTTGTTAACTTTTTCCAGATGACTTCAAGCCTGCGTCAGTTGACGTTAACAAAATGGCAACTGTGGATGTTGGAACAAATAATCAAGTGACCGTCACTGTGCCACATTTAGGTTTGTATTTTTTTTATTTTGCCACTATCTTGGGGTATTGCTTTTTTTTATTTACACTTTGCCACTAATTAGGATGGCTAGATAGGCACTCACTCTATGTAAAATCCTGGTTATATTCGCTGCAACTGGTTAGATTGGAAGCCACTCCCAAATTAGTTGGGCAAAGGCTCGATAGATGATAATGATCATAGACGAAACAAACTTCTTCAACAAGTTGCTTACACTCAATTAAGGTGTCCGTTTCGACCGCGCGGCCACGACGTTTTTTTTAAATAAAAACCATCCCAAGTTTTTGTAAAAAAATGTAAAAGTCGATTCCCAAAAACCATAAATTTGTCAAAGCAATGGTTAAAAAGTTATAAGGGTTTGAACGTGGCCGCGCCATCGAAACTTTCCGAACCGCGCGGCCATGGAGATCTTTAAAACTAAGAGTCGCAGAGACCTGAAATTTTGGGAAATAGTAGATTGAATTTGTAAACCAAATGTAAAAATATAGAAAAAAATCCTGTGTTTATATTTTAGGAGCTGCAAGGCTAAAACCTCATGGCCGCGCCATTGAAACGGTGACGAACACGTTATCGCCGATATCTCGCTGAAAAAACATCTCAGACGTTTGAAGTTCTTTGTAAAATATAGATTTTAATTTGTCGAAACATGTAAAAATACAACAAAAAATCCTAGGATTATATTTTAGGAGCTATAAGACTAAAACCCCATGGCCGCGCCATCGAAACGTTGAAAATTTAGTTTTTCACCAATATATCGCTGAAAAAGCATCGCAGAGGTCTGAATTTTTTTGTAATGTAAACCTAGATTTGAATATGTCGAAACTACCAAAAATACAAAAAAAAATCCTAGGTTTATGTTTCAGGAGCTGTTGAACAAAATCTCTAATACATCTTTAATATCTCGATTAGGGTGACCACGGATTATTATTTACAGAGAACTTTCCACCTATTTTTATATTAGAAATGATATTATCTCAAGGATTCGAATTTAAATGAAACAATAAGGTACGTAAAAAAATAATATTATTTCTTTAAAAATCACAGATTGTTCGCTTACACTAGGACATACATTTCTTTAAAAATCACATAAATCACAGATTGTTGGTTTACACAAGGACATACATTTCGGACATGGACAGTAAAGAAAAGTATGTCCTAGTGTAAGCCAACAATCTGTGATTTATGTGATTTTTAAAGAAATGTATGTCCTTGTGTAAACCAACAATCTGTGATTTATGTGATTTTTAAAGAAATGTATGTCCTAGTGTAAGCGAACAATCTGTGATTTTTAAAGAAATAACATTATTTTTTTACGTACCTTATTGTTTCATTTAAATTCGAATCCTTGAGATAATATCATTTCTAATATAAAAATAGGTGGAAAGTTCTCTGTAAATAATAATCCGTGGTCACCCTAATCGAGATATTAAAGATGTATTAGAGATTTTGTTCAACAGCTCCTGAAACATTAACCTAGGATTTTTTTTGTATTTTTGGTAGTTTCGACATATTCAAATCTAGGTTTTACAAAAAAATTCAGACCTCTGCGATGCTTTTTCAGCGAGATATTGGTGAAAAACTAAATTTTCAACGTTTCGATGGCGCGGCCATGGGGTTTTAGTCTTATAGCTCCTAAAATATAATCCTAGGATTTTTGTTGTATTTTTACATGTTTCGACAAATTAAAATCTATATTTTACAAAGAACTTCAAACGTCTGAGATGTTTTTTCAGCGAGATATCGGCGATAACGTGTTCGTCACCGTTTTGCGCGTAATGGCGCGGCCATGAGGTTTTAGCCTTGCAGCTCCTAAAATATAAACACAGGATTTTTTTCTATATTTTTACATTTGGTTTACAAATTCAATCTACTATTTCCCAAAATTTCAGGTCTCTGCGACTCTTAGTTTTAAAGATCTCCATGGCCGCGCGGTTCGGAAAGTTTCGATGGCGCGGCCACGTTCAAACCCTTATAACTTTTTAACCATTGCTTTGACAAATTTATGGTTTTTGGGAATCGACTTTTACATTTTTTTACAAAAACTTGGGATGAGTTTTATTTAAAAAAAACGTCGTGGCCGCGCGGCCGAAACGGACATTCAATTAAGTAGGTATTCAATGAAAAAATAAAATTTTAATTCTGATTCTGATTCAAAATATGCAAAAGTATATATTGCGGTCAGTTGCATAGATCAAACAAACGCGTTGTTTAGGCGGCCTAAATCGACCGAGCTACATCGATCGATTTCATCGCTATTTTTGTTGTATCACATAAAAATTGAGAAATGGCTAATATTTCAGGATGGTGGCCATAATGTGGCATCTTCATCCACATCCTGATCTCATCCACAGCAGGGTATTGGCCTCTCTTTGATTATGCCAAGCTACAGTTTTCCCCCACCAACTTAATCGAGGATATATACGCGATAGCAAGAATGTAGCCTGCCCCTCTCACGGCGAACGTCGACACTCCAGTTTCCTATTTTTGGGACGCTATTCGGTGGTAGCTTCACTCCCTGCTGCCATCACAAGTTCTGGCATAGAAGCTTTGTAAAGATCTAAGACTAAGATAGGCAGTTGCACATAGTTAATATCAGTTATCAGTATCCATATAGCCGAAATGGTGGATGCCAATCCGGCCCCAGCATGCGTGGGCACCCCATGGGCCTTTTTCGCGCCACTGTGCCAAGCGAGTCGGAATACTGTGGCCAATTCTGAGGATAGATCTTTAAGCAGAAAAATGGGCAAGAAATAACAGGGAGACTCCAAAATTCGGAAAAGGTTTTATACCTTATCTAAGAATGTTATAGTCAGTTATGTGTCCATATTAAGATAATAATAAAAAAAGAAAAACAATTTTAAAAAAGAATCAATAATTATTCAATTAGAGACCATTTGAATTAATTAATGATCTTATTAGTAGGACATTACTCTAATCATAAGGAGACCGGAATCTCACCCAAATAAAAACTTCGTAAACTATTTCTAAATTTTAAATCTTTCCAAGATTAGATTTTAATTGTGGAAAAAATCTAGAACATTCTGAAGTCTAGATAAATAAACCATAAACACATTAGCATTGATAGTACTCATCTGGTTTTCTGAAAAAACGTAATAAATACTGAAGAAGACTGCTGTTTATTTCCAGTTTCTCACCTATATTTCTATTTCTGCTCAAAATATTTAGTCTAATTTTATTTCACCGTTTGAATTTTGTGCATTCTTTGATATTATTGTCGCCAAGATTTTGCTTTAGGATTGTTTTCTATCATTAATTTAGTACAGACTTATAGCAGTTAATAGACCACCCACCTTTGCATAAATGGTTTGAGTTTTTATAATAGGAAGCGATAGAATTTTTATATTTTATGGCTGTTTCCTGCCGTTTTATCCCCGCTACTCGATTCTGTTTGGTTGTACCATGATGTTATAAAGCTTATAGCCTTTCTTGATAAATGGGTGATAGCTAGCTCAAATTGTTGTATCTTTTACCTTTTTTTTTTCACACTAAGGATCATCATGCTTGTGAGTGAACCAGAAATTAATAGCGCTATCGAACAAAAACATTTTTGAATGTAAAATCGGTAATCCAATGTATTTCGGAATTTCCCGACCGTTTCGGGTTTTTCAGAAAATTACCTTGTTTGAATGAGTACTTGTTCCTTGCATATAAAGCAGGAAAATTAGTAAAGTATTGAAGTGAAGACTCATCTCATCAATTCAATTAGTCCATAGTCGTTATACCCGGAACCAATTCTTAGAAATATCTTCACTGGTGTGAGTTGTCATATCAATTTGATTTACATGCTGAAAATTTTGACCCATTTTTCTCATTTTTGTAGACAACTCACACTTGACCAAAAAAGAAATGGCAGAATTGTTTATCAAAAAAGCTAAAGCCTCGTAACGAAAATTTTCCGTAACTCATATGGATTCGGATTTCCCTTGTTGAAAAATTTAAAATAATGACCCTGTCTATAGGTAGCTAGGATATTGGATACCAGCCATAAAGAATGCAAAATGTCTATCTCTGTCAGTCTGTAACAACACATAAAACGCCTTTTATCCCGGTATGAAATCATCATCATTATCATCATCACCTACAAAACGTCCACTGCTGAACATAGGCCTCTCCCTTAGACCGCCACGCCGAACGACAATTCGCCACTTGCATCCATCGGCTGCCCGCGACCCTCACGATGTCATCGGTCCACCTAGTGGGACGCCTGCCTACGCTGCGTTTTCCGGTCCGTGGTCACCACTCGAGAACTTTTCTTCCCCGTAGGTTATCAGTTCTACGACCTGCCCATTGGCACTTCAACTTGCAAATTTTACGAGCTATGTCGGTGACTTTGGTTCTTCGCCGAAAATCTTTGTTCCGGATTTTATCCCGCAAAGAAACGCCGCGCATAGCTCTTTCCATGGCTCGTTGAGTGACTCAGAATCTCTAAAAGGCCAGCGGTCAAACTAGACCACGTATGTAATCCCCGTGGGATAATTTTCGAATCACACAGGGGGGAAAACACCTGGCAAAAGCTGGTTGCTTTTTAAATTCTTCGATCGAATCTAATGTTATTATTTTCGCCGACAGATGGAGCTGGAGTCCCGCAGACCGTATTCAAAGGCAACCAGAGGCCTTACACGAAGGAGTGTGTGCTCATCATAGACAGAGTTACCGGCGAAATCACACTGGAGAAGCTCTCTAGTAATATACAAGTTAAAAAGACAAGGTCAGTCAGAAAATAAACATAATTTATCAACGGCAGCAATAAAGCTACAAGTTAGCGATGACCCTGGTAGCTTCGGTTCGGGCAGCAATTATAGACCTCTCGCATCATTGAAGTTATTACTGAAATCTGCTAGTTATAATATTTTCTAAAATCTACGAACTATTTAATAAATTTACGATATTATTTATAATTTAATTAATTAAATATGCAATAGTGATTTAGAAAAATAACGTACGGAAAATAATGTACGCGGCCGCGAGCCTTTAAAATATTAAGATACTTTGCATTTGAGTATTTTTTATATTGTTACCATCGGTGTTTTTTTAAAGATATTATCTACGGCGCCCCCAAAAGATATTAGGGGCCGCCCTAGGCCCGGGCTTACTGGGCCTTTTTTTTTTACTGGGCCTTAGGGCAAATTCGCCACTGTGTAAGTGTGCAATCACAGTCGCAGCAGCGGGGCGGTCAATGGAATCCGATGGCGGGTAACGCAAACACATAGTTTTTGACTAAGTGTGCAATTACAGTGGCAGCGGGGCGGGCAGCGGAATCCGCTGGCGGGTAACGCAAACACATTTGACTAAGGTGCACCAAGTTCGGGCGGGGTGGTTTGAGCGGAAATCTAGTGTATTTCGTGATCCGCCACCCGCTCCCGCTGCCTGCTCCGTGCCACTGTAATTGCACACTTAGACCTCGGTCTAAGTGAGCATCTCGATACTCGAGCTGTGCATAGATAGATAGAATCCACTTTATTATTCATTGTTTTCACTAACAGCCAAATGATTAATGAATAACGACTGAGTCTTTCTTCACTAAACAGTCGGGCATGGTCAGCTGGCTTATTTGTCGTTCAATATGACTTTATATTGGTTTGTGTTTGAAAACATTATAACAAAAAAAATGCATTCCTGTCAATCGGAAATGTCATATTAGCACCGTTTATTCAACTTCGTCATAGTTACGATTGCGTCACGAAGCTAGAAAGTACAGGGCAAATAAAAAAATGTGAGTCACTTTACATTTCTCTAAAACAAAAAAGAAAGATTAAAAAAACATTGCGTAACACAATCAGGTGCTGTGAAAACCAGAAAACCGTTATTGAGACATAACTGTGAGTGTTAGATATTGTATTGAGGACGTATTCGCATATTTAGATACGCAAGTTTAGGCTTCATAAAATAACTGGAACTCCGCTCGCGTCCGTGCGAATTTCGAACTTTTCCTCTGTAAATTTCCACTTCCAGCCATCCCCTTTATGGGATGCTTTTGGAAAATCTAAATAAATATCCAACAAAATTTAAGACTCCTAGGACTTGTAGCTTGTACCGAAGTTTCACGCAAACTTTCAAAACCTCTTAGGCCGAGACTCCACCAAAGCTGTGCGGGTCGAGACGTGCTTTGAACAACCAATAGAATTGCGTTGCCGGAGTGGAGTTGTGTCAATAACGCAATTCTATTGGTGGTTCAAAACACGTCTCGACTCGCACAGCTTTTGTGGAGTCTCGGCCGTAGGGGTAAAATTCCGTCTTAGTGAGCACTATGTCCTAAAAACAACCCCCTTGCAAAATTAGAAATTCCGAGCACTTGTAGTCTAGATTTGTGATGAGTGAGCGAGTTTTAAATTTAGTTTTGATTAAGTAGTGAATCCAAGCTCAAGAAAATTACTATTTTTGTGGCTTTCTTAACGGAAAAGGTATTGTCTTGCAAAGTATGACAAAATTTTGTCGTTACGGTTTCGCTTTGGTGCGGGAGAGTGCAAATCTTCGAGCCCTCTAACAACATCGGTTTATTTGAAACCAATAGAATACAAGTAAAAGTGGTTCATCGACTAACGTTTCACCACCAATCCATCATCAGCGGCGCAATGATGATGAGACAAGGTGCGACAAGCGTAGTTGGGTGGTCGCGGGATTCACGAATTACCGTGACCCCGGAACGTAAAGCTCTATTGAAGGACACCGTGGATTTTAGTCAATCATCGTCAGTCGATTGATTGCAGTGGTGGTTCTTTCACTTAGTTACTATTCACATGACGGGGCCCCCCTTAGAAGGCCAAAGCCTGCCAAAGTCGCGGAAATAACGAATTACCCTGACCCCGGAACGTAAAGAGCTATTGAACTATTGAGCTAGTGAGCTATATTGAGCTATTGAATTTATATTTTAGTCAGTACGAATCTGACAGTCCCTCCTCTGCTGCGGGTGGGAGGACTCATTTGAAGATATTATCACGCTAACCAAAAATTACTATTTCCTCATCTTAGAGACTAACTATGTATTTAATGAAATATTAATTTCCACAGACAAGAAACGTCTCAAAAGCCGCGGCCACTGACGCCTGTGACGACGGACTTCACCAACACGACGCAGCGCTCCACGTCGCGCACGCGCGTCGCAACCAACAGACGTAGTGCCACTAATGCAGGTAACATAATAATTAATAACATCACGTTATCATCGGGCATGTCGCGGAGACGTCATATCACCCAACATTCACATGGTATGTCTTTGCGACTTTGTGGGACAGTGTCCCTCGACATTTCACAAAACAATCCAACAACAATCACTACAAATCTAGACTTCGTGGCTTCTATTGAAATATGCAAAAAAAAAAAAAAAAAAACCGTGGATCTTGCCCGACACGGTAATAAAACTCAGGACCTTTTGACTGTCTCTCCACCGCTATACGGCACAGTGTGCGCATAGTATTTTGGTGCAGTTACATGTGTATTGTTGTTGACTTACGGTCCAAATGAATATAAGTATTTATGTGGAAGTACTGCCTGTTTAAACTCCTCAATGCAGTTATTGGGTAAAGTCTTTCCTAGCCAAATGACAGATAAAAATAAAAAGAATAATTTTACGTCCATCTATCTATTACATAACCATAAATAGGGTCTTTCTTTTAAATTGGCTAAAGGGAGAAATCCGTATCCATAAGTGATACGGAAAAACTTTCTTAGAAACCGTTACACAGACAGATAGAGAGACAGACAGACAGACAGAATCTCTTTTTTGATGTTGACAATTTTGGCGTTTTTGGCGGATTTCTCCATTTTGGCCAATTTAAAAGAAAAACCCTGTATGTTATGCTTGTCTTACAGGAAAGGGATAGATAGTCAAATCAAGTCCATGGGTAAAAGACACCGTAATAACGATAAATTAAATTCGTAGTACCTGGGACCGCTCAGCCGAACAACCCGGCGCGATTCAACGGCACGCCGGGCAGCATGGCCAAGCCGCCGCCCACGCTCGTGCGCTCTCCGCCGCGGCAGAAGACCTCGCCGCCACAGGCTGCGCCGTAAGTTCATACTAACGGGGATGGCAACTGGGGAACTAATGGCGCAAGTATAGCTTCATATATACAGGGTGGAATTTTGTAATGCCACCTGGAGGAAAAGTACTCTTAATACTGCAGATAGAAAATTTTACTCAAAGGAAACATTCCTTTATTTTTGAATAGAAAGCAAACGGCATTCAAAGATTTTCGAAAATTCTCTCACACCCGGGAATCGAACCGGCTAAAATCTGAAAAATTATACCCTGTACTTTTATTGCATCGATTGTTAGGGTCAATTATAAGGATGAAATCTCTCTAACAAACATGATAAATTAAATGAAAGGAAAACCAGGAAATCATAAATTAATTTAATTATTTACAATAAATGGTAAACTCGATTCGATTCCCGGGTGTGGGAGAAGAGAATTTTCGAAAATCTTTGAATGCAGTTTGCTTTCTATTTAAAAATAAAGGAATGTTTCCTTTGAGTAAAACTTTCTATCTGTAGTATTAAGAGTACTATCCCTCCAGGTGGCATCACAAAATTCCACCCTGTATAGTTCCAAGCATCGTCATTGGTTCAAATCAGTTCAAACCTGAAACCTACTTCAAAATAGCACTACGTCATTGGTTGGATTAGGACTACTCTATGGTGGCGCCATCTACAATATCTTTGCGTTGCCAACCCCATTACTAATGCATCTCGGTAGCCACCATCTCCCTGATATTTGCACCTGACATGACAGTCCCAGGATCCCATCCCACCCTAGGTGGGAGATTCATTTTTGGCGATTTAAACACGATTAAAAAATACTCAATGGTAAAAAGATTGGAAATTACCACTTCCATTTTCAAATTATAAAATCAGGCGTTACTTTGCGGAAATCCATGACATTAAGGGCAATTATTTTAATAGTCAGATAACTTTTATCTGACTATTAAGAATAGCGGTTTGACATATTTTCTATAGATAAGCTGTCAAACCGCCATTTTTATTCCTGACTATTGAAAAAATCAGCCCGAAATGTTAAAAAAATTCTGGCTTTAATTCCGCGACATTTTGACGCGGAATTAAAGTTAGATATTTTTTAAAACATTTAATTACATACTTCCATATTCGTTTTGTTTGAATACATACTTCCAGGGACCAACCTATTTATCAATGAAGTTTCCTGACATATTAGTATATTTTCAGTTTGAGGTTGTGTTGGACTTTTTCGATTATTTCTGTCGCATTTTAAGCTTCTCCGGTCCGTTTACAATTTTTCAGAGAATGCATCTCTCAAAGAAATAAAAAATCTACTAATAGCAAACTTTTTTCGATGCTGGCAACAATTTGTTATTTCCAGTTTTGAGTATGACAGCGTCAAATAATATTGAATGACATTAGAAGATTCGCATTAGAGGGTATGCAGTAAATAAATCTGGAGTTCATTGACAAATGAAGATTTTAAAAGTTTGAGGTTCAGTTGATATGATTTTATTGTGTCTTTCTATGACTCCTCTTGCCATCCAATGTTTATGACTACTAATGTGTTTTATATCGTGAGTTATGTCGCCGCAGACATATTTTAAGCTGCTGCCTATAAAACAGTTTTGCACGAGTTTTAATAAAAATCTTCAAGGGCGCCGCGAAAAGGAATACCGTTGATAGTGAGTCAGTAATTTTTATGGAATAGAAAAAAAAGTAGTAAGTTTACCAATAACGTTTAATTAATGTGTTAAATCTTTTCGAAACGGCACGACTCACCCCTGTGTATTATTCCTGCAAAAATGTATTTTTAAATAAGTACATACTCTGTATACTGGAAAAATAATGGACAGCTGATTATTTATTTATGTATATATGCGTTTGTTTATAGTTCTATAACTAACGTGCGTTGTTCTATTTGAGAGTTGGTACTACACTCTTAAATACACATTGAGGGCAAGATGATGTTTTTTTCTGAGCTAAATGTAATAAACAATATATTATGTTACTAATAATATTATAAACGTGGAAGTTTGTTTGGATGGATGTGTGTATTATGTTGTTACTCTTTCCCGCAAGATCGGATTTATGAAATTTAGTACACAGATAGTTTAACACAAAGGATAGTTTTGATTCCGATATGGGATAATTTACGGGCAACGGCTAGTAAATAAAACAATTATAAGACAAACAAGTGATTATAATAAATCCCACTATTGTTGTATCATTGCAGTTGGTCAGGCGGCGGCAACAGTACCCTAGCGTCTCTCCCCATGATCGGCCTGGACGACGCGCTGGGCGGCCCCGCCCCGCCCGCGCCCCCCGCCCCGCCCGCCCCGCCCGCGCCGCACGCCGCGCACAACGGGTACGCGCGAGCTTATGAGCGGCCCGCTCCCGCGCCCGCGCCCGCACCCGCCCCCCTGCGCCCGCCCCGCCGCCGGAGAGACCGCACCATAATAGCAATGTCTATCAACCGCCCGTACCGCATCATCAGGTGAGAACTTTGATTTTTTTTTCGTTTTGTAAAATCATAATACATATCGTCATACCTGTATTATGAATACCATGAGTTGTCTAAGCGGTCGATGCGTATGATCGAGTCTTCGAAATGACATACTCATGGTAGAGGCACTGAAATACTCGTAGCTCGTAGGGTAAGATACAGTTTTGCGAGACTGCCTAAGCAGCTTACAGTAACCTTGGGACTTAAAGTCGAATTAAAATAACAGTGTGATAGATTTTTAGTCAGCCACTCCACAAAGGGCGGGAGGATTCATTTGATGATTTTATAAAACCAAAAAAAGGGTGAGGCGTTAGGTATAGTACACACTACACACAATCAATTCATAGTCTATATTATTATTATCACGCTATCACTTACGGGGAACGAGCAGTGAACCTTTATTTCTTCAATGCAGCAGCGGCTAGTTACCAATAATTAAGCCCAAAGCTATGTCAGAACCCTCTGGGGCAGTCTGGGGTTTCCTTAGGCCCCACCCTCATATAATTAAAAACAAAAATTAATAGATCTGCAATTTACTTTGATTCAGCCACCGCAACAAGAGGACAGCTCTTCGAGTTCGTCGAGTGAAAGCGGCAGTGACTCGGACAGCGGCAGTGATAGTGATGACAATGATTCCAGCGCACACCACTCTCTGCCCAATGGTCAGTATATCTTCTATCTATCTATCTTATACAACGTGTAATCTTATTAGCGCAAAATCTCTCGTGGGGTAACTCAGCCCATGTTACTGAACAAAGTTTGATCAAAATCTTTTGGAAAAAATAAAGATTTTTCATACTGATGGGCTCGATCAATTTAAAATAATAAAATATTTTTTTTTTATTTTTTTTTCCAAAAGTTTTTGATCAAACTTTGTTCAGTAACATGGGCTGAGTTACCCCACGAGAGGTTTTGCGATATTAACGTTACACGTTGTATAATATAAAATCTAGTCTAGTCTTCTAGTCTAGTCTAGAATATAAAAATGGATCGCAAAATGTGTTGCTAAACTCATAACTCGAAAACGGCTGGACCGATTCGGCTACTTCTTTTTTTGTTGTGTTTGTAACCATCAGCGCTAGGTTTTAGAGGGCGAAAATCATCATGTCCACATTGTCCACTCGTGCGAGGCCAGAACGGGCCGCTAGCCTATTTTGGTACAGTTATAGACCAATGACTGGAGGCCTTTGATTCAAGGCACACCCTAGAATTGTCCAGTTAAGCAGCACACAACCTCTTCTAGGTTGACTTGCGAGATTTCACTTTTTTTTTTCTTTTTTATTAGCTCACTGTATCTCACTGCAGGGCAAAGGCTTTCCCTTCCTCCTTCCAAACCTCTCCTTTTTCGGTTACTTCTGGCCATGTCTGCCCCGCGAACATGATCAGATCGTCACACCACCTCCGCCGCGGTCGACCTCGACTGTGTTGTCCTCCCTCAGGCGTCCAGTGAGTGATGATCTTTGTCCACCTCACAGGGTGCATAAGTTCAACATGGCCCGCCCACTCCCACTTCGGCTTGGCTGTTTCCAATTATACATCAGCTACTTTGTAATGGAGGGCAGGGGTGGTGTTTCTATTTCGATCCGTTCGTTCGCACATATAATGCGCTGCATCGCCCGTGAGTTTGGACTTAGTTGTACATGATACGAGATATTAAAAAAAAAAACAGTCACAGGCTGCTTTTAGGGGAAGCAACTGGCCAAAGCTACCATAGATAAACAATGTTTTTGTTCTCCAGGTATCCCGGGTCCGGGCGCGGCCCCAGCACCGGCGGCGCTACCCGCGGACGTGCTCAACGATGATCTCTGCCTCTCTGAATCCGGCAGCGACTCCGACTGACCTCACGACAAACGTTTATTTCATCGGGTTTGGGTGTCTTATTTTTTAAACGTTACTCTACTCACCCACATTGAACAGATTACTCGTCGAACTTGGCAAGTGTACGTCACCTATCATGACACATTTCCTTCTTACACGGAGCAATAAGTAAATGGAGTCTTTTTACGAATTTGTGTCTAGTATAAAATACGGCGTACTACACACATGCTTGGCATAGTCGGGCGGCAAAATAGACATTCGATCTAACCGCCCAATAATATGTCGTATACATCTTATATTCTTTATGTTTTTAGGGTTCCGTAGTCAACAAGGAACCCTTATAGTTTCGCCATGTCCGTCCGTCCGTCCGTCCGCAGTTTAGCTCAGAGACGCACAGTACTAGAGAGCTGTAATTTGGTGTAAATATACGGATTTGTTGTGTCAAAAAAGTGGTAAAATAAAATCTCGTAAAATATTTTTTTTTAGGGTACCTCCAGTACTTACACGTAAAATGAGGATTTTTTTTTTCTCGCGTACCCCGTAGTGTGGGGTATCATTAAATAGGTCTTTAAAAAATAATGATACTTTCCATTAACAATTTTTTGATACAAAAATTCGTTTGTAAAATATTAAGCTTTAAAGTGCTAAATTTTGATCGATTCGAGTGTCCCCCCCCTCTACCAGCTAAACGGTTATGTTTGGGGGCGTGAAAAAATTCACAATAGTAGTATATATAACGAAGTTTAAAAGAAAATTATCACGACTAAGTAGGCTTTACAACTTTACGAGTAATAGTCGACCAACTTATAAAATGTACTTGGCCATCATATTTTCTAAACAAAATGTATCGGAGACAACTGCAAATGTAAGTTTGTCAACTTTATTTTTACAGCTTTTATAGGTATGTTTTTTGGGGATAGGTAGGTTTTTATCGTCAACTATTTTTAACTAAATTCAAAAAAAGGAGGAGGTTCTAAATTCGTCGTAATCTTTATTCTTATGTATTTTCCCCGATTTCTCAAAGACTCCTGGACCGATTTTGAAAATTCTTCTTTTTAACCGACTTCAAAAAAGGAGGAGGTTATCAATTCGACTGTATTTTTTTTTTTTTTTTTTATTAAATTCAGCGAATAGTTAGTTCGCATAAGTATTTTGATGGGCAACTACGGAACCCTACACTGTGCGTGGCCCGACACGCACTTGGCCGGTTTTTTCTTTTATAAGTGATGTCCGATGTTGTAATTTTATTTTTCTTTCTCTTTTAAAACAAAGGCTAGCATTGCCAATTCTCTCATTGACAATTTTCTAATAGCCTATGGGAAATCATTATCTAATATTAGGCCGTACCGAAAATGTGTGTAGCGTGCCGAAAATTCGACATGTCTATTGGATGCATGTGTTTTACGATAGAACGACTATTGAAGCAACAATCAATGTTTGCTTGAATGACCATCACGAACTTACCATATCGCTCCATTTACCATGTATTCTGTGTCTTATTGATATTATTCGGGGAGTGTACGGTTTTTAATGAAAGACAAATATTTTGGTTCTACAGGAACTTGAGTAAGATGTCATGAAATGTAATATAAGTCCGCGAATCTCTCGCGCACACCTCCTCCGGTCGTCGACGCTCCTGCGCTCGCTCTAGTGTTACATGTTAACTTGCCATGTTTTGAAATATTTTTGTAATGTAAGAGATGGTACATTAAAGTATAATATTTTTATGTCAGATTTATTTTATTCATACCTAATTTTTAAGTAAAATGAACTTAATTGTTATGTATTGTTGACATAATTAAAGATAATCGTAACGTGCCTCATGTGAACATAGATTTTTTTTTTATTTTATGCCAATATTTGTAAAAGTTAGGTTTAAGTATGTACAGTCGACAAAGTGGAATCATGACCCATTTTGACAATAAATCGTTTGAATCTGTCAAATTGACAAAGATCAAAGTTGTTACCATGGATATGTAAGTTTACGCGAATGTGGACCTAATTGTATTTGAATGTCTCTGGGAAAATAAGCTTATGGTGGGTCATAATTCCGCTTGGTCGATTGTACGTAATGATTGGTAATAATATTTTATCGCGATGTTCATTTATTTAAATTTAGTTAATATCTAAAAATTACAATAATCCTTTGTACAGGAAGATTACGAGAATAAAATATTGTAATATAATGACGAACATGATAGTTTGTCGAGAGATATAAATCGTTTTGTATGTACATAGATGAGAGAAACTTAATTATATTATTATAGGGTTGTTGTGGTGTTACTCGCAAAACCTGGAATTGTGTGCCTTCAGCAAAATACATTGCTAATTTATTTTGGATCATTACGTCGTCTAATAATGATAAGACGTTACCTACCCAATTATGTCCACATGCTCTTTTTACTTATGAGAATATAAACAAAAACATGAAATGAAATAAGTTATTTTATTTTATTAGTAACCCTTTTACTGGAGTTAAACATCTATAGGAAAAAATCATGCCACTTAACAATGTACAATTTTTTTTTGATTGTTTTACTAAATAATATTATTAATTGTGGCATAGCATTGACTAAGCATTAGACTATTATTTGAAAGAAAGAAAAACAAAAAAAGACAGCACCATCTCAATCTTTCGCATAGATGATATCGTCCACAGGTCCGCATCGTACGTATCGGACGCATCGCATCAAACGGATTTCTGTGTCAGCAGCGATCGGATTGCCGACGCGAGTATCAGCAATCGGATTGCCGATGCCACCTTCACCGCTTCCACTGATCGGCATTCCGTATGACGTCATCAGTACGCATCGCATGCCGATGAGCCGTCCGTACGATGCGGATCAGTGGACGCAGTTGTATGAGTTTTCATACAAGGCAAACTAAAATCCGTAACGTACGATACGTGCGATGCCGACCTGTGGATGCACACCTTAAAAGGTAATGTAAACGACAATCATGAGATGGTCCTGTGAGGCTGTGATAAAGGACTCCCGCACACAGGTCATTCTGGCCACAACCACAAAACGACGCCACCGGCATATTTATTGTACTTTTCATACATTTTATATGGACTCTCCGCACACGGTGGGCGCCGGTGGCCGCCACACGCTAAAATCGTCGCCACTCGCGCGATTCCGCACACCTCTCTCTCTTGCCCCAGTAATGCATTGGTTAAAAAAAGTAGCAACCAACGACCGCAAGTGGCTGCCGGTGGCGACCACCGGCCACAAGTGGCTGGCTGTCGCGCGCATCGCCTTCTCTGTGGCCGCTTCTAGCTTCTTGTTCTTGTGTGCGGCGACACGTAATCTGATTAGAAAGATTATGGCAATTTTAGAAGGTTAAAGTTCCACAATCTTGCATTGTGTGAATGCCGCGAATATTTAGAGGTCAAAACCTGCAAAACCAAAATGAGCCTTATTTTGATTTTGGAGGTTTTGACCGCAACTCTACGTCTACAACTCATAGTCCATGCTAAAAGTCTATGGGGTTAACAAAAAAAAAAATTATGCTTAGGCAGACGCAGGCAGACGGCTCAGTCAGTGTTGCCAGGTGACATCCACGTCCCAATTTTGAAGAATTTTTGTGATTAGTATTTCTATTTCCTACTGTTATGTTACCCTGTGTCATCCAATTACTGAGCAAAAGTTTCTCCCCATCCTCATAACTGCAGTGCCAAGTCTTCCGGACAATTTAATGATAAAGACATTTAAAAAAAAACATTCATCCATGGCACTGACTTTCCATCATTAACACTTGAGAAAAGCGTGAGTGAGTAATAAAATAATAGATAAAACATAAATAGATGAGGACGCGTGATTGCTTTACATTTAATTAAAAAAAAACGTCGTTAAAAATAATGTCGGTTAAAAATGATAGACAATTTTTTCCATGAACATCTTCAAATGAATCCATAAAGCTGGTATTGGATTTATTTATCGTAATGAGGGATTTTCTTTTTATGTTTTCCCTAGTCAATGATAGATGGCGCTGAACTTGGCATGTGACTACAATGAACGGAACGTCACGTCATTTTTTGATCTAAGCTTGTACCTAATTTTGAGATCTTAAAAAACGAAACGTACACATCCATAAACAACAATTTAAATCTCAATGGTCACATCACATCAATGACACTTTGAAAATAAATAACAAAAAAATTATGAGTTTGCCACGCCAGAAAGAAAATGTCCCAAGAGAAAAAGAAGAGAAGTCTGTGCATCGTGGATTTTTGCAAAAATGAAGGCACACATCTTTTTCCCGAAGATGAAAGCCGTAAAGCGCAATGGATACAAGCCATCGTACATTTTAAGCCTGGACGTACCATAAAAAAGCATTCGTACATATACTCAGCACACTTTATACCAAGATTTTGCTTTGGCACCTAGTCACATAGTCAGTTCAACGCCACCTATAGAGTTCTTGGAAACTACTTTTTTTTTTTAAACACCAAAAAGAAAACCTCTCATTAAATAAAAGCCATAATTTAATGTGATAAAAGTCTGTATTGTAAACAATATTGTAAACACTGACTTATATTGTAAACGACAACTACCTATCGGATCTCTTAGTAGTCTGTGTACCTATCTGGCAACAATGAAGACAACTGATTGTCAAATTATGTAAATGTCAACTGTCAGTTTCGGGGAAATAAAGTCAGCGCTTCGCATTTCTTGATTTATCAATTTGTTTGAGGAATTGTTTACGTGACTGTTTTATTAATAACAGGCACGGTTTAGACTAAATCATAAGTAAATTATTAATCGTATATATCATGTTGTGAGTATTTATTGGTGATCATAACAAATGAAAATGTCTAACTCACTTTTGAGTAATAAAAGTCACTCGAAAAAGGCGAATAGCAGCAGAGAACGTGATAGAAACAAGTCTGTAGCGTCAGAATCAGGGGCCTCCAGTCAGTGCGACACTCCTCCGCTCAATGAAAAGGTAAAAACAGTTTCGCAGTTGAGGTTATCTTAATAGTAACTTGTAGCCCGTTACTTGGCGCCTTTTGTATCCTTGAGCAAAAAATACTTTCTTTTGCCGCTAGTTGATGAAATAAATAACCTTTTCTAAAATTCTAAAGGGGTAACCTTTCATCAACATATTAAATATATTCTTTTTTTTTTTAATGCAGGATGGCAGTTCAGCTCAAGGAAAATTTGCGGGCATCGGCCCTGAGTCCGTGGCCTGTATGGCAGAACAGGCTGGGCATGAAGTTAATTCTGAAGCCATCACCACGCTGGCTGAGGATGTCAGCTATAAACTCAGGCAGGCTATTAGTGTAAGTACTTTTATTATTTCTGGTCTGAATCTCCACAAATCAAAATAACATAATCAGTTTATATGAAATAATGTTTGCAATAGTTTCACAGTTTATTGTAGGTATGCCATGTGGTAAATTAATAAAGGTGGTAATACATATCGACACTTGAAAGGCAAAAAATACCAATCAACATGTATCCAACATGGTCATTTTTGCCTTTCAAGTCTTGATAAAATAATAAACATCAATATGGACTTAACATCTTTTTGGACAGACCCTTCATTCTAGGCTCTTAAACAGAGAACAAAGGACACAGCCCTCTATCTCATAGACTCCTGTGTCCCAGCAGTGAGAACATTATAAGCTGATGATGAAGTAGTAGTAGAGAAAGTTAATCATTGTGTCTTTGTTATTGATTCTAACATGAGGCGATCAAATTATGCACATAATATAATACACTTATTGCTATTATTTTTGGCAATATGATAAACAAACTAGTATCCACATCTAAGACAACTCGTGTTTTATGCTGTGCTATAAAAAAGTTCTCATTTAATGTTATGCAGGTCTCTGGTGGGCCATGTAGAGCTGGAATGTAGAATGCTTTTTAATTTGTGATTGGTTACATAATCAAAAATCCTTTAATATTGAGAACCTATCACAAAGGGTTTTAAATTCAATTTGCTTGATACTACAAGATTTTTTTTAAAACTTTTCTGCATAATTCATCAAATTAGTTCTTGTTGTAATTTCTGTAGGAATTTGTAGTCAGACAACCATGAGTCTTACCAAGGGGTATCATAATACCCTTTTACTGGATCTTGGAGGTCAGATAGGCAGTCGCTCTGTGTAAAATACAAATGTTCAGCTGCATCTGGTTTGTAGCTGATGTGACTGGAAGCCAACTCAAACATGTAGAAGATTTTTGAGGAAAGAAAATTTCAGCTATAAGTGCACCCGCGTCTTCTGGATAAGTAATTCAGAAGCCTTACTTATTAGGGTACTGCAACTCACAGTCAGAAGTTGAATCTCTATTCCCTCGTTTGAACGTTTTTCGGTAATGTCGCGCATCGTAAAATCATCTTTATGATGCGCGTGGCATGCGTTAATGCGTTTAAAAATAATAAACTCAAACATTGTTGTGAAATGATGATGATGTAATGTGTATCATATTTTCAGACCCTAGCACTGCACAGTGAGATGATGAAGAAGTCGACAGTGGACAGCTGGGACGTGAACACAATGTTACAATTAGCGGACACTAGCCCTGTTGTCGGATCATGTATCACGCAGTATGCTACTATCGGTGAAGAGAAGCTTTGTGTTCCCTTGGTAAGTAATTCTTTGTAAAATTGTTTGAATGCTGAACATAATATCCAGACATACAAACTGAAGCTTGGCAACAAAATGCAGAATCTTTGTTTAACATTACACAAAAATAAAAAGAACACACAAAATCACACAAAAATTGCAAAAAAAAGCTTCACTGTGTCAGGTTAGTGTTGTAGTAGGCAGGGTTGGCATGATTAAAACAAGTTGTTTTAAAACACCTGTTTAAAACAGTGTTTAAAAATTCACTACAAAGGGTGAATTTGAAAAGATGTAGTCTACAAATGAACCATAATTGATTTATACGTTTAGACATCAACAAACAAGGTGGAATTAATTTGAAAAAAGAACCAGAAACTAAAAAAAAACACTTGTTTAAAACATTTTGAACTGTTTGTTTTATAAATTTGAAAAAAATAACAGTTTTTTCCAACCCTGGTAGGTCGGCCACGAAGAAGATTTTGGGATGAATTGGATAGGTTCTTGCAGAACTAGAAGGAAGTGGGTTCAGGAGTGGGATAAAGAAAGCTAGAAAAAAGCAGGATGATAACTTTTTTTAAATGTTGCTCTACAACAAAGCCATTATTTCTTTAAAAAGGTACAAGATACAAGCTTAACAGAGTTTATTTTAAATTGCAGGACAATTTACTAGATGTAACGGAGTTTGCGTTGACACCTCAGAGTTACGTCTACAGCTCAGTGCCCACCGTCTCAGTCGAATGGATCACAGATGACAAGAGTCTCAACAATGCCAGTAACATTAGCATCAACTTACAGAATTATTATACCAAAGTTGCTAGAGGTATGTGACTTTCAGATTTTGTTGATAGGACCTAATGTAAAATATGACTATTAAGGGGCAAGTCTTCTAAAATTCACGCGCGCCGAATTATTTGCGTAACTTTGTTTGTGATTTTTGAACAAAATAGTGCAATAGCTTGAAATATTATTATTGCACATAAATAACCATAATATAAGTAACAGCTAGTTATTTTTTTAAAGTTGATTTAAGTAGATTATATTAGGTAAATCAAGCGTTCAAAACAGCTCTTTCCTGCCCAACGTCATTTCGAGTTACTTTGGTGCACTCAATCTGAGACAATGAAGAATTTATTTAAAAATCTGATCAGCGCATATTGACCGCAATTTCCTCGTCTTCAAACTGCGCTGATTAGTTTTTTATATTTATCTTTCATTTTCTAAATTAAGATGGCAGAACATCATCAAAATTCTCGGATTTCATCTCTTAATAAATGGTTTTTTTTCATAGGAACTATGCATCGTAGGTATGTAATATTACATTATCTTGATGTTAACAGATCAATAAAGCAAATTAAAAAAAAAAGTTGTACCTAAAGCGCTTTTTTTCAACAATAAAAAATATCTCAAATAACCTCTCAAAAGTGTTTATAAACGAGAATTGCAAGAGAAATTCCTTAGTGGCCGGTGGACGGCCGGAGCGATCGGACGTGAGGTCCACGACGAATTTTTGTTGGTCCCTCTCGCTCGCACCTTCTCTCGCTCTAACGGTGATGACGAGCAGTTACGCATCTCAGGTTGCTCTACTTTATTATGTTAAAATATATTTTTTAATGGAAAAAAAGGAGGAGGTTCTCATTTCGACATGTATATATTTTTTATTTTTTTTTATTTATGACCATTCTTTACTTTCTCTAAGGTGGTCCAATATCAAAAAATCTTTTTTTTTTGTTGGACAGAGTTTATCTGAAAGTTGGTCCCATTTAAATATCAAAATTAAACTCGGCCTATAGGGGTAGAAAAAGAGGAATTAATTGTCAAATTTCCTACAGAATTTTCAGTTGTGAACCGATTATTGTTAAAAGATATGGAGAAGTAACTGAACAAGTTGGAACGAATTCCGACCTTATTGACATTTAAAATTTAGTTTGTTTTTTCTCACTTTCACGATCGCTAACATTGCTCCTTCATTAAAATCCGGTGTTTGCATAAATGTCAGTAAGGTCGAAAATAGTTTGAACCTGTTTTTTAAATTGCTTAACGATAGCAAGTTAAAAAACAGCTTCAAGCGATTTTCGCCCTTATTGACATTTAAAATTTAGTTTGTTTTTTCTTACTTTCACGTTCGCTAACATTGCTCCTTCATTAAAATCCGGTTTTTGCATAAATGTCAATAAGGTCGAAAATCGCTTGAAGCTGTTTTTTTTAACTTGCTATCGTTAAGCAATTCAAAAAACATGTTCAAACTATTTTCGACCTTATTGACATTTAAAATTTAGTTTGTTTTTTCTCACTTTCACGTTCGCTAACATTGCTCCTTCATTAAATTCCGGTTTTTGTATAAATGTCAATAAGGTCGAAAATCGTTTGAACCTGTTTTTTAAATTGCTTAACGATAGCAAGTTAAAAAACAGCTTCAAGCGATTTTCGACCTTATTGACATTTAAAATTCACTTTGTTTTTTCTCACATTCACGTTCGCTAACATTGCTCCTTCATTAAAATCCAGCAAGTAACAAAACCGTTGGTTTCTCTGTCTCCCGGTGGTAATGGACTGTGCCTATGACAAGGAGTGCAGTCCTTGGATGGGACTGTCAGATTTGTACTGACTAAAACCCACGGTGTCCTTCAAATAGCCCTTTATGTTCCGGGGTCACGGTAATGAGTACCGCGACGCCAGCAGGCTTTAGCCCTCTAGAGGGGGACCCCGTCATCATGCTGACGCTATTTGAGGCGCTCGTAGAACACAACGCGCTGTCGACCCGGGCATGGCCCATGACTTTTTTTCATGATAAAATCATCAAATGAGTCCTCCCCAGGCCAAGCGGGAGATACTGTCACACTTGTACTGACTTAAATTCACGGCGTTCTTTAATAGCCTTTTACGTTCTGGGTTTACCACTACGGCTGGGATGTAAGGTTTACGCTGTCCTCTCTCTCACGCGTCCCGCATCTTAGGTTTAATTAGTACCTTTACCTTACCTTACTTACCTTTTTTTAGGTTTAATTAGTTAAACACGATTGTGTTTAGCAAATTAAACCTAACAGAATTTAACCTATGAGAATATTTAAATAGTATTAAAACACTTGTGTGATACTCGTATTATTACAAACCAAGCAGGGTTGGCATGATTAAAACAAGTTGTTTTAAAACACCTGTTTAAAACAGTTTGAAATTAAACAGTGTTTTTTATTACCCGTTTCAACTACTTTTTAAGGCAGATGAATGCATATTAAAATGAAAATAAATTAATATTCAGGAGTATAAATAGTTTGACATAAAACCTTTCGAGTTTAATGCCATTGTTATGTCATATTTTTAACTTTTATTGACACTATAATAAATGAAATAATGCTTAAAATTTTTAGATCACATGTTATTCCATTGATCTTTTTTCAAAAAAAATCATTTCAAAGGGTAAATTTGAAAAAATATAGTCTAGAAATGAAACATAATTGATTTATACGTTTAGACATCAACAAACAAGGTGGAATTAATTTTAAAAAATAACCAGAAACTAAAAAAAAAACTTATTTAAAACATTTTGAACTGTTTGTTTTATAAATTTGAAAAAAACTGTTTTTATTTCCAACCCTGAAACCAAGTCATATTAAAACTTCTTATTAAGCAAAAATTTCTATAACTTCTTTTAAATAATCCTTAGTAGAGCAATGTTCTTACCGTATCAAAATTGTTTTATAATAATTCAGTGGGCAGGATGTATGCGGGGGATTGCGGGAAGGGAGCACGAAATTTGACGTACGATCGACTGGCCGAACGCGATTCAATTTTGTGCAAAAGAAGACGGAAGCCTTAAGGTGATTGCTTCGATGTAGCCCGCGAAATTCAAATTTTTTTACGTTTTTTGCAATTTGCAGGCCAGTGACATGTTGTAACTTTATAAATATATGTGTTGCGCTAATAACAAGTATAATTTTAAATATAAAAATTATCAAAAAATTCGCTCCATCAGCTCTCACATAGAAAAGGTGCATCGAAGTGTCACTGGCCTGCAAATTGCAAAAAACGTAAAAATATTTGAATTTCGCGGGCTGGTTGGAGCATCCCCCTTAAGTAAAAGAATTAAAAAATACTCATTAAAACTGTTGAGTTAGGTGTCTATGCTTGAAGACTAAACTAAGGACAATCACAAGTGCAAATATAGTCCTAAAACTGGAGGGACAATCACAAGTGCAGCATAATTTACTTGGTACTCGTTCTCCAGAGGAAACGCCGCGTTGTTTTGGCGTCTGCGCCGCGTTGTTTCGGCGTCTGCGCTGCGCTTACGCTTATTGAAATTGAAAGCCTAAACTGGACAAACGCAAGTGCGAAGACGCGCTAAGCATGCGCGGGCCCCGTAGAAAATTCTACTACTTCCTATTTTTGAGCATTTTCTAACATGTCTCAGTATGTTAATTGTGGGGCACTTTTAGGCTGCTATACTCAAAATGTCGTTTGCGGGGCCCTGTTAGTGCCAACGGTATCCAATACTCGAAGCTCCCTTATGCGAGGTGTCCATAGCAATTGTTACTCCTGCTACTTATTGTGTTAATCTGGCACTGTTCGAGTTAACTTGTACTTTGTCCATACCCAGCTAGAGTAGACACATCTAGATTTTTCTTTTTGTTTATAAATATGCCTGAGTAACCAATCATTCATCAAATACTTACAGCCATTTTAAACCTCCGGAAGAAACCGAAAGAGCTAGCAGTAGAAGACTTGACAACGAACACCCGTATCGGTCCAATATTCCCCAACCTGTTCAACCTAGCTGTGCTGGTGTTAAACGATGATAACCTGAACGCTCTCAACGTGCCTGCTAAGAAACCTCTACAATCAAATGTGTTGGATATGGTTGATGCCCTGTGTTCAAATCCTTGTAGTTTGGATACCAATATACAGCAGCAGGTGAGTTTAATTACTGGTACCACCGTAGGACTATCACCACACGTAGTATGACCTTATTATATTCTTCCAAAAATAGAATAGAAACATTTCTTTTTTGCATTTAAGACGTTGTCAAACAGTCTGGACAATTAAATCTTTCTACTTTCTGTATTTTTATCGATTCTTCTGCCGAACTCTGTTTCTGTGAGGTCAAGTAACACGCGCAGATTAATTTCCAAATTTCGCGCAGGTTAGCGAGATATGAGACTGCCTAACTATCGTGTGATTATCTTTCCTTAATTTACACTATTTGAATCCCTAAATTTAATGTTTCGAGGAGCAGGAGAGGAGCTCGTGGCTAAATAATTACAGCCGCACAGGCCGATCTTCCGGGTTAAGCCGCGCTTGCCGAGGTTGGTCTGTGGATGGGTGACCATCTGTCATAGCGAGTTTCCTCCGTGCCTCGGAGAGCACGTAAAGCCGTTGGTCCCGGCTGTCATTTGTAGATCTTTGACAGTCGTTACTGTTAGTCAGAAGCTGTAAAGTCTGACAACCAGTCTTACCATGGAGTATCGTATTACCCAGTTACTGGGTTGTGGAGGTCCGATAGGCAGTCGCTCCACGTAAAATACTGATATTCAACTGCATCTGGTTCGACTGGAAGCCGACCCCAATATAGTTGGGAAAAGGCTAGGCAGATGATGAAATTTAATGTTTCGCTTTGGGTCATCAATTCACGCCGAGACGCGATGTTGCGTGCACATTTCAATAGAGCCACTCAAATACTTTATTTACTATACGTTAAGAAGGCACACATTTCATCGAAAATGTGATTGCGTAATGTAAAGAAAAGTAAAAAAAAATGAGACACATCTCAGATTTCTTCAATATATTGCCAAATGACTCATCAGAAGTAGAGAGAAAGACAGTAACGACTTTGATAAATTTTTTGCCTCATAAATTATTATCTTTTTCAATGGCATTGCGCCAGGGCCGGATAGCCATCTCGGGGCCCCTAGGCACAGCTCGTTTCGGGCCTTTCCGAATATAATGAAGGTACCATCATCATCAACAACAAACTTCAGCCATCACATTTCAAAGGATAAAGGAAGGCGATCCTTCAAGTGACTTTTAGTGTAATCACACAATCCCCTTTTTTAATCGGGAGTGCTGGGCCCCTAGGCACTGGCCTAAAGTGCCTTATGGATAATACGGCACTGCATTGCACTCATAATTATAATCCATCTGAAATTGGCACTTGTCAGGAGTGCAGCTCATAATATATGAATAATGATTATTTCTAGCTGTTTA
This sequence comes from Agrotis segetum, assembly GCA_036375495.1. Lineage (NCBI taxonomy): Eukaryota > Metazoa > Arthropoda > Insecta > Lepidoptera > Noctuidae > Agrotis > Agrotis segetum. Next base: position 92,445 of record JAQSVV010000073.1, on the reverse strand, counting down.
TTAATAATATCATAGGTCGAAATTAGGTAGAATAATTTTAGTACTTGCATCGAAATGTTGATATTAATATGAATCTTTCCTGAATGTCTAATAAACAATCTCGTTTAGAAAACATCAGACAGATTAAAAACTTTTTTATTCAATAAATCACTCACAATCAGATTTTTTCTGGTCTTTAAAAGTAATTCCGGGATTTCGGGCATATCCACTTTATTCTTTCGCTGTATAAGTACATGAATAATTCTACTTAATGACTATTCCGAACTATGTTAATAATTAATGTCTTATTTCAGTTCCAGAGGTTATTTCCAGTAATGGTGTCTAACATACTTGGGAATGGATCACTCGCCGAGAAAATGGTTGCAATACTCACAAAAATCACACGTACCTGGCCTTCGTTTATTACAATAGGTAATTCAAGCTAAAATATAATCTAATGGAACTTAATTAGATTCGTTTCGCTAGTTACGAAAATAATTAGACAGCATCCAAATAGGGTATTAGGGTAGGGAGAGCAGTGGTGGCCCAGTGGTATCGGTCCCGACTTACAAATTGTAGGTCGTAGTTTCGAACCCCGCCAGGCGCATTACTTTGTGTAAATTATTTCATCACCACTGCTCTCAAAACGGTGAAGGAAAACATCGTGAGGAAACCGGCATGTCCTAGAACCAAAAATTCGAAGACATGTGTCACCTACCAACCCGTACTGGGCCCGCGTGGTAGATTAAGTCCCACTCCCTCTCACAGAGAGGAGGCCTGTGTCCCAGCAGTGGGAACATTATAGGCTGATGATGAAATAGGGTATTTGACCAAAAAAAACGAATCAGAAATATTTGATACGTATTTTTCTCTTTCGAGCTGCCAGCTGAGAAAAAGTTTCACTTTTACCGTGTATTTATAAAACCACAGAATCCTTTTTATTCTAAACATGATCTATTTTTTTCCAGGCAAAGGCATCCTCTTCGACTACCTCGCGCAGGGCACTAAGGAGCGTCTGACGGCGCCCATGATCAAGTGTGTGATGGCCCTCGGGCGGCGCGCGCTGGTGGAGTGCCTGGCCGACCACCTGGACCATCTGGACGACTGCACGCACGCGCCGCGCAGGAACCATCTGCAGACTGACCTTAGGGAGACTATACTTGTAAGTACTACATCAGTTACAATAGTTTATGGAAAAACAGTTGAACTGTTCTACTGGTTTTATATTTTAAATCTCTGTATATTTTAAATAAAGATCTAAAAAGAAGATGAAATGTTAGGGAGTTTACCCATGGTGCGACGTGCGATATCGAGTCGATTGCCGATTCTAGTCGCATGTATTTACTATGGAGTGATCACTTCAAAACTTTAAAAATCCACCTTAATACTACGCCATAAAGGCGCTGCAAACTAAAGACAAAAGATGTCGCCAGTGAACACAGAATCACGTGCATTGTCATTAGGAGTCGATTACTAATGGATCGATGCCATGCAATTCGACCGTAAACTACGAAAAACCACCTTGCTACTTCGACATAAAGGCGCTACAAACAAAAGACAAAAGATGTCGCCAGTGACGTACATGCAAATCGATATCGAATACGTGCGACTCCATTAGCAAACACTAGCAATGGGGATGGCAACTCAAAGCTAATCGTAGATGGCGCTGCGATAGTTGGTCCCCACGTCAGATTACTGTCTACCTTGTACAAAAAACAAACAAGATTATTTGTTATAAAAATTGAGTATAAATACAAAACAAATATGGAAAATTATTCGTCAATGCAAGTACATATACTAAAAGAAGAATTAACGACGCCTCGGTGCATCTACAAGAGGAAAAAAAGTGATTTAATTGAGTGGTAATACATTTGATTTTACCGTAATAAATCCACAATTACTTGTAGTTGAGGTTTCAATTTTTGAGTTTAGGTATGTGATACCTGTCCTCTCCTATAACAAGAATATAATGCTGCTTCTGACTTTCTATTTTGATAAAATATCATAAAGTTTTCAGTCAGTAATTTTAACTTTTTTTTCTATTTAGATTCGAGAAATAACACAATATATTTAATTCTTAACACCACAACTATCACAAAACTCGTTCCAGGTGATAATTCTTCCACAAGACGAACCGTTTCATGATTTATAGAGCGATGCAATACTGGTACTTAACCTCAAATAGAAAAGTAGATATTATTTTGAAAAGTGTATTCGATTGTTTAGTTATGGTATAATCATAGAATTTCATTAATAAACTCAACTAACGGCCTGTCTCGGCTTCGGAAGGCTGGATATTTGTTTATTATATAGCTTTTCCTTAGTAATAATACAATTTTTGTTCTCACAGCAGTCACAGCAGCTACCCATTATTTCTTGATAGTGTGAATTGTCGGAAATTTGTATGTTCCATCATTTTTACAGCTTATTACACAACATCTAGTCATTTTACATCAATAAATCGTTTTTTTTTTTTCTGAAAATTCCTTTGATTTGGCAGTTCTTTGGGGACCAAACTGTCACTTGTCACTTTGACACTTGCCTTCCCCATTGTCCATACATTTTCTTCGGCCGGACCGCCTATTTCCAAAGCCTATACCATTTCAGTCACGAGTCAAACTGTAATCGATTAGCTTTTGTTTGTGCATATTTCTCAACAAAACCTAATCTATCTCAGTAAAAAACTTGACTCAAATAGATTAGCTTTTGGAATTGATATTTTCAATGAAAATGCACGGACAAAACCTAGTTCTATATAATTCATATCACTCGAATAGCTAGACTTTTGGCGAGTTATTTTAAAACATTACGTACGAACAAAACCTTGTCGAGTAGAGGCTCACTAGCTATATGAGTAAATTTACCTCGGAATTTAACTTTTCTTAAATTTTATAGTACTACTTGATTATCGTAAATACGACTGTGGGCACCCCGACTCGGACAGGTTAGGTTAGAAGTCCCCTTCTAACCTAACCTGTCCGATGGGGGGTGGAGGGAGGGATGGCGGGGTCTGAAAGACCCCGCCATCCCCTTCGTGGTTATTTTTTTTTAAACCACCCAGTAGTAGGAGCACCGCGAAGCGGTGCTCCGTCGACGTTTTCTAACATTTTACTTAGTTTAGTGAAATTACATGATCTCTGACTTTTTTATTTTTTGTCATAATTATCACTAGATACTTTTCTTGATAATTGGATTTCGTGAAATCCCTGATTTCCTCATTTCACTGCGACATGTATAAACAAAACCTGGTCTTTTTTTTAGAGTTTGGCTCGTGCGTGACTAAAATGGTATAGATTTTGTCCGTGCATTTTCTTTGAAAGTATCAAAACAAAACCTAATCTATTTGAGTCAAGTTTTTTACTGAGATAGATTAGGTTTTGTTGAGAAATATGCACAAACAAAAGCTAACCGATTAGAGTCCGACTCGTGACTGAAATAGTATAGGCTTTGGAAATACGCGGCCGGACCCTTGTGTGGTATCTAACCGATATAGTCAATCGATGCAATTCTGAATCGCGTCGCGCCATGGGTAAAATCTCTATAGTATAATGATGCGATTCGATTGACTTGATGTCGTCGTGCCGATCGTGTTTTGTTTTTCATTTACCTTTAAGTAACAACGTGTTTTATGTCATACTAGCTGTTGCCAGCGCTTTCACCCGCTACTACTCGAAAGTTATCCCACGGGAACATAAAATCGGGATAAAAACTATCCTGTGTGTTAATCCAGATTATAAACTATGTGTGTACTAAATTTTAGCCAAATCCGTTCAGTGGTTTTTGCGTGAAAGAGTAACAAACATCCATACATCCATACTTACAAACATTCGCCTTTATAATAGTAGTAGGATTATGTCGTAGTGGTAAGGTTGTGGTGTTGTGGAGGAGGTGGAGACCTATTCCGACCACCGGTATATCCGGTTCGACGTCTCCGCCCAGACCTCAGACGCGCCGGTCCCAAGTGGACGGAACCCAAGTGGTCCGCGATGGGCGCTGAAGCAGCTGGACCGGGAGCTATTCCTGGAAGCCTCGATCGTGCAGGCCTGGGTGTCATCACCGGACAGGCCTGCCGACATAAACGACGAGGCCGAGTGGTTCCGGGAGGCCATGTCGGAGATCTGCGACGTGGCCATGCCCCGGGTCCGGCAAGGACGCGCCCGGCGTCAGCTGTACTGGTGGTCGCGCGAGTTAGCAGCGCCGCGCGCCGCCGGTACACCAGATTCCGCAGGCGCCGCACCCGACCTCCGGACGCGGCGGCTGTGGAGGCGGAGCTGTACGAGGGCTACAGGGCAGCGAAGACCGCCCTCCGCGACGAGATCTGGCGGGCCAAGGAATTGGCCCGCGAGGAGATGCTGGAGTCTCTGGACGGGGACCCATGGGGCCGCCCCTACAAGTGGGTGCGAGAAAAGCTCCGCACCTGGGCTCCCCCGTTGACGCAGAGTCTCCAGCCTCAGTTCGTGGAGGATGTGGTGAGCGCCCTGTTCCCATCGCGGGGGGAGCATACCCCCCCGCCTATGGCTCCGTCTCCGACGGAATCTGAGGACGAAGCTGACGCAAACGCGGACCACAGCGACGACGACGTCTACGACGCTCCAGAGGTGACCGAGGTAGACCTGAGAGTGGCGGTACAGCGGCTCAAAGCCAAAAATACCGCCCCGGGACCCGACGGCCTGCCAGGAAAAGCCTGGGTCCTGGCCTCGGGGACTCTCGGGCCTCGACTGGGGGGGCTCTTTAGCGCATGCTTGGAGAGGGGCCAGTTCCCGCTTCGTTGGAAGACGGGGAAACTGGTCCTGATCCAGAAGCACGGGCGCCCTGCGGACTCTCCGTCCGCATTCCGGCCCATCGTGCTGCTCGACGAGGTGGGCAAGCTCTTGGAAAGAGTCATTGCAGACCGCCTCGTCGGGCACCTAAATCGGGTGGGCCCGAACCTGTCGGAGAGCCAGTTTGGCTTCCGCAGGGGGCGCTCGACGGTGGACGCCATCATGCGCGTTAGAGCCCTCACGACGGGGGATGCAGTGGCCCGGGGCAGGGTCGTCTTGGCGGTGTCTTTGGACATCTCCAATGCCTTTAACACCCTGCCCTGGAGTTGCATCAGGGAGGCACTCCGGTATCACCGGGTGCCGACCTACCTCCGTCGTATAGTCGAGGATTACCTGACGGACAGAGCCGTCATCTACCCCGGTCACCGGGGAGAGTGGAACCGGCGAGAGATGTCGTGCGGTGTTCCACAGGGATCGGTCTTGGGACCGCCCCTGTGGAACATCGGATACGACTGGGTGCTGCGCAGCGGCCTCCCTGATGGCGTCAGCGTAATATGTTACGCTGACGACACGCTCGTCCTGGCACAGAGAGAGTCGCACCAGGCGGCGGCCGACGTGGCGACGGAGGCGGTTGCGACAGTCGTAGATAGGATCCGGCAGTTGGGACTCGAAGTCGCGCTGCACAAGTCAGAGGCCATGTGCTTTCATGGCCGTCTGAATGCACCGCGGTCAGAGTCCCACATAACGGTGGGAGGGGTTCGCATCGGCGTCGGGAGGACGATGAAGTACCTGGGACTCGTCCTCGACAGCCGATGGAACTTCAGGGAGCATTTCCTGAGTTTGGCCCCAAGGCTGAACCGGGCAGCAGGCGCCCTCAGGCGACTCCTGCCCAATATCGGCGGGCCAAACACCTCCTGCCGGAGGTTGTACGCCGGTATCGTGCGGTCCATGGCCCTCTACGGGGCCCCTGTGTGGGCCCTGAGCATCCGGACGCGACCACTGAAGTTGGTCGCATGCCAGAGGGTCATGGCTATCCGGATGATCCGGGGATACCGCACGATCGCCGGCGAATCGGCCAACCTCCTTGCCGGATTGCTGCCCTGGGATCTGGAGGCGACTGCCCTCCAGCGCGTCTATGAGTGGCGCGTGGAGGCGCAGCGCCGGGGTGTAACCCCGCTGCCTCGAGAAGTCGAGGCGCGGAGGGAAGAGCTCCGGCGCGATCTCAGGGCAGTATGGAGGGGACGACTGTCGCAACCGAGGTCCGGGCACGCCGCAATCGCGGCTGTAAGACCTCTCTTTGAGGAGTGGCTGGAGAGACGTCACGGCGTCCTGACCTATCGGATGACGCAGGTCCTCACCGGACACGGATGTTTCGGGAGGTTCCTGTGTCTGATAGGGAAGGAGGAAACGCCCGGGTGCCACCACTGCGAAGATCGCCCGGAGGACACAGTAGAGCATACGGTGCAGGACTGCCCAGCTTGGGCGGTGCACCGACGTGTCCTCACGGCGGCGATAGGCGGAGACCTCTCGCGCCCGGCATTGGTTGCGGCCATGCTGCGGGGCGAGACGGAGTGGGAAGCGGTCGCCTCCTTCTGCGAAGCAGTAATGCTCGTGAAGGAGGAGGCGGGCCGCGAGAGAAAGAGGACAGCGTCCTCCCTCCGCCCCAACCGCAGTGGTAGGCGCCCGCGGCGTCGGACGTCAGCAGACGATCTCCGGCCACCGTAGGCGCGGGCATGCGGGCAGCGAGTAAAGGGCAACTCGCAGCCCGACCATGGACCATGCCCGGGTCGACGGCGCGTTGTGTCCCACGCGCGCCTCAAAGAGCGTCAGCATAATGACGGGGCCCCCTCTCAGAGGGCCAAAGCCTGCCGGGGTCGCGGGATTATTTCCTTACCGTGACCCCGGAACATAACAGGCTACTGAAGGACACCGTGGATTTTAGTCAGTACAAGTCTGACAGTCCCTCCCGCCCTGCCCGGGGTTGGAGGACTCATTTGATGATTTTACCACGCTAAAAAAAAAAAAAAAAAAAAAAGTGGTAAGGTTGATTTTTAATTGTAGTTGGAAACGGTGGAATTGCGTCGCATTGCGTCATGGAAAAGCTCCCTAAGTTTCTGAAAATTACTTCAACATTCTTAATCGTAAATATTTTTATTTTTTTATTACCAGGATGTATCGACGTGCCTTTTAAGATCTGAACCAACTACGTACTTAGAGGACTATGTGACGACAGACTACACGCTGTACGAGATGCTGGGAGACTCCATATTGCCCAGGAGAATGCTGTTCCCTATCACAGGTACATTTATATAATTATACTTCTAGTCTAGCGTGCGTCGACCACCAAAGAACCACTTTTTTTTAAAATTTCGCCATGTTCACAACATCGTCAGTTGCAGAGAAATGTTAGTTTGTCATATCATTGCGTGTTTTGCGGTTCAGAGGTGAAACTTTTTTGCGACGCAGCTTCAATTTTCAATTTAGGTATACATACACATACTGTCAAATGTTTCCATCGCAGCAATTCAATGTCTGGCAGTTCAAAAATACCACTTAATCAGAATCAAAATAAAGTACGAATTACGATACGATTTGTAAAATTCAATATTAGATTCTATTGCTTAAGTAATAGTAGTAGGTACTTACGGTACTATGGTAGTTTACATTTTATTAAGAAACCATTATTTTACAATATAAATTTCATTTCATTAAAATATAAAATATACAGAGACGTCCACTGCTGAACACAGGCCTCCCCTTTAGACTTCCAGTAGGACCAGTTGTAATAATTTCAAATGAAAATATTATAAATAATTTGAATACTACTCATGATTCTTCTAAAGACACCGCATTCCCCAGTGGTCATTCCACCGCCACCATTTAAAACCTTCAAACTTTTTCAGAAACAATCACAAACGACAACACATCACCAGAGAGAACATCAGATGAGGATTTCACATACCCTCCGGTTAGGCCGGTGATGAAGAGGCCCAAAATCCGGCTGGTACCGACCCCTCCCAACCTCAGAAACGGGGTCCACAGGGAAGCCGTCTTCGAACCAACCAAGTTTAAAAGTGATAAGTGTATAAGAATCAAAATAAAAAATTGTCGGACACAAGTGTTGAGACCTAGAAGAACTCCAGTGTCAAACTTTGTTACCCACCCCCCTTGCAATGGTGTTATAATAGCAAGTGGACTCCTCAATAGATTTAGGTATAAACAAAATAAGTCTAGTGATTCCTTTCCAATATTTGGAGCTGTTGTGTTGTAAGCTTTACTCTATTATTATTATTATACATAAATTATTACTTTTCGATGTTGTTGTATTATTTTCTTTGTGTCACACTAATGTCGTTGATAATAGCGAAAATGGACGTTTATTTGAACATTTACCGTCATACCGCTAAAAGTTAAACAGCTGTTGAACATCTGTCTAAAAAAAGTGTAACTGCAAAACGACCCTTATATTAACGTAAAATGTCGCTTTGAAGTTGACAGTTTTTTTAGATTTAGAAGTGATCAACAGATTTTTAACTTTTTGTGGTACGACAGTTAAAGTCTATTACCGCCAAAATTCCCATTGCTGTGTCCCCCATACTACAAAATATAAGCAAACAAAATGTGCTCGTTTGCAAAGCAGCATTTGAATAATATGAAACACTGAAACTGCTAAAATACTACACCGTAAGATCAACGTCTCTTTTTTAATTTAATTTACTACTTATTAACAAAATTAATTAACTTTTTTTAATTTGTTTTCATTTTTAACATAATTTACTTTAAAACAAAACACACATGACAAACAGCCCTTTCACACGGCTGTCCAGTTTTTTGCAGGATCCCGTTTTCTGCAGGATCCCGTTTGATCGCATCCGCATGCAGGATCCTGCATGCGGTTTGCTTGTGTGAACACTAGCATCTAATCTCTTGTGCGATCAAACGGGATCCTGCAAAAAACTGGACTGCCGTGTGAAAGGGCTGTAAGAGTAGGGAGGGGGCCTACGAGCCTAACGCGATGGTCGGATGTCGCGTCTCCATGTGAAATAACCTGTACTCTCAGTGCTATTTTATCTGACCAAATCATAGAGCGGTTTCAAAAGCTGAGGTCACTTTGACATACACCAGATGTGGATTACGATGACTATCGGAACTTATAAGTAAGTGCAGTATTAATAAATATCGTATCTTGTAGTCTCAAATTAGATCAGATCATCACTTTGAGTGTCGTGACTAAGGGCTATATCAGGAGAATGGGTAACTTCCTCTATTTTGTACTATAAACATCCACATGTTGCCAGAAATATTAATTTAGATAGTAAATTATGGTATACCAGCTTTTGCCCACGAAGTTAGCTCGCAGTAATTTTGAATTTGACAATAAATCTGGCGGCACGTGAAACGTCCGTTGTTGAACCTTCGTGAAGCAACTCATTGCCGAAGAAGAAATAAAAACAGCCTCTCTAGACCACCACGCCGAACGAGAATCCGCAACTTGTATCATCCTCTTGTCGATTTTAAAGAGATTCAATTCCGTGTGAAGATTCAGAAAACATCGTGAAGAACTCTCAATTGAGTAGGTACTTCACGATGTTTTCTTTCTCCCATGACTGATTTCCAAGATAAACTTAGAAACTACTCGTACTTACATAATGCATAAGAAGCGAGGTGTAACTTCTGGAAAGAACAAAGCTTCTGCCAATGTAATACTTACAGACTCAGATCACAGATATTTTTAGGTAACCTTACAAGGTTACCTAATGTAATGAAGTCTGGCAGTTAAAGTTAAAACTTTAACTGCCAGACTTCATTATCTGTCTATCCACATAAACAGAGACTTATAGAATAGATGCAATAAAAACAAACAAAACAACAAAATCGTGAATATTCTCTGTCGGATATATCCGACTCTGGCGTAATGGGCCCGAAAATATTTGCCGGAAATATTATTATCCGATGTTGGCGGTCTGACTATGGAGATTATGTTAAGACGAATTTGTCTTTCTGGGACTTTCAACAAGACAAAGAGATACTTTACCTGCGTACCCGGCCTTGACTGACTTCATCTTTAATGTAAGTCGGTCAGGAAGCTATTCTGAGACCTGCATTATAACCAACAGACACTACGTCAGCTACTACTGAATATGAGATGCATTAGTAAATTAATAAACTATTCTATTTATTCAATTGTTGAAATAGCAACTCTCTGTGCTGTGTCGAAGGTTGTGATTTCAAGAGTTCCCTTTACCAGTTTCCGATTTATGATGTCCGGGGCCCCCGTTTCATGGTAGAAGTAGGAACAGTGGGGTTTTAGTAGTTCAGAAACAGTACGTAACTAGCTTTTTATGCGTCCAGTGCGAGTTTTATTAACTACGCCCTGATTGGCCAATTGTTATCCCGGGGCCGCATTATGACGTTTTAAAACCAGGCTTGTTCCAGTGAGTGAACGAGGTGGCGCTAGACGACTTGTATAGCTCTGTCACTTTCTGACCCTTCCAGGTATTGGCCTGTGCTTGGGCGTCCTCCTCCTTTTTCGGTAGGTACTGCAAAGACCGACCGACATTATCGCTCGCCCAAATCTATGCGGATTTCTTCGATTTCCTCGATATGCCAGTTTTGTCATAGTAGGTAGTCTAGTCTAAAACACTATTGATTGATGATGAACATTTCTTAGTGCCTTAGAAATTATGGACGATTTAGGTTATCCCACCCTGTCAATCTTTAATAGACTTTTAACTTTATCGGCATTATCATAATGTTGTTTCTCGGAAAAAAAATACGGATTAGGGTTACTTTGATGTAGTGTGTATACTAGTGTTAGTTATCATAACTTTATTTATGGTAGTAATCTTTATTCAATTCAAAACTTACTTCAACACTCAAAGGATCCGATTACCACTCATAGCAATTACCTATGTCTCAAAAACATTACCTTCATTTTGTCGGCGCCAGTCGGTTAACTACAGTATTTACAGTGCGTTTCGACGTTTTGCAATAACTAAGTAGTTATTATTGGAATCAAATCTAGTCCTGTTGCCGTTCACTGGCTGTAGATAGGTCAAATCGTTGTTTCTATAAATCCCGAACCTTCAAAAGATCCTCATCTCTGTAAAAGTAGGCTGATGCCTGATTGATTACAGCCTGAGGCCGCAAGGTCCACCTCGCGGGCTCAGTGCGGGTTGGTAGATGTCACACGTCTTCGAATTTTTCGATCTAGGACATGCCGGTATCCTCACGATATTTCTCTCCACTGTTTCCAGAGCAGTAATCATGATGATTACACAAGGTAATGCGCCTGCGTGGTTTCGAAACCACGACCTACAACTTGCATGCTTAAAAAAACCTTGATTTAGCTTCTACTAGGGTAGTGGCTTCGCTACTTCCATGGTATTATCTTTGGATGGTAACAGCAGCAAGTGCTCCTCTCTCTCCTCCGCTTTTGCCCGTAGTTTTTCGTGCACAGGGAAAAGAATCATCGATAAAGTGCTATCTGTGATGATATCAGTGCCACGAAATGATAGCTATTCTAAATTGTAAGGTTGCAATATATGCAATTGAAACGGTATTCCGCACGTAAACACCGTTTGAGTTACGCGTAGGTACCTACCCATCTAAGCATAGAGTTTCAGACTAAACTAACTAGTTAAAATAAACCTGCAACAAAGTATTACGAATTTCTACAACTTCCCACTCAAAATGCATACAATAATATCGCATAAAATTCGTTCTCGATACCCTGAAAGCATTCTCTTAATATCTCTTTTACGTCTTTCGCATTTCATAGCCAAAGCAACCGGTCACGCTTTTATTACGATAACTTTGTGTTATACACAGAGAGAATACTAATTCAAACTGAGTGAATGCAAAATCATTGAAGACTTTATTTCTATACTACGAGTAAAACTGGGATCCTAAAAGTCGGGGTTAGAGGCAGTCGCTTCATGTAAAATTGAGCTAAATTACAACTGAATAAATAAGCAATCGAATCCGATCCAACACAATATTGTTTCTCAGATCTTATAAGAAAAAACCGGCCAAGTGCGTGTCGGGCCACGCACAGCGTAGGGTTCCGTAGTTGCCCATCAAAATACTTATGCGAACTAACTAAACTGATTCCCTGAATTTAATTTTAAAAAGAAGAATTTTCAAAATCGGTCCAGGAGTCTTTGAGAAATCGGGGAAAATACATAAGAAAAAAGATTACAACGAATTTAGAACCTCCTCCTTTTTTTGAATTTAGTTAAAAATAGTTGACGATAAAAACCTACCTATCCCCAAAAAACATACCTATAAAAGCTGTAAAAATAAAGTTGACAAACTTACATTTGCAGTTGTCTCCGATACATTTTGTTTAAGAAAATATGATATCAAGTACATTTTATAAGTTGGTCGACTATTACTCGTAAAGTTGTAAAGCCTACTTAGTCATGATAATTTTCTTTTAAACTTCGTTATATGTACTACTATTGTGATTTTTTTCACACCCCCAAACATAACCGTTTAGCTGGTAGAGGGGGGGGGACACTCGAATCGAGGCAAATTTAGCACTTTAAAGCTTAATATTTCACAAACGAATTTTTTTATCAAAAAATTGTTAATGGAAACTATCATTATTTTTTAACGGCCTATTTAATGATACCCCACACTAAGGGGTACGCGAGAAAAAAAAAATCCTCAATTTAGGAGGTACCCTAAAAAAAAATATTTTACGAGATTTTATTTTACCACTTTTTCGGCACAATAAATCCGTATATTTACACCAAATTACAGCTCTCTAGTACTGTGCGTCTCTGAGATAAACTGCGGACGGACGGACGGACGGACATGGCGAAACTATAAGGGTTCCTTGTTGACTACGGAACCCTAAAAACATACAAGTAGGTACCTCTTGCCTAGTAGGTACTCGACTCAGAACTTAATGGGCCTAACACACGCACAAGCTTCACCACAGTTTTGCCTGAAGCCTCATTTAGACGATGCAAGAACTCGAACGCGAGTTGCGTTACATCGCGGAATTTGTAGGTAGAACAAATTCAGATAATGAAACAAATGCCGCAATGTAGTAAAACTCGCATACGAGTTCTTACTCCGTCTAAATGGCGCTTGAGTGTGGTTAGGCGTTCAGTCACAGGTTCAGTGTTGACGACCTTGTTTTGTTTTTTCATGCAAGAAGCATTTTTTTTTTTATACTGGCATCTCGCAGGTCAACCTAGAAGAGGTTGTGAGCTGCTTAACCGGACTTTCCTGTGGTTGCCAAAGATGATTGTAACTTAAGACCTCCAGGCAGGAGCACATGCGAGAAGCTTGCGCAGGCAAAACTGTGGTAAGCTTGTGCGTGCTGTAGGCCCATAAAGAGCTCAACGAATGCCGGGGTCGCGGGATACCGATTCCCTAAGCGGGAAAGCAAAGGGTGACCTTTATGCTCCACCCAGGGCGGGAGGACTCATTTGATGATTTTACCATCAAACAATTCATGAACTGTTAAGACTGAATCAAGGCTGTTATGACAGATAATCTCCTACTTCTATCGCGTCTGATTTGGGGAGTGTGTGCTTGTTGCAAGGCCAATCTCTCGTACACGGGGGTACTCTGATTAATTCTTATTTTTTCATTCGGTTCATTTTTCTGTATTTCTCTCGCCATACATTTGACTTTCTATACAAATGTAAATTCCTGACTCCAAAATTATTCAGCTAGTGATCTTTGATGGGGTAATTAAAGTTTCAAATTGGTGCCAAAACTGCTTGAAAGTTGAAGCCAACTTTGGCAGAAAACACAATGCGATTCTATCGCCATGGCTTTTTAATAAAATTGATAGGATTTCATTGTGTGGAGATTGGGGACAAGCTTGGTTGTCTCGTACAAAAAGTGAGATACTGTACCTAATGTTTGCTTTGAAATTATTTGAAGGCGCCTTTTCAATTGAGTAGCCTTTGACACATTAATCGCCAATGTGGACACTTTTACGGAAAATAAAAAGCAATCTGAAAAACGTGGGGCAACAAAATGAGAAAATAAATATTTAATTATTATAAATCAAATTGACAACATGCCAACTATGCTTGGCTAGAGCCTTCGATTAAAACTAGAGATCCAAGATCACATCCATGTTTTTTTTTTTATCGTGGTAAATCATCAAATGAGTCCTCTCATCCAGGACTGGACGGGAAGGACTGTCAGACTAGTACAGACTAGTCTATGGTGATACTCGTAGATACTTCAGTAGCTCATTGATGAGACAGTCCCGCGGCCCCAGAAATCCATGGCATTATGCTGTGTTTTCACAACCAAGCAGAGAAGTTACCCATTTACTCGCAAAACAATATTTTTTAAAGGAAGCCCAAGAAAAACTGCGCCAGTTTCTCCAACTTAAAAGACAATAGTTAGTTCACAGTTGTCATCCAATTTAGATAGTGTGCGTCTACACGAGTCGAGTACGGATGTTTACAAGAGGAGGCTGGCGATGGCGTCGCGCGTCTCCGTCGGCGCCTGTCGTATTTCACCTGCGCGGCGACGCGACGGCGGCGGGACGCGACTGGCAGCGTGTAACACCGACGTGTAACGCATTGGTAATATTGAGTAGGATTTTTTTGGTAATTTATGTGTGATTTTTCAGCGTCCACGGTTGTTGAGTCAACATCTTTTGAGGATGCTCTGTAGAGGGGCGAAAAACATGTCGTGTATTGCCACGGCTACCAAACACCATTTTTTTTTACGTGGTAAAATTATATATTATCAAATGAGTCCTCTCACCCCGGGCAGGTCGGAAGGGACTGTCAGACTTGTACTGACTAAAATCCACGATGTCCTCCAATAGCCCATTATGTTCCGGGGTCACAGTAATGAATAAGTACCGAGACCCCGGCAGGCTTTGGCCCTCTAAAGGGAGGTCGTCATCATGCTGACGCTCTTTGAGGAGCGCGTGGAACGCGCCGACGACCCGGGTACCAATCACCATGATCACGTTTTGAATAGTTTAATTTCTTTGCGTTTTAAGACTTGTTTACGAAGTTGTTATTGCGTTGGTATAAGTTCACGATATTAAATATGACGACTCGGTTGGTGCAGATGTTGACCGCTTGACTGCTGCTGCACTGCGAGTCGCAGGTATGAATCCCGCTCAGAACACAATTAGGTATGTAAGTAATTATAATTTGTATGACCCAAAGTTAGTTGTCCTGGGTCTGGGTGCTTGTGTATGTGAGTTCATATATTTGTAAACGCACTCAGGATATGAGGACACTATATAGGGACTTTAAAAAATAGGTAGGGCTGCAATGATATTTTAGTCATTGTATAGCTGATATTGCGACTTGCCTACGGACCGTTGAGGAGAACGGTGCCTTCGCTCGAGCAACTGTCATACGTCTAAGTATTGCAAAATGATGATTGTGAATAAATATTGTGTCGGGATATTACAATGTGAATACTGTGAATTCTTGTTTTCATTGCTGAACATTCTACAACACGCCCACGTTATGGCGCCACCAAAGGTGCCCCCAGAGTCCAGACGACCTTGTAAAGGTCGCCAGAAGACGCTGGTTGCAGGTCGCTTCCAACCGGTATATGTGGAGATCGAAAGGGGAGGCCTATGTTCAGCAGTGGACGTCCTACGGCTGAGATGATGATGATGATGATGATGATGGCTGTTATTCACCTGCATCCGAATAGACTGGAAACCGAAACGGATGATGATGTCCCGTTTACTTTCTTAGATTCAAAAACTTGTTGTTTATGCTTACAAAACAGGCGCAGACGAAACGTGTAAAGAATAGGAATTAGGCAATTGTTTGTGAAACCCAATATGCGAAGTGTTGACAAACGGGATTCATATTACAACAAAAATATTAGGTATTCTAAACACGTTTCTTCATATCTTTTTTGGTAAAGTTGTAAATATATCTAAGGAAACTTTTTGTCAGTGCCCACATAATTATTTATAGCTGGCGCCTTATTTCTAACGGTGTGCGCGTAAAATAGTGGAAATAATCTACCCATACATTAAACATGAGGCATAATTCTAGTGCTTAACTATAAATTAATGTCATTGGCATAATGATATACCTATGTTAATTATAATATCCTACGGTGCACATAGATAGAGAATAACCTACGTATCGGAATCATGGATTAATCTAACTTAATACTTACTTGCCGTCAATATTATTGTTTGAATTTTAAACGCTGCCCGGTACCCTTATTTCTGTAAACTCACGTACATTAAGTGGTAGTTATACAGCAAGTAACGTAACTCAGACTCCCCAATTAGAATATTACTTATGTTGTTATCATAAAACATATATTGAATTTTTGATTTAACATGTAAATGCATTGTTATTAACTAAATTAGTTATTTTGCAGTAAGGTTTATTTTTCTTTATTTTGTATTGAATGACGGAATTTGTATTAATACAAATAAAATTGCACTTTTACGTCTTTTTGCCTTGATTTACGGGCTATCTTAGTTTGTTTTGACTCTACAGGGGTAATGTGACTAAAATTTCCGTAGTATTAATTATTTTTGATAAAAATTACCTATATTAAAAATGATAGATATCGATTCAGTAAGCGATTCTGAACAAACTAATTTCAGGATGTGCGTTAATTATGTTACATGTTGTATATTTATATACGCGAGAAAAGAACGAGTAGTGGTTGCGATGACCTCATTGGAGTACCTATGCAGAAGACGTAGGTTCGAACCCTGCTCGCAGCTGAATTTTCCGTTCCTTAAAATATTAACTGGTAGGCCCAAATAACTAATATAAATTGCCGGCATCAATATCGGTTCAGCCAATCACGAGATAATCGCGGATAAACAAACATACATACAAACATATAGGTCGAAATGAGAACCTCTTTTTTGAAGTCGCTTAATAACCCAAAATCGTAGTCTGGCACGTGTCTAATTTATTTGTTGCTCCTAGTTACGTAGTTTTGGAGGCAGTGCCGCATATAAACTACTGTTTAATGTAAACGATTGGTTTAGACTTTTACAGCGTCTATTTAGCGTTTATTTTCATACTTGGAATATAAAGGTAACGTAGAGCCTATAAAATCGTTGAAGCCCACCCTAATTTCGCAATGAATTTTGATTATTATTTTCAGCGTAGGATTTTGGTAGATATCTTATGTTATTTCATCGTTTTATTTAGGGCTAGTTGTCTGATTAAACAATTTTCCCTAAGATCGTCATTTTGAAAAATAAAAAAGACTTCTTTCTTCTCCATGTAGGTAGGTATTTTACAAATATAACTGCCTATTATATGAAGACTTCTCCAGCGAAGGAAAGAATTTGGTGAAGGTTGGGCCAGGTTGAAGCCAACAGCAACTCTATTTGTTTAATAATAAAGTAGGCCTTTACCGATAGGTAAAGAGGTGCTGTACAGCACAAAAGCAATATTCGATCCCAACATTGATCCCGATTTTTTGTCAGTAATCAGTCACTGGCCAAGTTTGCCTGTCTGACAGTGAGAGTCAATCACAATAAACCGTCAAAAATCTCGGATCAAGGGCTGATTTTTACAAAAGTATAAAATAAATCTAATTCTCGTTTCTTATCTACGGTGTGAACAGCGGCCGATACTTTTGTTACCAAGCCGGTACTTACTAGTTCGGTGTCTATAAAATTTTTGGAACATTGCCTACGTTTGCTTGATGTAAGACGGAGAGTACTCTCATTTGCCCATTTAGTCTGAGAACCATAAATATATTTTAAAAACCATTAAGGAGAGTAAGTGTTCGTTACCAGAAAGTATCGGAGAGTACTTATTCGACTTTATTTCCGAAGTGCAATCATAAACGTATAAATAAATCAAGCTCGCTGTGTTCGTAAGGGACTTTACACATGGCGCGACGCGATATCGAATTGCATCGATTGACGATATCGGTCAGATATCACATAAGCGTCCGGCCGAAGAAAATGTATGGACAATCGCTAGTGTTTGCTAATGGAGTCGTATGGATTGACGACCGCTTACAGATCTGCTCGATATCGAATTGCATGTATACGTCCTAATGACAATGCACAGGATTCTCTATTCAAAATTCGATTGCACAACTACTCGTCATGTGCGACATCTTTTGTTTGCAGCGCCTATATGTCGAAGTGGTGAGGTGGATTTTCGTAGTTTACGGTCGAGTTGCATCGCATCGGTCCATTAATAAATACGTGCGACTTAAATCGGCAATCGACTCGATATCGCACGAATCACATCGCGCCATGAGCAAAGTCCCTATGTGTTTGTTTGTGCACAGTCGACAAAGTTGAATTATGACCCACCATAAGCTTATTTTCCTACAGAAATTCAAAACAATTAGGTCCACATTCGCGTAAACATATATATCCATGGTAACGATTTTGATCTTTGTCAATTTGACAGATTCAAACGATTTTTTGTCAAAATGGGTCATGATTCAACTTTGTCGATTGTACAGTGTAGACAGATCTCTTGCAGGTAATTTCAGGTTACAATATCAGCCATTGTTCTTTGTTTTTTTTGGAACAAAGTTCCTTATCGCGCGTTATGAAAGGGGGCTGGACGGAAAAAATTCTTAAAAGTTTTCACGACACTTTTTCCGACTGCGCGACGCAAAAGGAGGGTAATGTGTTTATTACCATGGAATGGAATGGAATGGAGTGGAATGGAGTGGACTGGAGTGGACTGGACCGGACCGGACTGGACTGGACTGGACCGGACCGGACCGGACCGGACAGGACCGGACCGGACTGGACTGGAGTGGAGTCGCGACGATTATTTTTGTTGAGTGTATACAGTAACTTCGTTCCATCCGGGTGTCCCTTGACACCTCTCAAGTTTTTTTTGTTCTATTGTTTTGTTAAATTGTTGCGGACGAAATACAGACGTGCTTTTTTATGTTAGATTTTACTTAGAATTTTAACTTTACTTTCTTTACTTAGAATTTGTAGACGTTCAATTTAATTAAGGTGTGTTATTACAATAATGTACAACGTGTAACTTTAATAGCGTAAAACCTCTCGTGGGGTAACTCAGCCCATGTTAGAGAACAAACAAAAAAAAAAGATTTATCATAGGTACTGATAGGCTCGATCAATTTCTCATTTTGTATGAAAAATCTTTTTTTTTTTTCCTGAAAGTCTTAGAACAAACATTGTTCAGTAACATGGGCTGAGTTACCCCACGAGACGTTTTGCGCTATTAACGTTACACGTTGTATAATATCACATACCTACTCATATTGGTCGCTATTCTTCACCCACATAATAACGATGATGACGTCATTCATAAATACATACATCAGACGGGATCCCACCGTCATAATTATATAATTACTCTGAATATATGTATGAAGAGTTCCTGTAAAAAAAAAAGTAAATCAATAGTGTTGTACTGTAGGGTTGACGCAGAAGTTTCAGTTGGTTTGTCTTTGACCGACCGGGACCTAAAAGAAAAAATATGGGAGAAACTATTATTTTACAGGCAGGATACCTAATTGTAATAGTTTAATATATGTGTACATACATAATGAAATTGTACGTTTTCAAACCCAAAAATCATTTAGAAGAAAATCACTCTCTTTCAGAAAAGAAAAAAAAAGAAAACAGTTTTTTTTCAAGATTTCCAAGTCATCCTTTTCCCCTGTAAGTATGTAATATAAGTTTACAGGTTGCTTAGCGTGATGTCCCGGTTCGAACCCCAGGTAAGGTATAGTGTAACTGAGATTTTCTGTAGCTCTTAGAAGATACTTGTACGAATAAATCGGAATACACGAGTTTCAATAGTCAGACACTTCTATTCCGTTTCATCATTCAAAATCGAGCAAGTTCGGCCATAAGATCATTTTAACTCTTATGTACCGAAAAATCCAGATATAAAAGCCTGGATTTCCGTGACACGTTTTGCCAAACGACATTGGAATAAATCTAACTTGTAATAGAAAATATTCAAGGAAACACGACACGCTGGCAAACATTTTCGTATCTGTTTTCTAGCGAGTTAACTTGAAAATCGTGCCAAACTTTGCATATGTTAGATTCATGTTAGATACTTGAATTGGGTTATCTTGATAATAATTCTTATTTGAAATGGAACCACGGATTTTTGAGATAGAAGTTTCGAGCTTGGCTGTTGTCCCATAGCCGGCGATAAACGAGTAGCGAGTAGAGCGATTTAAAACAAGTTGGCAGCGAGTTTGTAGTTCCGATGGTATAATGCCACTGGGCTCTCAGCGATTTTTCAAGTGTTACCGGCGTTTGCTCGCACTACTCTCTCGGGGCGGCCAGTCTTTTGCAAATCTGTCTGCCAAGCGAGCATACCGAGCGAGTATTATCTTTGGTAGCTTTTGTCGCTCAGTGAAAAGCCAGTGGGGCGTTCTCGCCAGCAGCAACATTGGGAACAGTCAGCAATCATCTATTATTATCTGCATCTCTTTTGCGTGCGTTTATGTACGTTTTGTCTTATTTTTTTCTTGTGTCAGCAGAAGCTGTCATCGATATTCTAATATGACTGAAGGCGTCGCCTGTTTGAAAAGCGGCATGGGCTTCCCCCAAGAACTGCCATATCATCCGACCCTGTGCTTCTCATATCCGTTTGATGCCCGCGTCCTTCATTTGTCTACCTTGTTTGTGCCTTGATACGCTGCGCCCTCCAGTGGGGCTATATATAATTTTCTATGAAAATATAAGTAAGTGTATGCTGTGCTTTACATTGAAAGTACCACAAAATTGTCGGTTAAGCACACAACCTCATCTAGCTTGTACTGCGAGAGGCCACTGAAAAAGTTCATGTTGTGCTTAAAACTAAGTTTGTAATGCAGCTAAATAAAGCTAACAGGGAAAAAAGAGCGTGCGTAGGTACTAGCTTTTGCAGCTTTTAAATTTTTGAAATCGGTACAGTAGTTTCGGAGCCTATAATTCATTACAAAGACAATCAATTCTTTCCTCTTTATAATAATAATAATAGTATGGACTAATATTAAAAAGCTGAAGAGATTCTTTGTTTGATTGAACGCGCTAATCTCAAAAACAACTGGTTCAAAAAAAATGTTTGTGTTGGATAGACCATTTAGCGAGGAAAGCTATAAAAAAGGCTGTATAAACACGCTACGACAATTAGCCGAACAACAAAGCTCTAGGCAGACGTGCACTATCAATAAAGCTTATAGCTAACTTAGTAACAACAATATGACGACAAAGCACAAGGACCCAAGGTCATTGCCGTATCTCTGACTCAATGATTTGATCATTAATTAATACAATTGTCTTACTGAATGTGCAGCATCACTGCAAGTATCATTCTCGACCAGTTCTCGACCCGGTGGGTGTCACTGCGTCAGTTTTTTGACGACGCCCGCCTGTCAACAGTGACGGATGAGCTCATTGTTGACGTACACATGTTCACCGAATCTTAACGTACAGTCGATGGCAGAAATTCGCTTTGAGAAATTCAAAATGAAGTTTCTCGTTGAGAATTAGGTAGTTTCATTTTTGTACAGACAGCGTCACGATGTGGTTACCCCCCTTGACAGTATCTAGCCTTTCAATTGGGTAACCACATCCTGGTGAAGATATAACATGTAGAAAATATAAACGTGCTAAATCCACAAATTTTAATAGTTCGGAAAGCAGCTAGGGCTTTTTTTACAGGGTGGAATTTTATTAATGAGCAATATTATTTTCACACCACCTGCTCGTAAATGTCACATTATATGTCTGTTAACCGGCCGTAAAGCAAGGCATTGTTCCCTCCCGCTCGAGCCGGGAATAATATATGTACTGAATTTCATTATTCCCGTGGGAATAATGTGATTTGAATTTGGAACCTCAAACAAAACATAGTATGAAAACTTTGAACGAAGGAATTGAAGCAGCGCCAGCTGCCCCCCAGCAGTCCCCACTGCAACAGCTGATCGCTTGCTGTGGAGGGCACTACATCATGCTCACGTTCGAAGGTTGTCGTACCACATCAAATTTCAAAATTCGAATTTATTTCCTCGCAGGTGGTGTGAAAAGCAGAGTACTCACCTCAGGAATAAAGCTGCCTTTGTCTTGGGCTAACTTAAATCCCTCGCTCACTAAGGATTCTTATCTTAATTCCCTCGTTTCACTCGGGAATTAACACTTGAACCTCCTCGCTGCGCTTCGGAGGTTCAAAATCAAAATCAAAATCAAAATCAAATCGTTTATTTCAACTAGGCCAATTACAGGCACTTATGAATTGTCAAAAGACATAAAATAAAACAAGTATAAAAAACAGTTATGGTGCTACGGTCCCAGACACAAGACATAAAAACTGTGAAAGTACCGTAGGTGCTCATTCCAAGGTGTAGATCTCTATGGAGAAGAATGAGCAAGAAACTCCATGGACACTCTTTTTCAATCGCCAAAATTATTACAAAAATTTTGTTACATCATTCATCATCAGATGGTACATTATGTGAGAACGATGTGGCAAGATAATAGTGTCCATAGTAAAATAAAAAGACAATTCAAAATAAAGTTATTAATAATTAAAATAGACCGTGGCAGCTAAGAGATGACCAGTCACGACTGACAGCGCCCGTTCACGAACATGACACATGCATCAGCATCACTCAGCTCAACCATTTTGAAGGGAACTAAATGATCTGACACACGCGCCACCGCCAGCGAGACATTAGAGTGAGCATGACATAATCTCAACCGCCAGGGTCATTCAAGTCATTAAAAGACGTGGGTATCTACTCATTGAAAGTTATAAAGTACATTGTACTCACAAAATGATTCCTATGAAGCTATATAATACTAGAAAGATTGACTCTATACAATGCAAGGTTAGTTAACAATCTTCATCAGCTCCGACATTAGTATTAGATGATACCCTACGACTGTCGTGAAAAAGAAGAGAATAAATATACACACAAAAAAAAAAATCACTAATTAAAACTAAAGTCAAATACGATAATAATACAGAATAATTTGTTGAAAGAACATGAACAATGTCTTGTGTTCAACACAGCGACCAACTATGCTTATCATCTAAATAATCACTCACAGAATAGTAAGCCTTAGAACAGAGGTTAGCTTTTACTTTTGCTTTAAACACGTTAAATGGCAAATCTAGGAATGAGGACGGTAACTTATTATAAAATGTTATACCAACCCCAACGAATGAATTATGCACCTTATGAAGCCGATGAAAAGGAACACGAAGTTTGTGCTTATTCCTGGTATTAAAATTATGGATATCACTATTTTTACTGTATAGGTGAATGTTTTGCCTGATATATAAGATGTTGGCAAATATGTACTGCGAAGCCACTGTGAGAATTCCAATCTCTTTGAAGAAATCTTTCAGAGAATCTCGCGCACCAAGTTGGTAGATGGCACGAACAGCTCGTTTCTGGAGTACAAATATATTTTGAATATCAGCGGCTTTGCCCCACAGTAGAATACCATAGGACATTACGCTGTGAAAATAACTAAAATAGACTAATCTTGCTGTGTCAACGTCAGTGTATTGTCTAACTTTTCTAACAGCGTAGGCGGCCGAACTAAGCCTACCTGCTAGGTTCGATATATGTTGACCCCATTGTAATTTTGAATCTACTGTTATACCCAGAAACAGAGCTGAATCAACAGTTTCAAGCTCCACATTACCGAGGACGATGTTGGGACCCAGATTTCTAACATTGGGCAAAGCAAACTTTACGCATTTGGTCTTCTTGGGATTGAGCACAAGGTTATTTGCCGTGAACCAATCTATGACCCTCGATAGTGCGTTGTTTACGTCGTCAAACACTTGTCTATTCCTATCTACTTTAAAGATTAGAGAAGTGTCATCTGCGAACAGTACTACATCGCAGATGTTCTTCAAATGGTGTGGTAGATCGTTAATATAAACCAGGAATAAAAACGGTCCAAGTATTGAGCCTTGAGGTACACCTAGCTGAACAGGTAACCCAGAAGATTTCGCGCCACTAACATCGACACATTGAAGTCTGTTAGACAAATATGACTCAATTACTTTGAGGGCTTCATTCTGAACACCGTAATGACGAAGTTTACGCAATAGTGTATCGTGGTGTACGCAATCGAAGGCTTTAGAAAGATCACAAAAAACACCAATTGCATTTTGCGACTTCTCCCATGCGTCAAATATGTGTTTCAACAAAGCAACACCCGCATCAGTAGTCGAACGGCCTTTTGTGAACCCGTACTGATCATTATGAAGTAGACTATTTGAATTAAAATGGCGAAGTAACTGTCTAAGTATTAACTTTTCAAATATTTTGCTGAATGCAGGTAGAATAGAAATTGGTCTAAAATTACCAATATCATTTTTACAGCCAGATTTAAATAAAGGGATAACTTTACTGCTCTTCATAAGATCAGGGAAAGTACCCAAGTCAACGCATTTATTGAAAGTAACAGCAAGATAGGGGGCTACGATGTCGATTATATTGCTCAAAAGTTTTACAGAAATGCCCCAGTAATCACCAGTGTTCACCCCCGGAATCCTTAGTGTCGCTTCGGGATTCAATACGCCCGTGACGTAAGGCACTGCTTTATTCCCTTGGTGCGTAATATACTATTTTCACACCACCTGCTCGTAAATGTCAAATTATATGTCTGCTAACTGGCCGTAAAGCAAGGCATTGTTCCCTCCCGCTTGAGCCGGGAATAATATATGTACTGAATTTCATTATTCCCGTGGGAATAATGTGATTTGAATTTGGAACCTCGAACAAAACATAGTTTGAAAACTTTGAACGAAGGAATTGAAGCAGCGGCGGCTGCCCCCCGGCAGTCTCCACTGACACAGCTGACCGCTTGCTGTGGTGGGCACCACAGCATGCTCACGTTTGAAGGTTGTCGTACCACATCAAATTTTAAAATTCGAATTTATTTCCTCGCAGGTGGTGTGAAAAGCAGAGTACTCACCTCAGGAATAAAGCTGCCTTTGTCTTGGGCTAACTTAAATCCCTCGCTACACTAAGGATCTTATCTTAATTCCCTCGTTTCACTCGGGAATTAACACTTGAACCTCCTCGCTGCGCTCAGGAGGTTCACCCCCAGAATCCTTAGTGTCGCTTCGGGATTCAATACGCCCGTGACGTAAGGCACTGCTTTATTCCCTTGGTGCGTAATCTACTATTAAACTCGGGCATTACTAACGATACTATTCGTATTACGAAACTCAAAAACATTATTAATGCAAGTACCTTCGCCTAACATCATTTGATGGTTGTTTACATTTCGTACCTCGCGCGGTAATTTTGAAATTTTAGGACTTTTTGAGGTTTATGATTTTTTTAAATTTCTTTTAGTGTTTATTTGCAATAATAAGCCTTTGCAATGTGACATACTTAGGTACTACATTTTTAAAGGTGTCCATAATTTCATTAATAATATTATTATTTTTGATTTGCAATTTATTGGCCGTAATGCAATTGCATTGTGTGTAGAGCAACGACGTGTAGAGCCTGAGATTAAAATATTGCCCATGATTTCGATTTCACCCTGTATGATAGTTGTGTAATCATATAGCAGCAGAGAAAAAACGATTAGCCTTAAAATCCACTAAGTAGGTATAATTTTCATCCGATGAATTAGAGATTACTTTAAAAAAAAACGCTGTCCGTCAGACTGTTGTCTTCGGAAACTCCAATTACAAGTGATTTTATAGCAAACTCTTTTTTTTTTAGGTGGTAAAATCATCAAATGAGTCCTCCCGCCCTGGGTGGGGCGGAAGGGACTGTCAGACTCTTACTGACTAAAATCCACCCGTGTTCCTTTCTATGCCCTTTACGTTCCGGGGCCACGGTAACCTGGGTTAAGAAAAAACCCGCGACCCCAGCAGGCATTTGGCGCGAAACACGACGCGCCACCGACCCGGGCTTGGTCCTTGGTCGGACGGCGAGCTACTCATCACTCACCGTCCGCAAGCCCGCTCCGCCGCTGTGCTCTCTGCTGATCAGAGGGACACGCGTTGGAGCATCCACACGACAGGCTATTCGCATACGGGCAAAGAGACCACTTAGGCACACAGTGCCTAAGGAAGAGTTTTTGCCCGCATCCCAGGGAGCACCGGCCCGAAAAACTGGTCTTCCCCCCGGACGTATCCGAGAGGGAACTCCAGTCCACGGGCGCACGTGGAGGTTTCCTGTCATAGCACCCCTTATAGCAAACTCTTAGCTGAATTTGTCTAAGTGCAAACATACTTTTGCCCTCAACCGTACCTAGGTAATACACTAGTTTACATAATAAACAGTCCTGCGTTGCCAAGATGTCGTGTTGGTTTGTCTCAATTTGTGCTGACGAAGCGGCGCCAACTTAAGGAATTGGATTCATCCCTAGATTGGTAATGCTATGTTTGGTGACGTTCTAGAATTGCATCCCGTTCTGTAAAATGTTTATATTTTGTCTGAACTTTGATTTATTGGATTAAGTAGATTGGGTATCTTCGTAGTTTTTATATACTTATATTATAAACTGTATCTACTGATTCTGTTTGTGTTTCCAAAACAAAACGTTTCTCGTGAAACCACTTTTTACAAATAATTATGTGAGTGAGCGCCACCCACACATTTTTCATTCTTTTTTTTTGGCTTCATTTCTAATATAATAATAATCTAAAGTTAAGTAAAGTAAGTATTTTTTTTATATTTGCATATTATCTACATGTCGATTAGTAGGTAGGTTTGTAGCCACCTGCACTGCACTATTGAGTTGAGTTTTAAAATTCACAATACGTAAATTGCCAGCAGAATGAAGTATGTCCATAGATCATTGATTCCAATAGCATGAGCCTCACGGTCGCGGGACTTATCTCTTTACGGTGACCCCGTAGTCAGTACGAGTCTGACAGTCCCGCCTGCCCTAGTGGGAGGACTCATTTGATGATTCTAACACGCTAAAAAAAAGCATAGGCATGACAGAGACTCTTAATTTTATGATAGTTCTTTACCACAATCTCATAAAGGTAAGTTTTCTCTATGAAGTATGAACCCACTTGTAATGGTTTCCTGACCGCATAAAAAGAAACAGAGCAGAAAATAGAGCAGCAGTGGCCCAGTGGCATCGGTCGCGACTTACGAGTTGTAAGGTCGTGGGTTCGCACCCCGCCAGGCGCATTACTTTGTGTAATTTATTTCATCACCACTGCTATCAAAACGATGAAGGAAAACATTGTGAGGAAACCGGCATGTCCTAGAATCAAAAATTCGAAGACAATCATGTGACATCTGCCAACCAGCACTGGGCCCGCGTGGTGGATTATGGCCTATACACCCTCTCATAAGAGAGGAGGCCTGTGTCCCAGCAGTGAGAACATTATATGCTGAAGAAAATCTAAGGCTCAGGCTGAAGATGATGATGATAAAAAGAAACGCCAGAACAAACACAGGGTCACGGTCTCCATTATTTATTTTGATTCTCCTCCAATTTCAATTCAGACGAAATTCAAAGAAACTTTTAAGAAAATGTGTTTGTTTATTTATTTTGTTGCCGTTGAATGTTTATTTATTTCTAAATTCCAAGTGGCGCCAAAATTGTAATGTCCGAAACATCTTTCTTCACGTGAATTGATTTATTAAATTGATATTTTGATTCGTTTTCAAAGGTTATCTTGCCCATTTATTAAATTACCGCCACCGCACTATTTTCAAATCACTGCCGCTCCTGAAACATAACATAATCAAGATTTTAAACATAATTATGAAGAAGGGACTGTCAGTCTAGTCCACTAAGTTTCCAGAGTTACGGTCATCATCATTATCAGCCGGAAGACGTCCACTGCTGAACGTAGGCCTCCCCCTTAGACCGCCACGCCGAACGACAATTCGCCACTTGCATCCATCGGTTGCCCGCGACCCTCACGATGCTAGTGGGAGGCCTGCCTACGCTGCGTCTTCCGGTCCGTGGTCGCCACTCGTGCCACTCGGGAACTTTTCTTCCCCATCGGTTGTCAGTTCTACGAGCGATGTGGCCTACCGGCTGCTCATTGCCACTTCGGATAGAGTTACGGTAACCTGGTGAAAACAGTGTCGCGAGTGTTTTTTTTTTTTTAAAATAGGTACCATGACGTGCTGCTATACCTAAATTATGTTTTTTATTTATAATAATCATGCATATTAATATTAGAAAATCCTGTCTTACCAGTCAAATAAGTAATAACTCGGGAGCGGTCAGGGTAAAAACTTTAGAAGCTATTTACCATTACAAAAGTAACATGGGAAAAATATTTGTGGTTACATAGTTATATAGTTAAAGTTTTGTAAGCGTTTTATATCGGAGCAGTTAAAGTGTTTACCCGTACAATGTGGGGCGCTCGAGTGATGTCGGTATCTATGTATATATTATGTTTATATGTATGCTGGTACGTCGTACCTATAGGGAGTTTATAGGCACTGAAATTTTCGCATTGCCTCGCGCATTGACGGCTGTGCGTCATACCACAAACCATTTAATACGGTTCCCTCAGACAGACGCGGTTCAGAAACGTCTTTATGCAATACTATGCCATGCAATCCAGTTTTTCGAACTAATTTTGTTTTACTAGCTCCTGACGGATCGTTCTCAAAATTAGAGCCCAAATAATGTGCGGATTTAGTAGTGAAAAGAAAGTTTCAGTGTAAACAAATTTTCAGCGACTGTGTATTTTTTTTTGGTCACATGAAAGTCCTTGAATTTCGCCAAGGGGACAATCTAAATATTTTGCCTAGTTTTTGAGAAATATTTATATACCCATCAAACTTGACTACATTTCTATTAGACTTTTTTTTCAAGCCTTTACGCTAAAGTTTACAAGTTGATGTTTACTTTGTTAAACCTGAAAGTAACTTTGGTGAGATTCGGGTTGTATGCGTTCGGGGACATAGTAGGTAGTAAGTTCCACACTTCTTCCGTGCGTAAGTATTTTAATATACTTCTGCCTGTAATATCTCACAGTTGCAATAACAAATAAAATATAACCAAAAAGAATTGGTCATTTTACTTTGACTAACGCATCACTAATATTTGTTCTTTTAATTAAGGCGACGTGGGACGCAAAACCGTCATTTTGTATTGTGTTTTATTCCTAAATGAAACGGATTTAAATTTTGAAAAAAATATGGTACATATTTCAGTCTTTGGTCTCCAGGTTTGGGCTCTTCGATACACGATTGCTTGCACTTTACTGCATCCAATTAAATCGCAAAAACAGGTCCAACTCATGGTGTGCATATCATTTCATTTCAGTTATACTAGGCTTTGAATAATAAAAATTATACCATCTTAAAGAGCATAAAAAATTAGATACAATGCGGCCGTATCATTGTGAAAGGATGAGAAACCATACCACTAAGTCCAAAATCAGGTAATTTCATCTTTTCATACACTCGACTCTTGGCATTTAGTCGGTCTTGGACCGCGTCCGAGGTCGGACTTACGTCAATTTTTTTGCAAACCCACCTCCACGCTATCTTCTATTACTGACAGAAGCAAACATTCATTTTATATAGAAATACCTGTACATATTTTAATTTTCAAAATACTTGTAATATAGTTCATTTTTTATGGTTATAATTTTGTAAACAAATGGGCAGAAAAGTAAGAAGTTGTCATCTTTGGCTCTTTGAAGGCTGAATAAACAAAAAAGGTAAGGATGCATGGGAAATATTATAAGAACCTTCTTTGTGTATTTATTTCTCTTTACTAATAGTAGGAGAGCTACTGAACCATCCGACTTACCTGTTTTCCACAAAGTTAGAATTAAAAAACCGACCAAGTGCATGTCGGGCCCCCACCCGCAGTGGTAGACGCCCACAGCGACGGACGTCGCTTGATGATCTCCGGCCACCGTAGGCGCGGGCATGCGGGCAGCGAGTAAAGGGCAACTCGCTGCCCGACCAAGGACCATGCCCGGGTCGACGGCGCGTTGTGTCCCACGCGCGCCTCAAAGAGCGTCAGCATAATGACGGGGTCTCATCTCAGAGGGCCAAAGCCTGCCGGGGTCGCGGGATTATTCCCTTACCGTGACCCCGGAACATAACAGGCTATTGAACGACACCGTGGATTTTAGTCAGTAGAAGTATGACAGTCCCTCCCGCCCTGCCTGGGGTTGGAGGACTCATTTGATGATTTTACCACGCTAAAAAAAAAAAGTGCGTGTCGGGCCACGGTCGCACAGTGTAGGGTTCCGTAGTTGCCCATCAAAATACTTATGCGAACTAAACTGATTCGCTGATTTTAAATTAATTTACGTATATTAACATTTATAGCCACCTTCCAGCTCCATCATCAAAACCTAGAATAATATCCAGCACCAAAGTCTATGTAAAGACGAATCAAATGTATGTTATATTGTAATGTATATTATTTGTATTGTATATTATTTGTATTGTTATATTATATTGTAATCTTTGATTTTCTGTTTTTTTTTTTAATTTACGATAGGTAGAAATTCCTTTGTTATCTTTATTTGCTTGTTTGTTGTGTGTACGGGCTCACAAATAAACGTTTTTTTCTTTCTTTCTTTCTTGTTTCAAATGAGCCCAAACTCGATGAGATTGCGTTATTGTATTACAAAGATGCCATGGCTACCTTCCAGCTCCATCATAAGAGCCTGAAAAACATTTAGTACAAAAGCCCATGTACAGACAAATCAAATGACCCTAAGCTTCGTAGAATTGAGATGTTGTATAAGAAAGAACTCATGGTTACCTTCCAGCTCTATCACCAGACCATGAAAATCATCAATGTCTATGTAATAAAGACGACTCTAACGAGCCTAAACTCGACGGGATTGAGTTGTTATCAAATCGCTTCAAGAATTTAAAATTTAAAGAGTTCCCACGATTTCTCCAGGATTTCATCATCAGATCCTGACTTGATGATCTTTGGACCAACTGGAAGGTGTACTCTTTCAATCAAAAGAAGAATTTTCAAAATCGTTCTTGAGAAATCGGGGAAAATAATAATATAAGGCTTAATGTATTAATAAGTCTTTTATCAGGCGGAAATAAGGTGCGCGCCTTCAATAGTTGGGTCATGCCGGTTCTGATGTATTCCTTCGGCGTACTCAAATGGATTCAGACGGAACTTGACGCCCTGGATAGAAAGGTCCGCACACTGCTGACTGCAAATCGGATGCATCACCCACGGTCATCGGTGATGAGACTGTATATCCCGCGGAAATGTGGAGGCCGTGGCTTCCTTAATGCCAAGACCTTACACAACCGCGAGGTATGCTATCTCAGGGAATACTTCCTTGAAGCCGACGTGGGGATACATCGAGATGTAGTCTCAGTGGACAAAGGCCTTACCCCACTCTCCTTGGCTAACGAGAACTGGCGCAAACCTGTGGTATTGGATACTAATGACCGCAGGGAGGTATGGCAGAACAAGGAGCTACACGGGCGGTTTTACCGGGCCCTTCACGGGCCCGATGTAGACTTTTTAGCGTCTGTAGCCTGGCTACGTTTCGGTGACCTCTTCGGGGAAACCGAAGGTTTCGTCTGTGCGATTATGGATGAAGTTATCATGACGAATAACTACCGGAAATATATTGTCAAGGACGGTACGGTTGACATCTGTCGGGCATGCCACCGTCCCGGTGAGTCGATTAGACACATTATTTCCGGTTGCTCTCGTATTACTAACGGCGAGTACTTACACAGACACAATCTAGTAGCTAGGATTATCCACCAGCAACTTGCCCTGCAGTACAACCTTGTGAATTCTGAAGTACCATACTACAGGTATGTGCCCGACCCAGTTCTTGAAAACGGTCATGCCAAATTGTATTGGGATCAATCTATCATCACTGACAGGACTATTGTAGCCAATAAGCCTGATATATGTAGTGGTGGTAGATTGCCGAGAGTGCGCTGCAATGATTGTTGATATCACCGAGACGAGAACCTAGTGAAAGCTGAAAATGATAAAAAAATCAAGTATCTAGATTTAGCACACGAGATTGTCGACATGTGGGACGTGGACTCAGCAGTCATTGTACCGATAGTCGTTACGGTCAATGGACTAATTGCGAAGAGCCTCGACCAACACCTTAAGAGGCTCTCATTGTGCAGCTGGCTCAAGGGCTTGATGCAGAAAGCAGTTCCTGGACACGGCGCGCATTGTGAGGAGGTTCCTCTCTCTAGAGCCCTAACCACCAGCACTTTAGACCCTGTTCCCGATGCTGGTGGGCCTACTATTTTTAACCTAATATTCTTCTGTTAATAGGCTATGTATTATTACGCTATTTTTCCTGGGCGATAAGCAATTATGAATTTTGTTGTTTTTAGATGTTTGTTGATAGTTGGAAGCTAAACCACTGGATATTATTTATTCAATTTTTCCTCAAACATTCCTTAAACTGCTCTTCAATTAATAGGATATGTATAATTACGCTATTTCCCTTGGGGGATTAGCAATGTTATAATATGTTGATTTTCGATCATTGTTGACATTTGTATAGGAACCGCTATTTGAAATTTACTGTCAGCGTACTAGCCAGTCTGGTTGGTAACCTACTTGACTTTCGTGCAAGGGGTCTCTGGATCAAATCTTGAGGTTTTCTTTTACACTTTTTGTTCCTTTTTTTTGTTTTTATGTGTCCTGAGAGTTTCAAATAATTTAAAAAAATGTGCATAATTTATTTAAATATTATTCGCCATTTTAATTTATTGCTATTTTTTTTTCAATAGTTCTCTAGGATATAAATCTACATTGATTTAAATTGTAGGTAGTTAGTTGGATATTTTTTTAAATTGTAATTGTTTCGAGGTGTAGGAATTTTAAAGATTAGAAAACAATCAGTGTTTCTATTATTTTCTGTTTATTTATGTTTTGAATTGGTGCTCAAACCAGTGCATAGATCCTGTTTTAAACGATGACAAGTTGTA
Source organism: Agrotis segetum (assembly GCA_036375495.1). NCBI lineage: Eukaryota > Metazoa > Arthropoda > Insecta > Lepidoptera > Noctuidae > Agrotis > Agrotis segetum. The sequence continues at coordinate 59,860 of JAQSVV010000073.1, read as the reverse complement.
CTCATCGAGTCAAATAATTAGTTATTTTTTAGGTATCACGCGCTATGCTAAGGGAGAAGAGCAATGCTATCGTACGTTCAATTTTCAGCGATACTGTAAATCGACCAAAAAATGATAGTGTAATGTTTAAGATAAACACGGATCTTTGAAATTAATGTCGCTCAAATAAAGACGTTTCCTATGCAAACTATGTACCTAGATATAACATTATTGATCTAAACTAATCGATCGTCCCAAAATTTAGCATATACGTTGACAGGAGTATAGACACGGATATAACGTATATTTCATCCCGAAAAACAGAAGAGAGCTGTTGCCGAGAAAACAATTACGTTCATATTCCAGATGGCGCCACTTACACGATCCGTATTGTTTCTCAAATTCTAAATTAACGCATGCGAAGCCGCGGGCACACACTAGTGATGAATAAATGAGAAGTATAATACATTAAAACAAATTACGCCGAATTGAGAACATCCTCCTTCTTTTGAAGTTAGTTAAAAATAGTTGACAATAAAAACCTACCTATCCCCAAAACATACCCACCTCTATACCTGTAAAAATAAAGTTGACAAACCTACATTTGCAGTTGAAGAACATGTTCTCCGATACATTTTGTTTAGGAAAATATGTTATCCAAGTACGTTTTATAAGTTGGTCGACTATTACTCGTAGCCTACTTAGTCATGATAATTTTCTTTTATACTTCGTTATATATTTATACTACTATTGTGATTTTTTCACACCCCCAAACATAACCGTTTAGCTGGTAGAGGGGGGGAACACTCGAGTCGAGCAAAAATGAGCACTTTAACGCTTAATATTTCACAAATGAATTTTTTTATCAAAAAATTGTTAATGGAAACTTGCAATGTTTTTTTAAAGGCCTATTTAATGATATCATACACAAAGCGGTACGCCAGAAAAAAAAACTTCACCACTTTACGTGTACAGGAGGTACCCTAAAAAAATATTTCACTAGATTTTATTTTACCATTTTTTTGGCGCAACAAATCCGTATGTTTACACCAAATTACAGCTTTCTAGTACTGGGCGTTTCTGAGCTAAGCTGCGGTCAGACGGACGGACGGACGGACGGACATGGCGAAACTATAAAGGTTAAAATTACAGTCATACTGTGAGAGCAAAAACCAACTGACTTGGTCTCCGTTTTGAGGAATGATAATGCAACCACATAGATGCCTGCTACACCGGTACTTTCCAATAATCAGAAAAATCTAGCTTGGTGGAGAACGGGTGGGATGTTTTAGTGGCTCCTAGACTATAACCTATAATATGCAAACCGCAATTAAGTGTAAAACAGTTGAATTTAAACCCAATATCAATATGTATAAAGAAGTCACGCTGGCAAAAGCTATAATGGTTTATTTTTCTCGCGGAATAGATTTACCAACCGCATCAAATATGTAAGACAGTTGAATTTAGACCCTATGTCAGAGTTCAGAAAGCCACCGTGAATGCACTAATTATAATGGTTTACTGCCTCCAAATGTCAAATAGGTAGTGGTCATAGTGTACTACGTGTCCACAGTATGATCATTTCCTACGAAAATATTAGTTATTACCTGCCGTGTCCCCTGATTCACCTTCACGCTTTAAAATTACGTAGATTTTTAATGTTTTAGAGCAATGCAGCTGCAGACCAAGCGCAGTGCGCGTACATTGACTTATGATTCAGGGGATAACGAGTAAGTTATTCTCTCCACTTTTTTATTTAATTTATAAAAAAAAGTATTTAATGCTTATTATTACGAACTAATCAAAATCAATATTTGTATTATGGGTCATTGTGGGTCGTGGGTTCTTCAAACCCCGCCGGATGCATTACTTTGTGTATTTTTTTTCATCACCGCTGCTGTCAAAACGGTGAAGGAAAACATCGTGAGGAAACCGGCATGTCCTAGAACCAAAAATTCGAAGACATGTGACATCCACCAATCCGCACAGGGCCCGCGTGGTGGATTATGGCCCAGTCCCCCTCACAGAGAGGAATCCTGTGTCCCAGCAGTGGGAACGTTATAGGCTGATGATGATGATGATGAAAATAATACCGCAACAAAAAAATGATACATACAAACGTACCTTTACCAATCAATTCAAGTTGATCTACTGCTTTCCTCTACTCTGTAACTACTACCTAGACTTCGCAACTTTTGGCGCGCGTGTCATCGCGCATCGTAATTCACTACGTATCCGCTAGTCCTTGCAGGCGCTGCGGTAAGCGTTGGATGCCTGCGGTGCTCAGGAAAACCTGGCCTTAATTTCAATTTGAGAGGGTCGTTAAATGAACATGGCGCCGATCGAACCATCTGCAAAATTAAGCTGCGGTTCGGTTTGATCAACTTATGAACTGATCGTGTTTAGCGGATCCCTCAAAAATAACTTGATAATTTGTCGGTAAGTCTGTGTTTCCGAACGCATACAACCCTAATCTATTCAAAGTTAGAGTGAACAGGCTTCTTCTGGGTAAGATCGCTCCATCGTTGACCTTGTCTTAGTCATTCCTGATCTAGACTAAGGTCAAGAGCAAACACATCTCATATATAAAAGTCAAGTCAAATCTAATTTAAAAAGCTTGAGCAGAAGGACAGTCTCATTTTCCTCGACTGTAAAAAAAATGATCCTTTTCGTCTGGTCCACCAATTTATAATTCATGTTATTGTGTGAGAATCTGAGAACCCACTTACTATATGTATATATAAAAAAAAATAAAAAAAAAATATTGTCAGGCAACGTGGCCCATAGGGTGTTAGTAATACATTTTTTTTTAAACTATTTTAGTATAGGTTCTTCACGAAAATCAAAATTTACATCTAAATGAACTATTAAAACACAAACTTTAACTTAAAATCAAAATAATTAAAATCAACATGAACATAATTAGATAATCACAATTAAAAGTCATTAGATCAAATTAAAATAAAGAATAATAATTATTTTTAAAATAAAATCACAATCAATCACGTGACATAGAAATTAACTATTAAAAATCAAAGTTAAATTAATATCAAAAGAATTAAAATTAAAATCTAAATGAACATTATTAGATAGTTACAATTAAAAGACATAAGATCAAATTCAAATCATAATGTGTTTAAACACCAATAAGTAAATATGGATTGGAAAACACACATTGATTGACTTCTCCGGGCTTTAACACACAATTTCGCCAATGAGAGTTTAAAATTGGATAGTTATATTGTAATGTAATTCCTAAATAAAAATTGCCAAACGTTGCGCTTTTTCAAATAAAATAACAGCCATATCTGTCCATGCTGACATTAAGTATAAAAATCCAAGACATTGATGATTAATTTTGTTACACTTATTAGGAATAAATACAGCTTAAACACTAACAAAAACCTAGGTCTCCAAGCTAAATGCCATATATGATATTTTAGGCGATTCGATGGGACCAACCTTGCGGTGTTTAGATTTAATAAGACATAAATGGCTTTTATGCAATAAATTGCTTAAAATGGTTGTTGGAGACTTCTTGTCAGCATTTGGAATGTTATTGGCGCCACCTTAAAAATAAGGTGGAGAACTTATATGTTGAAATGACATTTTATAAGTTTTGGCTTCATAAATTTAGTGGAAATTAGTTTTTTTTTACTAGGAATGTAAACAAGGGAGTGCAGCTTTTATGGCCGTGTTAGTTATTTTAATTGGAATTCTATACATATGTAGTTATTTATTTCCTAACATGATCAAATAATTACGCGTGGAGTGACATTTCTAGACCAGTCGCCTTTTTTAAGAGACAATTATGGCCCAGAGGGTTAAAACCTCGCCTACCATGCTCAAGATTGTGAGTTGAATCCCGGGCAAGTGAGAAAGTACCCAATATAATTGATGTATAGTAAGAATAGATCCAAGACAGTTAAATTCATTTTCAGGGACACGTCGGGCTTCATTGTCTCGGCGCTTTTTATTCGCCATTGTTGATTCTGGCTTTCAGGAGTTGCAGTGGCTTGGGAATACAGTGATGGGAAAGTAAGATAGTATTTTTTCAATACAATTTCTAAGTTTATCTTCAAAATCAAAGATAATCGGCGAAGGAAAAACATCGTGCAGTCGAACATAGAAATATTAACATCAGTCCAACGCTACGTCTGAGAACTGTGGGGTTATCAAAGCCAGCTTAATTAGCTCAGACACCAGAGGATGGTTTTTTGGAGATTGTTAATTTAAATTCACAGTAACACTGACGATTGGTCCTCTGGTCCCTTGTGGCTTAAACACGTCGGTACACTGAGACGCTAGTCGGGTTGGAGATGATATTTTGCGGTCAGGGTAAAAATAGAGAAAGCACCGTGCGAACGTTCAACTCACATACAATCGATACGAAATCGAAGTGTTGATTACCATCAGATCCACTCGTACGCAGGTGGGCGGATGTACTCAGTGACGTCATCACTAATGTTGTTACTTCCTCCGACTAGAGTTTACAAAACAAGCCACGTATTATTTTTGGAGAAAAGGTGACATTTTGGCCATGAAAGTGGTAATCGTAAACTTCTATGTTTAAACTCATAGGAAATCAAGACGATGCAGGAATATGCGTCATCGGATGGAATGAGATCCATTTTTCAAGGTTTGAGTAAAATAGTCGTTCTTCATCTTGTGTGTGTATTACCAGACGTAATAGTCCAAGAGCTACTGAACCCTGCGACTAACGGTCTTCCTGTAAGGTTAGAAATTTGTACACGTAATATTTATAGCATGTTAAGAGCAATAGCGACGACCTGGCAGGCGTCAGCCGTGCACATCATTAGACAATTTAATTTTCAAAGTGTAAAAAAAATTGAAAAAAAACTTGTTCCTGTAAGCTTAAAAATTTAACAGGATGTAGTTTATTGATTGTAAATTTTGGAAAAAAAATGACAGGCGATCACAAGGTACACAAGTATGTGACAGGCGAATTGAAAAGTGCAAAGTTGATGAGGAAAAATAAACTTTCTCCTGTAAGATCAAAATTATCTCGCGTTTGGCTGAACTGATTTTGATTCCGTTTTCAGAAAAGTGTGCGTTACATTCCGAGAAAGGTTTTAATATACAAGGTGAATTTTTCAACTGTTCGTGGATGGCTATCTCCGAAACAATGAGGAATGTTGAAAGGAATCTCGAGGCCGATTTTGACGAAAATAAAACTGCATCGTTGGATTTTAGAAAAATCAATAATCCTGGCCAGGAATCGGTCCATTGAGGTGAACGCACACTTATCCGAGCCGAACGAAACGAATTTTAGAATTCTGTATAAGAAATCTAAAAATCCTTTCGTTCGATTCGGCACCGAGAAATGTGCGTGTGTTCATGAGATTTCATATACAGAATTCAAAAATTCGTTTCGTTCGACTCCTTCAACCTGCTCGGCTCGGATAAGTGTGCGTCCATCTTTTCTAGGAATTTCTCCTGTATTGTGGATGCGCTTACAAACATATAAACTCACAAACACAAACATATCGAGCACAAGCAGGAGCGAGCCCGCGACCCGCTGCACAGTAGTTTTTTAGAGTTCTCCATAGAAGCGTATTTCCAATGCTAATATTACAGTCCAAGCTTTGTTGCAGGTGTTGAAAAGATGATAGGTTAATTGAAAATGGCTTTGGCGATTATATTGCCAATGTCAACATTGAATTGAGCTAGCTAATGCATCTTATTCAGCTAAAGCATTTTTGACATTTCTAGATTTCAAAGTGATTCCTTGGTTGACTGGTAGAGAATGCCTAAGGCATTACCTAAGTCCGTTCATGTACCTTTGGTGTTGCATGAAGTTTTAAATAAATACATTTTGGAAGCATTCGAATTCGTGCAAATCTAAGCTCAGCAAATACCAATACGAAGCAATTCGTCCCCTTTGAAACTGAGCCCAGTCACACGGGACATATGTGTAAGATTTTCATATTGTAAGCCAAATCTCCATGTTGAGATATTTCTATAAATACTTACCTTTCTATACCCTAAAAATTTTTGGACACCTCAAAAATTGTCAAACATATCGTAACTATAGATATCTAAGTGAAGCTTCGTAGGCCAATTACAATGCTGATAAGGCGATGTAAGGCGCCAACGCATGCAGAATTAATTCTATGCGTACTATTACATAATTTGGCGTTAGGCGCCGGCGCCCGGGGACGGCGCGCGCGCAGACGGCGCCACGAGACAAGCGTCGGGTTGCCAGATATGCAGACTATTTATGATTTACTTAGATCGTCGTATATCAGGCCGTAAGTGTATGTCACTATGTGAGATCATATGCCTTCTCATATGTCGTGATTTTGAATGAAATGGAAGCGTGATGTATTGTCACTGTTGAAATGCTTTCTGTCTAATGGGGTCATCAAATGCTGTGGAAGATTGTTAAGAATTGTAGCAGTTCCTCATCTAATCAATCATTTAGTATAATTAGAGTTTCACACTTTTCTCCTTATTGTGTCGATGTCAATCTAAATTAGGTGGCACTAGTTTAGCGCCCTTTGACCCTAAGATCCATTTTTGACAAGATTACAAAGATAGTTTGGATGTAATGGGTCTTTATTATTGCATTCTGATATCACAACATACTTATTTTTCAAGTGACACATAACGCAAGGAATTTATTTCACCTGCAAGCAATGCAGTTTTAATATTAAAGTAGAATAACTATACACCTTGATAATAATAGCCCATCATTTTTATTTTGTAGCAGAAACCTAATATCTAGAGGCCCAGTCATAATAATACACCGACGCAAAACTCACTCCACTGGCAACACTGACTACAAAACATGGCATAGCCGTTGAAATATCGCAGTTACCACGATAAACTTGAGTTTAACTACCGCCGCGCGCGGATTGCTCTGTACTTACGCTTTAAAATAGATAACGGATTGTATAAACAAAGTGTATAAGGACAGACGGACACATCAAACGTCTCAAATGCGGCGGCCATGTTTTATGATAATTTGACAAATGCTTTTACACATATTTCGTAGTGATTTATACTTTGATGATGGTGGGTTGATGTAGGCATGCAGTTAGTGCTTGCTTAGATGTTCAAGTAGGTAGAACGTAGTTTGTTTTGTAGTGTAGGTAGTATTAGAACATCATTGGGATGAGGATTTATTGATCTGCAATGTTGATCTGTAGTTACTTAACGGCTGAATGAGTTTTCTTTGCTCGTTGAAAACTCGAGAGCATTGTATGCTTCATAAATATATCGTGGGCACCAACTGCTTCGTAAATGTATTTTCTCTATACCTACAGCAATTTGCTTGCTTTTTACAAGGATCTCGCTTGGTAGTAATGAAGATGTGGTCGAAGGTGGAGCACGTTAGCACGGAAGAAAGGGGACCTGGTGGCCTCCCATGATTCTCTCCCTTAACGTGATCCAGCTAAGGCTGTGGGAAAGAGATGGTGCTAGACGACTTCTATAGCTCCGTTTCTTTCCCACAGCCTAAACTAGATCGTGGTAAGGCTCCTGTATGTCTTAAGAGCTCGGTGTTGCCTGATAGATTGGACGGGTATTACTGTCCGCACGATCGGTTTGGCTCTCTCACAGTTTTTTGCCCGTATTTACTTTATTCCTGTGCTGGCGTCTTCAAATTTACTACCTATGTCTATATCTTTGGCTTTGGATCTTAGTATTAAATTGTGGGGGTTAGGTTTTTTAATGCGTCAGTGACTCACTAGGTAAAAGTTTCTAGGCGGTTAATTTCTCATATGCTGGCAAATAAACTTTGCAAAGGACACGAAATCGTTTCCTAAAATCATTAAAATATTTTTAATGATTTTAGGAAACGATTTCGTGTAACATAGAAATGAACGCTTTGTTTAAAATTAAATGAATATCGTGAAATAACTTTACGATAAAACATAATAAATGAAGCAATGATATTATAAAGAAATTAAGCTTCCCACATAAAAACAGTCGGCTAATAACAGACATGCATTGTTTACTCACAGTCTCACGATCTCAGTTATCTCTGAGCCAACTTCTGTAATCTATACGTGCGTACTATGTGCTTTACTCTGAAACTTTCACGTTCAGGAAATGCGAGGCGATCGTCAAAACACTCGGTCTCCCTCGCGGAGCGAACGCGTTGCGTCTTCTTTCTTTATAAGTTCTCTCCGGAACTTAGGTCCAGAATTTTTTCGAAAACTATTTTTTGTTGTAAAGGACTTTTGTTTTGTGAAGATGTGCAGTGTGTTATGTGTAGAATAGTGAGATTTGATGGTGAGTTTTCGGTTGTCTTATAGTTTAATACAGATGCATTTTTTGTTGTTTTATAACAGCATTTCTGGCTTACAGTCACGTCGTATGTATCGTAAAAGCCTGATATTGATAACTTTATTTTCAATTTTCGCTTAATTTCCATTTTTGTATGATAGAGCTATTTATTAAGTTAAGATTTTATCTTTGCCTCTTCCAAAGCTTAATCAACATTGCAGTCCATGACTAATGTTACAATATTATGTCATATAATATAAATATTTACGCAATTAGTGTAAGCAGACATAATATTATCAAAAGCTTCAATGTCACTTCCAAGTTACAATGTTAATATTGAAGATTAGCGTCTATTTGGCAATTTGTAAATGGAATTATCAATGTTGCCACTTTAATTATCATAGCAAAGTTAATTTAGTATGTCAATAGTGTTTATTGTGATCTTACTTCGAACTTTATGAATAAGAAACTGTAGGAAGCATCGAGTTACGTGGGTATCGCAGAAAATTTGTTAAATTAATTTATGGTATTATTTGTTCCCTGCGAATTACATACAATATTGCCTTCATCATCATACAAAATGGTCATTCTACCACCTTTATTTTATTAGAATAATCTCTTTCTATCAACGAAAACGTACAGATAATATTGTTATTTTCATTCAACCCATAGATTTATAGAAGATGGATGATTGATCAATCCAAAATTAGTTTTATTCTTTGTTATTTAAAACTACTCTGATGAGTGGGCGTTTGATCGACGTTAATAAAATTGTAAGCCTTTTACCGAATGCCAAGGTATTCAAGAAGATATTTTACAAGCACTTTATTTTATACCTGAATTCAATCTTTAATGTCCAATTGGATCCATCTTTGATTTTCCGTAAAAAAGTCAAACAAACAAATCAATCAAATCTGAAAACTACTTCTAAACGAACATTATGATGCAAGTCGTCTGGATAAGAATTCTAAGGACGCAGTTTTAATTTATCTGTCAAATTCGTGGCCGCCATTATCGATAGTTCTATTTTTAAATTTTATTGAGGGCCGTCAGGGGTGCGTTTAAATCTTCCGGCAGTATTTCGCCGGTAAAAAATTAAACTAGCGAGGTTTCGCTGAACGGAGTCATTATATGTTTCTGTCAATGTTAGTTGTCAAATTCAATAGACAGCTCAGTTTATTGAACAAATAATCAATTTGCCGGTTTAATATAAATCCATAATCCTCAAATAATATTTACCCTCTCTAAAAATAAAAATAACATTCGTTTTTACGGCGCGAATCGAGCAAAACAACAAAACTTAATGTCAGTCTGACAGCAGGATAAAATTTTGCGGGGTAAAAAGGTCGCAAAAAATTATTCCATTTAATAAAAACTTATACCAGCGGACGACCGTAAACGGGGTAGATTAAATTTTAGTTAGCTTCACTTTTCACCACGCGGTGTATTTAAACGGGGTGTTTGACATTTAGTCAGTATAAATTTAAACTGGATAAAGGATTTAAACGCAGCCCTATGCTTGGCGCTTCGAATTTGACAGGTGTTATATAAGAGGAATTTCCCGCCAAAATCTGAAGAGTCGCTATTTGCCAAATCTGTCAAATCGAACGAATTTTAATTTCTAGTGTAATATGCTTTTTAATAGCATCAAGCGGATTTTCTTTCAATATTCATAATTTCATAATTAATTACTGATATTTTAATGTACTTAGTCAACGCAGCAGCTATAACATCAAGAGAATATTGTGTTCTCAATACGATTTACGCATAAACATCAGCCAATGTTTACAATAAAATCCCGCTCGAATTACACATTATGATTGGTCCATACTGTCAAAATCACGTCAGAAAATCCAAGTAACTCCCATCCTTATTGTGTTATGATTAATGTCCAGGATTGCGTACAGGAATTTTGACGATCGTTCTATTTCTGCGATCTGTCTATACATTACACGCGTAGTTCACAAAACATTGCCGGCGCCAACACAATCAACTTTCAACTATTATTGTCTCATTTCAATAAACATAATAATTAGCTGAACAAGTTTTATCTCGCGTTCTTCTCATAAAATCACGGTGGTAGGTATACTAAACGATTTCGCCTTGATTATTATAACAAGCATGTTATTTATGTACTCTTTATTGTTGCTACACATTTCTGTCAGAATTATGTTCGCGATCGTCGCATTGGAATGGATTTTATGGATTGCTTTAAATAGATTAATTAACCTTTTAATCGTGTCCTTTCTATTTCTGTGTGTTTAATGGTAACTTGTTTTTAAGTGAACAAAATTGTACGACTCGTGATTGTCCTTTGCCACATCTAAATTGTTAATGGCCTATTGCTCTGCTTTTTGGTCCTCTAAGGATGTTCCCTAAGGACACGGCCACGTACGCAGCGTCGAAACCAGCCTGTCCTCAATAGATTTTCAACTTAAAGACTACTTCAGAGAGTATGAAATTGAAAATAAATTAAAGTCAAACTGCAGTTTTTGGACGCGCATTGTCGCGTCCGTAGAAAAGCACTGCAGATTTCCCACCATGAGAAATTGAAAATTTAGTCTAGACTGAACAGCTTCGCGCACGGTGTTGGATGTCGGCAAACGATCTCCGGCCACCGTAGGCATGGGCATGCGGGCGGCGAGTAATGCACGACTCGCTGTCCGACCATGGGCCATGCCCGGGTCGGCGGCGCATTGTGTTCCAAGCGCGCCTCAAAGAGTGTCAGCATGATTACGGGGCCCCCATCTAGAGGGCCGAAGCCTGCCGGGGTCGTGCGACTTACCTATCGCATTACCGTGGCCATGGAACATAAAGGGTTATTGAAGGACACCACATTTTAGTCAGTACGAGTCTGACAATCCCTCCCGCTCTGTCCTGGGTGGGAGGACTCATTTGATGATTTTTCCTAAATAAAAAAAAGTCTGAACAGCTTACCAAACTACAAGTATTTCTTTCCATTTTTTCAGTAGACAACTAACGTCAGTAAAATCAGTGAAATTTTAATCCTGCAATCTAAATTGCCGAACGTTAATGTCCCCTGACTGTCTCCTTAATCTTCTGACGCGCCATAATCTCTATCAGCTGTGGTTAATGACACTACTGACGTACTTCAGCCATCATGCGCCTACGCAGAACATCAGTTATGGAATGCACTCAATAATGTAATGTATAGTTTTGGCATTTTTTTTATCCATCCAGTCTTGCGGTGAGGACTTACTGAATGGTAATCCCCGTGATTCATTATGTGGTATATAAAATGTTACCGACAGTCTGTATAATCAGGAATTCTATACAATAACTAAGCAATTGCCGGGGTCACGGGATGTCTATACTCAGGCCATATTTGCGGCGTTTTCGCGAAAATAGTCTTTAAATCATACAAACGTCTATTAAATGGCAATAAATTTACGGCAATTCCCGTTAGTGTGGCCTTAGTGTTAAGAAAATGCCGCGACCCTAAAACGGAGAAACAGGATGGATTTTTAGGCAGGAAGACAGCAATATGTAAAGAATGTTTAAATGTTCAGACAATGTATGAAAAATATTGTAAATATTATTGTAAGATTTATTAAAGTTACTTAAAGGGTATATACGTTACTAAAACTAGTAATTTAAAAATAAATAAAACTAAACTAAAATACATAAATAATTTAAAAAAAAGGAAGAGATACTCAGGCGTCAAAGTATTCCTCCGCATCGCTGTCATCCGGAAATGTGCCCAGATGACTGGCAGCATTGCCACGTTGAATAGCAATGCTTATTCTTTGACCAAAGAAAGAACCAGCCCTCTGGTCACGCGAGCTGTCATTGTCACTTTTGCCTGGGTAATGTAGGTATCATTTCCCAGGAATTGTACAGAAAACAGCAGCAGACAGCTGGTCTACCGGCAATCTGTAAAATTTTGTATTCATCATCATCATCATCAGCCTATGAATGTTCCCACTGCTGGGACATAGGCCTCCTCTCTGTGAGAGGGAGTGGGCCATAATCCACCACGCTGACCCAGTGCGGTTTGGTAGATATCACATGTCTTCAAATTTTTGGTTCTAGGAAATGCCGTTTTCCTCACGATATTTTATATTCGCATGTAATAGTACAATATGATATAAGTGCGATAAGTTGATAATTACAGCTGAGGCGATATTGGTAGCACGAGCCGTAAGGCGAGTGCTATAAGAAAGCAGAGGCTGTAATTATCAAACCGCACGTATGTCATACGACGTTTTATAACACATTTGTGAGTAAATAAATAAAATCGTTACATCGAAAAGAAAAAGCCAGCGGAATAATTTTAACTTTTTCACAAATTAGCGATGCGCGCGCACCAGCGTCTTTTGTTTATAAAATGCACATAAAACCAGCCAGTATTAATAATAAAGTAAATTCATACTTTTGTGTTTTTATTACAGATGTTTTTATTACAGATAAATGGTTGTAATTAATTGTCAAAATTAATTAAATTAAAGAATAAAATGTTTATATATTATATTTCATCTCCCAAAGTTAATTTTATTCTTAAAATGTTATTGACTTTTCTGACATTAAAACTCTTTGCTAAGATTTAAAAAAATACCGTTCGTTTTATACGGAACATCTTGATAAACCGTGCGTTTTACTTTATCATTACGCACTAGTGCGTAATAAGATACATTACGATACTGAAATAGGTGCAGTAAGAGACCTTTTACGAGCAAATGTGTTATAAATAATTATATTTTATTATCTAGGTATTTTATGGTATACCTGAATAACACATATTGGCGGTAACATAAAATATATAATAATTAATGCGTACATCACAAAATTCTATTGAAGTTATAATGTAAAAAGTGGCGTGAGGCTTTGATTATTTCATGATGTCATTGTTTTGTCATTGACATGGTCTGTGATTTTGACATCAATGATTTTCAGTTGACAGTTGGCATCTCGAATCGCTAGACAGCTGCGCCGAGTGTTCGATTCCCGGACGGAACAAAGATTTGTATGATCTAAGTCGTTGTTTGGTTATGGCTGTTAGTGGATGTGAGTTCAAATGTTTGCTATCGCACCACGATTCCTAGTGTGGGGATGATAATATTCCCACTGCTGGGACACGGGCCTCCTCTCTGTGAGAGGGAGTGGGCCATAATCCACCACGCGGGCCCAGTGCGGGTTGGTAGATGTCACATGTCTTCGAATTTTTGGTTCCAGGACATGCCGGTTTCCTCACGATGTTTTCCTTCACCGTTTTGAAAGCAGTGGTGATGAAATAAATTACATAAAGTAATGCGCCTGGCGGGGTTCGAACCCATGACCTACAATTCGTAAGTCGGGACCGATACCACTGGGCCACCACTGCTCTCTGCTGAGTAGAACTAGCAACTAGGAATGAGTAGGCGAGCAGTGAGTGTGTAGTTCCAATATTCCGAGTCATCATCATCATCATCGCATGGGCAATGGGCAGGCCACATCGCTCGTAGAACTGACAACCGATGGGAAAGAAAAGTTCTCGAGTGGCGACCACAGACCGGAAAACGCAGCGTAGGCAGGCCTCCCACTAGTTGGACCGATGACATCGTGAGGGTCGCGGGCAGTCGATGGATGCAAGTGGCGAATTGTCGTTCGGCGAGGCGGTCTAAGGTGGAGGTCTATATTCCGAGTGCGACGTGATAATCCCAAGACCACTCAAAATACTTTAGCATCTTTAATCATCCATGTAGGAGGCACAGAACATCTTGATGAGCTGATAAGAGCACCTGGCTTGTACCTACATAATTATGTCTTATGGGGTCCTAGTAACCCACTCATCGAGATTAGGTCGCTACCCTCGTTAGCATAAAAATATGTACCAGCTAAGGTGACTTTGCAGATCTAACAATCAATGTCAAGGTACTCTATGTATGGTTAGACGTACAGTCAACAAAATATATATGTAAATAGTACCCTTAGCACAAATTTTCAGTATTTGAGGCGTAAAGTAAACTGGAACTTTGACAATTTTCAAGGAAAAAATTAGTTCCTTCTTCGCACCCTAGAGGCGCTGTTCCATTTTTTCATAGAAGAAACGCTGTAATACTGGAAAGACACTGTAAAGTAAAAGAGTGAAAACTCGTGCTAAGTATCGCACATAAGCGCGTCCGTATATTTCTGTCAAAAATTCTGATGCATCCCGCGTGCTCTCATAATGTTTTATAAAACAAAATGTATGCACCTATTAGTGCCTATAAAACCATCAGAAGTGGACGTCAGAATTTTTCTTAGTGTGCAATATCTTATACAAAATGTATTTCCAGCGAGCATCAGATTTTTCTGACAGCTCATCGTATGCGCTAATGTTGAGTTATAAGTTTACCTAAATGTGTCTGTGAAATAACCTCTCTAGCTTTATTAAGCATACAGTCAAAGAGTGCATACATACGCCATTTAAGCATGCAGAGAAAATATTGAAAACTTGATGTCTTCATACAATACTCTTTTCTTGACCGTACATTTTTTGTACAGTCATGACCACCACTATTTATATCGCAGGGAAATTACAAAACTCGGGATTATACGAAACTCCGAGAGATGACGAATAAATTATTATTGTGTCTTACATGCAATTCCAATTATGGAGTACTAAACAAAAGTTTAGTTACTAAACTGAATCCAATGAAATGTCATGAAAATAATATAAATAATTTATTTTAAATTAACCATTACATGCACTTTGACTAATCAAAAACAAATAAAGCTACAGTACCAGGGTCCCTTGCATGACATTTCAAATTTTTGTGATAAAAAGAAACCAGAAACTTTAATTATGTTGGGCTAGGCTACAAGTTTAGTTTTTAAGTTTAATTTGCCAAGTAAACACAGTAGTGTTCGTCATTGTACATATATTTTTTTTTCTTAAAACTTATAAGTGCATGACAGCTATTAATTATAAATTGGATTCAAGCTAGTAGTGGAAGATAATGGTCGGAAAAACTTAATTGTTTCTATGAAAAATCGGGCCAGGATTGGACATAAATTAGGCTGTAAAAGGCGATAAAGTGGAGAGTGAAAAGGTTCTGGTGAAAAATGGTTGTTTACAAACAGTTCCTTCTCAAGATGGTGTTACCCGTTGAGATATCTCAAATTAAGGTGTTGATTTAGTTAGTTATTTTACTTTTATTTAAACTCACGTAAGAAGACGTAAATTGATGAATTTTATTGCAAAAAAAACCATTGGATTTAGTTACGTTTCCTTTGGACTGTTGATATGAGTATAAGATATACGTAGCCTGGGCTTCCCCCGTTGGAATGTCCCTTTGTGCCTAATTGCCTTGCTTTGTTCTGTCTCCTCCTTGCATGGGAAGTGGTAACATATTTTTCCGACTCCTCCACTATTATTTTCTGATTAATTTCGTTGCAAGATCCAAGACAGGAAATTCATTCTCGGGGACACATCGGGATTCATTGTCTCGGCGCTTTTCTGGTGGTTGCCATTGTTGATTCTGACTTTCAGAAGTAACAGTGGTTTGGGAATAGTGGTGGGTATGTCCCAAAAGAGATACCGTAGCCTTAGACTTATGAACACAAACTAAAGAATCATAAGAAGGTAGGATGCAGCGTAGCGAGTTCTTTTCATTTTATAACCTCATTATGCTTTCTACTCAAGTCGATAGTCAGTGCTTTGGTTTTCAAGCGAACTCGTGTATTCTAGGTATAACGAGACCCCAGACCATTTTGTAAAGACGTCATTTGTTGATGTAACATATCTTTTGGCAAAAACAACATCAACAACAAGATAGATTTATTTTGTAAAACATGAGTATTATTAGTACTTGCGGTGTACAATATACAGGTCTTATAAGTCAATATGAGGTAACTTGTAAGAAGAACTTCTTTGATAATCCTTCCTATAACTACCAATCGATATTGTTATTGTAAACACAACCAAACCATTTCTTTAAAAGGAATAAAAATCATATCTTATGTTACGAATAAGTCATCAATTCATCATTGAGTCAAATTGTCATTCTCTCAGTTATACAATATTGAGGATAAATATTAAATCAAAACAGACCAATTCAATGGCTGGGAAAAACGTTTAACGTAAATAAATGTTTATTTTATACGTATCGTTTATTTTATAGTTATGTCATAATTATTAAACCAACCAAGTTCAGTGCGACATCAACCTTAGAGTGACGAAAATAAAGATCACTATAATTTTGTGCAGCAAATATTAGTTTGTAATGTAGAAATTATGCTAGTAGTTTTGCAGGCCTGTCTGAGCAGGATTTCGTGACCCTAGAAGGCAAAGGGCAAATGAATTAACTCGATGGATTTTTACTTTTAAAGAGGTTAACAGTCCTTTTCGCTCTACTGAAAAAGTAGAACATTCTCCCCTGTAATAGCAACTTCAACACAATCTTATTGCTGCGAGCATAAAAATCATTTCGTTTTGACAGCGGAGCAACGGTGGAGGTAAAATAAATGTGAAAGACTGTTGTGTCAATCTATCAATCATTTGACGGATGACATTTATCGAATGACGCGATAGATAAATACGGAGTTATTTCCCTTCGAGAGGTACGGGAAGGAAATAACACAACGTGACTGTGCAAACTATAGTTAGTTTAACTGGAGTTGGTGTTACCATGTTTAGAATTGCAACTATTTTTTATTGTAACTTCGTAAAAGGGTGTACGCAGAACGGCATGTCATACAAATTTTAAAATTCTTATTTTTCTTTAGTACAGACGCCAGCACATCAACCCACCTCAATCTGTCAAAATTTTAATAGATTTTCGACCTTATGACAATAGCGGAAGGTTAATATTCAATTTGTAAATTTTGACGGAATCGGGTAGGTAGCTTTCGTTTTGAAATAGTATTTTAGAGTGGCTACATGGCGCCGTCATTACTAAAATTGTATTTAAAAAACAATTACTACCACAAAGAGCATAATTTTTTCTGGGCCTTTTCTGAAAGTAAGCCAAAGAAAAAAAAAGGGTACTAATGGGTAGTACTCGTTAGTACGTTAGTACATTTGGAGAAATAGTTACTAAAGCACAAAAGTTGTAGGATTGCTCTCAGCCAAGTTATAAAAGTTCGAAGATTCGTCATTTACTTACATACGATAGTTGTTGATTTTTGAAAGAAAATAAACTAAAATAAAAATAACAAAAATCTATTGCTCCAAATGACTATATTACTACCCATAGGCACCACTTTTTCTAGGCCCGAAAAAATTGCCCAAAAATGTATGTAGCGTGAATGATCTCCTTTTCCGCAGGTTATGGGTGGTGGCGTGGACTATAAATTTAACTAGTGAATGTGTCTCATAAGTTGAACACCTCTAAATGACATCACATCTTTTGAAACCCAACCTTTTTCAACAAAGGAATTAAATCTAGGTTATGTCTTGGCGAAGGCTTTTCAACCATGGTGACAATGACGCCATCGCCGACAATAGGTGCTAAAACCAGTGGACTATATCACTGTAACGGGTTTTATATTCTCTTGTTTTTATATTGAAGAATTTATATGTTTTAGGCACGGCACGAGCTACGTGAGAATAGCTTATTTATTTGATAGTATATGCCAGCTCATTCGCCCGCGTGATAGTTTATATTTTTATAATTTTTTTCGTGATAAATCATAATAGGTATACGAGTATATTATTTGAGACTATAATCGGGATAGATTATAGTCTCAAATGTACAATTTATCCAGATCTATTTAGTGGGTAGTTCTGGCGTGATTGAGTTACAAAAATCTACCCATCCACGCAAAATTCTAACAGATTTAGTTTATAACATTAACAATAATGGGTATCTCGTGAAGTTGTCATCATAGATCCGTTTTTGTTGCTTACTAGGATTGTAGATTTTCAAAGACGCCGACTATAAAAAGATTTTTGTTGAATATCTAAACTAAAAAGGGAAACATACAAAAAAAAGGACAAAAAACTGTAAAATAACTTTTCTTTCGGAAGTCAGTGGCTTTGTTTTTTATTTCATTGACTACGGTCACCGACTTCCGTAAGAAAATTTGTTTTACAGTTTTTATTGCTTGGTTTCAAAGTTGGTTCCCTTTTTTACAAAAAGTTTTTTCCAGAATGTAATGCACACTTTCCTGAAAACCGCATCAAAATCCGATCAGCCAACATAATACATGCAGATCGCACTGAGAACCTACTTTTTTTTTAAGTCGGTTAAGATACGCAGGATATCCAATAAAAAGAAAACCATAAACTAGAGCTATCTATAGATATAAAAGTAAATTGAAATGTGTTCAACAGAAGCGAAAATTAATAAAGGAGCTACCAAACCGCACGCGTTAAAAGCTCACCACACGAATCGTTATTAGCTAAGACAAAAAAAGGTAAAAAAACTGTAATTATGTTTTCTTATAAACAGTAGGTATCAGCAGCGAACTTTACGAACATAGTAATTAAATAATAATAAACTTTATTTCTATAACGTCAGCATTACAAATAATTATGATGTCATCTCGACTTTTAGCGGCACTTTTTTGACACATTTAACGCTTGATTACAAGTAGTTTAGCGTGTATCGGTTGATCTTTCACGATTGGTATTGTTAAAGTTTTTTTTATAAGCGCAAAGTACGTCATGGTAACGAGAGTTGAGGCGTGTTCATATAGACGAGAAATCTATCGCGAGGATTCGTACGTTTTCTCTTACATTTTAAATAATTTTAATACTGTACCCTTAGCACGAGTTTTCAGTATTTGAGACGTAAAGTAAACTGGAACTTTGACATTATATTGACAATTTTCAAGGAAAAAATTAGTTCTTTCCTCGCACACCACAGGCGCTGTTCCATTTTTTTCATACAAGAAACGCTGTAAATACGGAAACGGGAAAGACGCTGTAAAGTAAAATAGTGAAAACTCGTGCTAAGGGTACTGTTGCTATTTTGAAATGAGCAAGGTGCAACTTCTAGAATTCAATAAAAATATTTCAGAGTCATTCTGTGATCGACTGATTGAAGTAACAGCAAGTATTTATTTACCTACATATTTGAAATTTGACTGACTACAACACGAATTATTTCTTCAGTAGCCCTTTCGCGTTTTAGTCCGCGATAGCCTTTTAAGACAGTTCAGTTCTACGATCCTAGAAAGCATTTGGCCCTATCGGGCTCAAACAAAATTTAACAAACTAAATTTTTGGAACTTTTTCAGGTTCTTTTGAACAAGAAACGACAAATTTGAATAGATAGATTCCAATGTTTCATTTGATAGACAGATTCTGATGTTTGTGTGAAATAAAAATTGAATTTTAACAACATGTATTCGACAAAAATGCTAATTTTTATATTGCGAAATGAAATCGAAAACTAGTTCGTGAAATCACAAACGATTTATTTTCGCAGTGCGCGGATTGTGGTACCTACATTTCTGTTGTTCACAGATTGAAGATTTTTTTTCGCAATGATTCGTAGCGCGCTAAGCTAAACGCGACGTGTCGCCACGCGCCTGTGGCCCAGCCTTTAGATGACGTAATGTGATGGTTTCAAAGCGAGCTATCAAACGACGCCGCTCGCCCTCGCGTGACATAATTATTATGTCTAATAAAGTGTATGCGGTCATTAATTTATGCCTGATTATTGGTTTTGCTTGTTGCTCTGTGGTGTAGTACCTACCTTAGTACTTGTTGTTCGTGATGTCATATTGGAAACGGATATTTAATGTAGGTCTTTGCTCATTTGCGGTTTTCTTTAGAAGCTCTTCGATACGTCTTGCGAATTTGATGATTCAATTCGTTATTTGGTAAATTTGGCAACCGTAGAAACATGAAGGGTTTTAGTCGATAAGTTGAATGAGTCCGTCAAAGCCATCCGCTTTATCCAGACCGGAAGGGCTCATTTGATAATAATAATTAAATACATCCCTTGTACTATAGTTTTATATGTGCGTTGTTACATGTTCTGTTTTGTGTGTACATAAATAATTAAATAAAATAAATACACGCCAAAAAAACCTACTAAAGTTATTCAATGACTGATTTAAAGATCATCATCCTTTCTATGGAACGATATCGGACGACTGTCTATCTAACCTCCACAGCCCAGTGGCTGTGGAGGTTAGATGGACAGTCGTCCGAACTGGGTAAGAGGACTGATTGTGAGCTTTCGGCCTACCAGTGACAATTGGCATGAATGGACGAATCATTATTATCCCACTATTGGGACACAGGTCTCTCTGTGAGAGGGAGTGTAATATATACAGGGTGGAGTTTTGTAATGCCACCTGGAGGGAAAGTACCCTTAATACTGCAGATAGAAAATTTTACTCAAAGGAAACATTCCTTTATTTTTGAATAGAAAGCAAACTGCATTCAAAGATTTTCGAAAATTCTCTTCTCCTACCCGGGAATCGAACCGGCTAAAATCTGAAAAAATTATACCCGTACTTTTATTGCACCGATCGTTCGGGTCAATTATAACGATGAAATCTCTCTAACAAACATAATAAATTAAATGAAAGGAAAACCAGGAAATCTTAAATTAAAGCTCTCGTAACATGTAATATGGTTTCTTGGTTCAATTCCCGGGTGTGGGAGAAGAGAATTTTCGAAAATCTTTGAATGCAGTCTGCTTTCTATTCAAAAATAAAGGAATGTTTCCTTTGAGTAAAATTTTCTATCTGCAGTATTAAGGGTAATTTCCCTCCAGGTGCCATTACAAAATTCCACCGATATGGACCAAGAAACCATATTATTACATGTTACGAGAGCTTTAATTTAAGATTTCCTGGTTTTCCTTTCATTTGATTTATCATGTTTATTAGAGAGATTTCATCGTTATAATTGACCGTAACGATCGGTGCAATAAAAGTACAGGGTATAATTTTTTCAGATTTTAGCCGGTTCGATTCCCGGGTGGGAGAAGAGAATTTTCGAAAATCTTTGAATGCAGTTTGCTTTCTAATCAAAAATAAAGGAATGTTTTCTTTGAGTAAAGTTTTCTATCTGCAGTATTAAGAGTACTTTCCCTCCAGGTGGCATTACAAAATTCCACCCTGTATAACCCATAATCCACCACGCGGGCCTAGTGCGGATTGGTGGATGTCACATGTCTTCGAATTTTGGTTCTAGGACATGCCGGTTTCCGCACGATGTTTTCCTTCACCGTTTTGAGAGCAGTGGTGATGAAATAAATTACACAAAGTAATAATGTGCCTGGCGGGGTTCAAACCCACGACCTACAAATCGTAATAGTCGGGACCGATACCACTGGGCCACCACTGCTCGACGAATGACAACCGATAATACAGATCATCAAATACATCCGATAGAAGTCAATCCATAGACCAATCTAGCGTGAAAATCTAAGAATAGCTTTTAGAACCACGTTGAGGAGGGAAATAGAGTGACGGTAATTTCAATAGAAAAAGCAATATTAATCATCAAATATTTTAAGAATTACACAATGTAATAAATTTAGAGGCTGTAAAACTAAGGTAGGTGTCTACCTATTGAGATTTTTATTGCAACCTATTGTTTATAAGGTATGCAGACAATTAATAAAGCGAACGTAGCGATGACCTAATTGCCTACACTCTGATATATATTTTACCGCGGTATTTTCCATTTTATCGCTAATTGCTATATTATTTAATTGCAATTTGCCGTAAGGCATCACGAATAAAATGATGTAACTGTGTAAGGCACCAAGTGTAATGTAACCTGTGTTTAGGTGGACTTTTATAGTACTTTGGGATCATTTATAGCATTTTTTTATCTTACTTTGATATTTTAAACGTGAAAGTATGAAAGTATTCTTTCACCTTCTTTCTTTCACTAGTGTACGGATGATACACGGGAGGTTTATAAACGGTGTTAACACATGTATTTTTTACGTGGTAAAATCATCAAATGAGTTCTCCCACCCCGGGCAGGGCGGGGGCGACTGTCAGACTCATACTGATTAAAATCCACGGAGCCCTTCAGTAGCCCTTTATGTTTCGGGGTCACCGTAGTGAGAAAAGTCCCGCGACCCCGGCAGGCTTTGGCCCTCTAGAGGGGCCCCGTCATGATGCTGACGCTCTTTGAGGCGCGCGTGGAACACAACGCGCCGTCGACCCGGGCATGGTCCATGGTCGGACAGCGAGTTGCCCTTTACGCAGGGAAGGAGGACTCATTAATGATTTAACTAAATAAAAAAGCGTATGTAATGTTTATAAAATACCTACTCCAAATTTCAAATTTTTGAAAACTTTCCGTATAGTAGTTTCAAGCAGATCAAAAACCATAAATTTTCATTCAAGAACCTCAAACCTAATAAACAAACGTATTCAAAACCGAATAACTTATCAATTCAGGTGGTAAATGATCGTCAAGTAAAGCCTTATGTAAAATACGATCGACAGGCTTCCAGTATAACCGTTCAACAATTTGTTACATAGAATTATCCAAATGGATCCAGTTTTGTAAGTCTGGGTGTAAATATTGTAAATTAATTCTATTGGTTATTTATTCTGAGATGCTAGTAGGTCGCGTCATGCATTTGTGTTCTGATAAGAAGTTTAGCTTTGAGCTGTCAGAATTAAGTGCGTTTTATAATGCGGGTGGCGCAGCACTCAGGGCTCTCTTTTAAATGCTCTCTGGCTTTATGTACGAATGGTTATAAACGTATATTTTAGTATGAATAGTCATAAGAAAACCTAATGGTATCGGGCCCACCACATCTGATAAGTTCACTTGATACATGTTTGGGTTTAGAATACCAACCGCCATCCGGATTGCTCTAATCGTTATCATACGACCCCAATATTTTATTTAAACTGATTATATTTGGCGGGGCTGTCATCATCTGCCTAGCCTTTTCCTAACTATATTGGGGTCGGCTTCCAGTCGAACCAGATGCAGCTGAATATCTGTATTTTACATGGAGCGACTGCATATCGGACCTCCACAACCCAGTAACTGGGTAATACGATATTCCATGGAAAGACTGGTTGTTACAGTTTAGAATTTCTGACTAACAGTAACGACTGTCAAAGATTTACAAATGACAGCCGGGACCAAAGGCTTCACGTACTTTCCGAGTCACGGAGGAAACGCGCTATGACAAATGGTCACAGCGGCGGGACCGTATGGGCACAGTATAAATATCTAGTATGGGCTGTCACACAATATTTCTTGTATAGTTAAATGGCTTATGTTTAACTTACCACCAGTTATAGTAACATATAACAGACAAAAATAGTAAATGATCACCAAAATGAAACCCGTATTTTAATGTAAAATTATAACCAGTTTTAACATTTCGCTATCCTATTTAAACAAAATGACTCCAAATAAATCATTGTCAACCCAAAAGTAGTAAATGATCACCAAAATTATTTACCATTTACCCAATTTTGCCTGTGTTCCACCAAATATACTGAATGTGCACCAAAATATGTTCATTAAAATATGTCATAACGAGGTGTAATAAAAAAAAAATTACCTAAGCAGGGTCGACGAAGCCCCGCTTCGCGGGGCTTCTATTTCTGTGTACAAAGTTTAAAGGAACCAAACCAAACCGAACTTCGGGGTGTCCCTGAAAACTTGCTAAAGCGAGTTTTAGATTTGGTGATCATTTATTACACATTATTTTGCTCGCTAAGATTTGGTGATCATTTACTATATTTGGTGTTCGAATACAATTTGAAGTGTAGTAGCTAAGGGTATCAAAGCATTTTATGGTGGTCATTTAATCCCTAGTTAAATTTAAATTTTATTCCACATTGTATAATTATTAATCTTTTTTACATAGGTTGTTGTGTGTGCCAATTAACGTTTTTTTATTATCTTAACTGCCTTGTAAATGTAAAGGCGCCAGCACATTTACGTCCTTCTATTTTCACAGAAGAGATAAAGATTAATTTTCGATTGAGAAAACTTGAGACATTAGGGTAGGTTGTTGGGCATCTGTGTTGGTGTGTGTATGCCTCGGCAGTTCAATTTTGAATTAATAGTTTATCTGTAGGATATTAATGAATCAAATACTGAAGGCATAAGGCGACTTTGAGTCTAGAAACATAACCCAGATTTGATCCACAACACGATTAATAAAATTAATTACACACTTCCCTTCAAGTTGCATACTTCAATATTAATTTCTGCTCTCTTTAAGAGCGTATATTCCGAAAGCTGGCAACGTAGCAAATGGTTGTCAAATATTAACAAGTTTTAATTAATGTAGCATTGTTACTGTATGAAAATAAGAAATATGGCTCTGTAGTGCACTAAAAAATTGATAAGGGAATGCAATAATTAATATCATAACACCGAATATATAGTTTTAGATGTAAAAAAAGCATTTGGAAGCTTGCCAAATGCCTTTTATACACCTGAAACGTTTACAACATCAAATTCAGTGTTGTAATTGCATTCCTATATAATTTTTTTAGTGCACTACAGAGCGATATTTCTTGTTTTCATACAGAAAAATTGCCAAACTAATTAAAACTTGTAAATATTTGACAGCTTTTTGCAACGTTGCCAGCTTTCAGAATCAGCAGCCTTAATATTAATTAGTATAAATGCGATGTATTTATATATGCAAGTTGTTATAGCAATAAATTATATCTAGATAGGCAAAGTAAGTTATTGAGTAAATTATTTGTCACCTGATGAATCTATTTAATGGAGTTGTGTCGGCAAATGACGGCTGTGACAAATTGAAGTTGTTACTTATTTCCTGTACTGTGTTTTTTTTCGAAATAATTGAATATGTAAATAAATTCAATTAATTTTAATGGACATGTTTGTGTGGCAGTGTGTGTATTTCTATTCGTTGCATTATGTTTTTATGTGATTGATGTTTTATTATGTTTTTTTTCACATCGTTTTTTCATAATTCTATTTTTGTTTATTATTTCGATTGTGTGTCAGATTAAGTAACTTATGCGGCCTACCCAAATTCCCTTTCTTCTATATTGTTGGTCGTGTAGTTGAGCTCCATGAGTTATGTTATGAGTCGAGCTACAAGAATTATCAAATTCTTGCACGGACTGGACAAGTGGACAAGTCTATTTAAATCTGTATGGTTATTTCTTCAAAAGACCATCTAAAACACTAACATGCAAGGTCCTCGTATGACTTGACCAATTTTTTTTCAACAACTATCACACAACGCCATCTAGTCCTAAGCAAAGCAGAGCTTGTGTTATGGGTACTAGACAACTGATAAACATACTTATATATTTCTAAATACACACATATTATAGATAAATTACACCCAGACACAGAACAAATGATCGCGCTCATCACACAAACATTTGTTCTGGGTGGGAATCGAACCCACGACCTCCGGAATAGCAGTCAGGGTCACTAACCACTAGACCAACAGGCCAGTCAAGGAAGATTGACCCCTTGACCAATTTAATGTTTCTAGACTTTAAAAGAGACATTTGATTGACCTCTGAGTTTGTTTCGGCTATTTCTCTTCACTATATTTACACAATTACAATCGACACTGTATCAGATCAGTTCGTCAGCCCAAAAACATCTAACTATATTCCATTGGACATGACTCGACCACCTTTGTGACGTCACCAACCCCATTGAATACCATGACTGATGGTGATTGGTTTATAATGATTATCTGACAGTCGGCTTCAAGTACCTCGTCACAGTCGTGAGATAACTGGCGGAGATAACAGCAATGAGATCATAACTGTTATCAGTAGATCGCTTTCTGATAGTGTAAGTTACCACATATGTGTAGATGCAAAAACACCGACCTTTTTCCAATGAGGGTAAGTAGAAACCATGGGAAGCCACCGCCACCATATACGATCCTCACAATGACATACTCTTTTTGGGATGGACTCGGAAAAAGCACGCGGAGGAGCTTGTTTAGCCGCACAGGCCGATCTTCCATTTGTATTTGTAATAAATTCGAATGCTGCTTTATTTATCTACGATACTGTTGAGCACGACTATACTTCTTATACATATTTTGTTCTCAGTATGTATATATGCAAATGCTTTCGACATACTTTTGGAATTTTCAATTTGCACAACAATAAATGAACTTTGTGCGAAGCGCATAAAAAATTAAGATTAAAATAAAGGGATACGCACATTCACACAAATGGTGCGATTATCCAATACCCCTATTTACTTGTAAAACACTAACGATATCATAACTCAAGAAATTAGTTACTTATCTTAATTATTGATTTATGTTTATTATTATTGAATAATACTGGCTTAGACAAGTCTGTCGGTCGCATAATTAATGGACTTAAAAGCTCCGGCTACCTTACTTAATAATTTTAAAGTTAAACGAAACTGCGCAGGCGATGTTTGCCGAGACGTTCGAATTTTGAATTATTATACAAAGAACTAGCTTATGTCCGTGGTTCCGCGGGGCACGGGACACGGGGCCCACGTGGTGGATTATGGTCCACTCCCTCTCACAGAGAGGAGGCCTTTGTCCCAGCAGCGGGGACATTATAAGCTAATGATGATGATTAATTTATATAAGTCACGAATTAGTTTACCTGTTCACCCAAGTCCAAGTTACTTTGGTTCTCAAACGCCTTTTTTTTTCTTTTATTGTCGACAGTTTTATGGGACACGAAGAAGACCTCTCGTTATTGAAAGAACTTTTAAGAACATACACATTGTCTAACGACGATTGCAACAAGCCACTTACTTTCCTAATCCGTTTACCTAAATAGCATGGAGCTCCGGTTTCCCGAGAGGTTCGACAAGAAACTCAACAACCCAATAAATATAAATAATTTGACTTTAAACGGTGATAATTGATCATTTGACCCGATTCCCTGAGTGCTGTCCCATGTAAGTAGGTAGTCAGTATTGTTACATGCCCTAAACATTCTAAATTATCCCCCTAACTTAGCATATACAATGGCGCCTAAGTAGTTTATATGAAAATAACTTTATTCCGGACAAAGGAGTAACACGATTCAATAGTATAATTTAAGTGTTTACTAGGTTTACATCACTCCTTGTATTCCGTAAAAAGGTAGGTAGATGTGTAATGGTGGACCAGAGACAAAAGATATTGGTATGTAGGCAGGTAAGTACTAACCACGCACCTTTGCGTCTTAAATATGGCTTGAGCATAATTATTTTGTAGGTAAGTACGAGTATACGAGTATACTTGAGAAAATAATAATTAGTACCTATTAAAGTTTCTGTTTGTTTAGAAGAATTACATTGAAGAAGATTGACATTATTTTCCTGTACCTACCTAAACTTAAATAATTTGCATACTTACTAAACTTCCATCAACCCGCACTGGGCCCGCGTCGGTCGTGGATTATGGCCCACTCCCTTTCATAGAGTCCTCTCTATGAAAGGGAGTGGGCCGACTGCTGGGACACAGGCCTCCTGGCCTGTGTCCCAGCAGTCGGAACATTTATAGGCTGATGATACTTGTGAGAGTCACGTGGGCAATCGATGGATGCCGATGGATGCAAGTGGCAAATTGTTTGAGAGGCCTATGTTCAGCAGTGGACGTCGTCTTTCAAATGATGATTAGACTAATACTTGTAGATCGCACATTATCAACAGCATCATCGTCTGTGGTTACACTTCCTTAAAGCTTGACTAGTTACGTATATGACATACCCTCTCTTAGAGGGACAGTCGAGGCAACGTCTTAGATTGATAATGTAAGAGGCCATTCATTGCACATTGTACTGCACTCGTCCTATGACCAGCTCTATCTCCATTCTTGAATAGAGAATGTCTTTTACAAACATTTCGTTTTTCTGCACGAGTTTGGCATGCTCTGTAAACGTCGGGAGATTAGAAGCATTTTGTCTATTCTTTCGTCGACTATAACAGTTTGCATGCTATCATGCCATCCATGTTGGTTTTGTTACTCAGCCATACCAACTACAATATTGTAAACCAACACAAAGTGAACACAAATTGAATTCAACAGAATGTTCACCAGTACTTTTTTTCCAACAGCCGCGCCTGCAGGTCCACAAATGGTGTTAAAATAGACATTACGATAACAATGACTAAAACACAAGCCTAATAAATACCAGAGCGACACGTAACAGGCACCTCAAGTGCAAATTGTTTAATAGCAGCACTAGGGAATATGGAAGAGTTAGGAAACGAACAGAGGTGGTACATTGGCGTAAAAAGCGGGGCAACCGCTTTCAAAGCATTTAGTTTTAGAAAGGCTTTCAGCAGGGTTAACCTAAGCTTTATGATAGACCATGTCGATTTGTAGGTAGATGTTACTTTATCTGTTTTCTATTCAAATTCTATTTGACCTGACTTTAATTTTTATTGGATAAGGTAGATAGACAGATAAATAGAACACTCTTAATTCAAATCAAATCAAATTAAACTCACATTCGCATTGATAATATTAGTTGATTAATTATAAATTAATGATATTATTATGGTATTATTATTTATTGATTATTTTGTAAGTTGACTCAAAAATTAAAAATAAAATCCTGCATCATTGGTCTCAATGCCACTTCTGTACTCCTACAGAACTCTATGGCTGTAAGACAGGTGTTAATTTTATTCGTTATTAATTGAAGTGCGACGTACATAAATACGCCAGATTTATGTGTTCTTGTACCTACCATAGATACACAACGAGATACGCACGAACACACCCACTTATTACAGAGCGTATAATTGGCAGCTTACTTTATACTATGTAAATATGATAATTAAAAGAAAATTGATAAGAGTTTTTTAAGCTTTTGCATAGATTTTATCGCGAGCTCTGAGTGCTTCGACCGACTCAAGAAATTCCGTAACGAAAATAAACCTAACACCCCGCATCGTCTAAAGTCGTTTCAGTTCGGCAGACGTCGACATGGTGTTTGTTCTTCTTGACGTTTCTCTTGATTTACTTGGCTTACCGTGACGATAGCCTAAAATGCAGAAGTTGATAAAAATGCAGTGCAATCGCTTTACCGCGGCAGTCCCCGAGTGCCATACATATTTTTTTAATTAATGAAGGTTAGTACTTCTCTAGGGTTTTGTTGGATGGACTTGAAAGCTCAGGTAGCCTACCATGACGACTCAAAGCTTGAGTTATTCCAGTGTGGGAAAGAGACTATACAAGTCGTCTAGCGCCATTTTGTTCACACAGTGGAATTACTCTCGCTTTACGACTTTATGGTAGGTCGCCAGGTTTCCGGAGCCCACATAAGCTAGGAATAAGGCTGGCTTTTCTCTTGACGCACTTTACGGTTCCATACACGCAGAGAAATGTCTGGCTACCTCTACGAGAACTTCTGGTTGCAACCGTGAAAGCAAGACTCACTAGTTGACTTTACAACATTTCTAGTAATAAATACTAAGTAAGTAGTAGGGATAACAAGGACTTAGTATTTATTACTAGAAATGTTATACAGCCAACTAGCGAGTTTTACTATCACGGTTGCAACCAGAAGTTCTCGTATACATTTCTCTGCGTGTACGTGTCATTCATAATTATTTTGCTCGTAAGTTTTAAGGCGCTCCCTCACCGCCAGCGTTCACGTGTAATGTAACATAAAAGGGGCAAATTTTATGCTTTATGTCTTCGAATGTTCGAATCTGTTACGTTGAGGGAGCGCCCTTACAATATCGGCCGGCAGCCAGAAGCGTTTTTGAAAGGGTTTTATTTCTTTAAGATTTAGTTTTACAAAACGTCTCTTCACCTTTAATTTAATTCGCAATATTTTTAAATTAAACATTGTGAAAGTATTTTGCAAAAATATCAACACCCAAAAGTGAATGACACATTATGAATGGAATAATCGATAACCATCCTGAATATAAATGATGATAAATCTCTGAAAAGCATTGAATGATTCGCATGAATTAAAGTTGTACAAAATGTGTGAATTGACCTTGTTTTAAAGGCGATTCACACAGACTCGAATGAAAATGTGGGCGAATGGACAACTCCAAAAGTAGATGTGTAATATTTCGACGTATTTTTCGTAGGAAAAGTTGTTTGATTGTCTGAATCAACACCAAAAAGACATTAACATCATTTATCCTTACATGCATCAAAAAAAGTTTGCAATCACTTCGAAATCACATTTTTTGTTACGGTAGTTATAAATGTATTAGATTTCTTGTTTGTTTTTTTGAGACTCTTTATTTAAAAATGTTATATTTAGAATATAAAATAATAGAACAGTTCGATTGTATTTTCCATAAAACAGCTTAAATGCCTTTTCATAAACTTTTTTTGATGTGTGTAAACAATATAATATTATAATCATTTATGCATAATAGCCATTTGTTTATACAGACAGCACAAACGAATTTTGTTATAAACCTGTTTTACATAATTATGCATAACAATAATTAATTATTCTGAAATCATGTAGGTAGGCCATTTCGCTAATGAGCACACATTGTTTTATAGGCACAAACAAAAAACAGATTAACAGCCTAAATATAAAAGTTTTTTTATGCGTCATGTTCATATAAAGATTTCAAACCAATAAACAGTGATAAAATATCCCACCTGAGCGATTTAATAGTTGATATAATCATAAATTCATAAGTCACCGTTACATCGTCATAATTAGGTAATAAAAATACGTAAAAACAACATATTTCGTCTCCGCTAAAGTCGCGCCCAAACCCAGTAGTTTTCCCGAGGTTGACTCATAGAACCACATTCGATTATTTTTTGCGACTGTCAAATTATTCGATCATAAAAACATCAACAAAAAAACGTTAAAGTGCTCTCTTTTAGATTGTGGACACGTGTTAATTTAATATGCCGTCATTTATGGTGAAAAACAATGTTATGATGTCACTCCTAAAATGGTCAGTCAGCGTGGATTATAAAAGTTTGGATAAGAAACTAGCGTTAGGCTCTGTGCACATTGACGGCATGGCACTGACGCTCATTGACGGTAACTAGTCGCGGTATCTCTAGGTTTTTTTTTTTGGAAAATTTGGTCATATTATTCGTTAGTCATGGACGCTCCAGAAAGTCAAATAAACACCGGCTAACACCAGAAGGGCACTGACTACTACTCCGCGAAATCCTGGAGATATAATTGTCTTGAATTGAATTGAGGCCTGCAACGAAAATAGTAAGTATGAGTAGCAAAAATTAAAAAAGAGCAGAAAAAAGTCAAGACAAGTGAAGCCTTCCTCGACCGTTTCCGACTAACTTTCGAGGGATTTTGAATGCTAACCACACAGCATGCCTCAGCTTATCGTGGCAATTATTTACGACCATTGTCAACTTTATTGTCAAATTCTTAAGTGATATTCTTATTCATCATCTTGCCATGCCGTTCAGTAAGTGAGTGCCGGAGTTTAGACAAGACTTCTCTCTGTTGGATGTTATATAGTTTCTTATCTTACATGTTTTCCTGTTCGTTTTCAAGTTTGAGATATCAACATTCAGCACGATGTAGGTGGTTGTGGGTTCGATTCCAGCGGAGGTAGTAGGCGGATTTGTAACAGCGCTTAATGTATAGTGGGCTGGTAATATTAATTTATCATGTATTCTATGGCATGTAAACATTGCACTTATGTCTAAGTTACGTGAGGTTATTTTGGCACATAGCTGCACATTTTCTACTTAATTCGATGGTGTCCTATATCTAAGGTTTAAGATCAGAGCAGAAATTCCATTTGTTAGAGATTTATGAGGGATATTTAAACAATTCGTGCAATGGTTGCCAAGTTGTAGATATTAAATTTTGTCTACGCGCGATTTCTTTGGAAATATTTGTAGGTGTGTACGACATATTGTTCGTGTATATCCATATTTGGCAAGTCACGTTTGCTTTATTGTTTTGCGTTAATTCATAAAAATCCTAAAAGCTTATATTGTAACGCCTCTTTGTTTGCGAGCAAATTGAATATACTCGTAGATAAATGCAAAGACAGTGCTTCACTGTGGCATGATAAACTTGAACCTCCTCACATTTTCCACCTCGTGAAATGGGTAACAGCTGTGTTTTCAGTGGGTGCAAACCTCGCATAACCTCTTCGGATCAATCAAAAATAAAGTTTTTGAAGCTTTTTTTTTAGCTTGGTAAAATCATCAAATGAGTCCTCCCACCCCGGGCAGGGCGGACTTGTACTGACTAAAATCCACGGTGTCTTTCAATAGCCCTTTATGTTCCGGGGTCACGGTGAGGAAATAAACCCGCGACCCCGGCAGGCTTTGGACCTCTGAGAGACGGCCCCGTCATGTTGCTGACACTGTTTGAGGGCCGTCGACCCGGGCTTGGCCATGGTCGGACAGCGAGTTGCCCAACTTTATGAAGCTTTACAATAAAAAAAAGGCTCCTACTGCAATCAACTGGCGCGCCTACTATATTATAGGCGTTGCGTGTTATACGCGAGAAACGGAATCTAGATAAACATAATTATTATCTACGTAAATCCTATTATTAGTTTAAGTAAAGATACGTAAATTGCGTAGATAACTTCTTAATTACGTAGGTCCATATTGTTGAGGAAAATTTTTAAATACATGTATTTCATAGGAATGTTCATAACCTAGGGCAATTGGATCTTTGTGCTGAATAAGCGTGACTTGACGATTATCATAATTAGGAAGATGCCTTAGTCATCGTGTATGATGATGATGAGATATTTCGTCATAGAATTTACTGGGGAAAGAAAATTCCACTTCTTCTACGAGTGACGTGAATTATTTGATATTTGACGTTATTATTAACATTTTATGATATCCATTTTCGTTATAAACGCAAAAGTGAACTAGACAGATTTGGATACAATTTATTGCAAAAAACGTGTGTAAGTAGAATTTAAGATAATTTTTATTCCGTTTAATTGTTTCTGGTTTAATTTTATTTTGAAAAGCATACAGGCAAAACTGTGGGCAATGGGTGCCAAGTTTATGTTTCTAAAAGCTATGAATATAAATAATTAAGAGTATCAGTGATATTCTAATCCTTTAGCAACGCATCTAAGAAAATCTCGTGCAAAAAAACGCAGTATAAATAACATCACAAAAATGTTACGTCAAAATAAAATGTAACATAATTTGTCTTGAAAGGTGTGTGTTGATCTTTAGCAGCTATACGTGATATGTGTCGAATTGCTGATCTTGTCACATTTTTTAATGACTCGTTTACACAGTGCGAGCTGCTGACTAGCCAGTAGACAGTTACTCGGATTGTCTACTCGTACGTCGGTAGATCGGCTCAACTTTGATGTCTACACGACACATATAGTAGCTGCTGCGTCTAGTGAGTTGTTGTAGTGTTGAGTGAAGTAAAGACAAAGATTTCGCTCAAAAGTTTCATGATGGCATTGACGTTCTACTGTCGAACGGGTCCAAAAGATGCGAGTGACAACCAAGCTGCTGCCATGTGCTAGTTGCTGTCGGGAGAGCAAGCGAGTGAATTTTTTAGTGAGTGACAGTAACGTATGCGAGTTACTGTACACCTCATAATATGTGCGAGTTACTCGTAAGTTACGTCCAAACAGTGCAGCAGTGTGGCGTACTATCTCGTACGCTAGCTCGCACTGTGTAAACTAGGCATAATAGATTTTATACTACGTTTGTTAGTATGTCACAGTTGTGTGTTTTAAGTTAACATGCCCGCCACTCAGGCGCACTTTATCTACCATCAAAAAGTAATTATTATTGACTGCTATCGGTTAACTGTAGTGTTAGCGAATAAACTAGTTTTTATTTAAGGGGAAGTTTGAATCCCAGAGCGGGGTCATTCAATATTCTTTATCTAAAAAAAAATATTTCTCGTCGAATGTAATTTTTTCCTCCAATGAAAAACACAATCACCGAGAGTAATATTATGTTTCTTGGTCGTCCACAAAATCACTGAAAAATAGTAATAAAATTATGTCTTTTTCACTTGCTCTAATATCTATTTATGAACTTTTCTGGTGGTTACTATGCGTATGCAAGTATTTTAGTTGAGTAGGTAGTTAGGTACCTAGTCATTGATACATGCAGAATTTTAGTATTATTAATTTTAATTAAATATAAAAGAAAACAATAACATAAAATATAGGTACGTCTGACAAGTTTTTTACCATTCAATGTTAGGATAATTTTTCACTTTCAGTTTAGGCAGTGAATATTCAATTGTAGACGTAGATAAGGTTACGGTAAGGACGTAGATATTTGGCAAATTACTTTAGTGTTTCTACTAAGTGTGGGAATTGTTGAACAATAGCCCGTAAATACATCTTTCTGATTAGTATTGCATCATCCGTCTCGTCTCTTGTTTTTTTTTTTTTTTTTTTTTTTTTTATTTGGGCGTTGTTCTTGACTCCTGTGTAAGTCAAAGGTGACAGAGATAAAGTTGACGAATTTTTTTTTTTTATGCCGTTTCGAAGGTCAACCTAGAGGAGGTTGTGAGGTCTGGACTTTTCTTCTGTGGTTGCCATAAATGAATCTAAAGCCTCCAGCCAGGGGAACAGGGGCGCAAAGTGACCACACGCTTAGGGCACCCCTGTGGGGTTCGAACCTCAGCTTAGGGCGACACTGAGGGAGGATAGCAAAGGACAGGTTGGATCTAAATTTTATGAGACCCAAAAGACCTCCTCCTTTTGGAAGTTGGTTAAAATAAAAAAGATTTGTTCATAAACATTTTCCAAAGTACATAGGTACTGTATACATAAATTGCATACAAATGAACCATACATCATACTTTACAGATGACTCTAAATACCTAACTAAATGGAAATTTCTGGATATTGCTGTTACTTATTAGTCATTACCAAGAACTCTTATTATGGGACATTATTTTAAATGAATACATTTACAGAAATGCACTACAGTACAGGAAATAAAAAAAAAAAATTAAATGAATTATAAATCTTCTAACACTTTAAACAAGGTATTCCCCTTAACAAGGACGATATTATGGGTTATGACTTCATTGCACAAAAACTCACCGGTCACAAACGTGCCGAACCGGTCACAAACGTGCCGAACCGTTCGACAATCGCGCCTGAGTGACAGATATGTCGCAATCGAAGCATTTGATCCGATTGAATAATCGAACTAATGATACCTTTGTTGATCTTCGTGTTGATTTGAATATTGATAAGATGATTTTATAATAATTGTTTTATTTTCCTAAGAATCAATATAACTGTAGTTCATGACAACGTCATTTAACTATATCTTTACTGTAATATAATAAAGTCAAATTGTAAGTAGGGGGTGATAATCTGGTAATCCCCAAAATTAATGACCCAATTCATATTTGCTTTTCTGATATGACACAATATTATTTCTTAGTGGTATATACATATATGACACATTATTATATTTATATCGTCAGTATTAGCCAATTTATCAAATTTTTTGTAGAAAACCAGAAAAACTGCTACTCTTAAAACGGTATACGAAAACATCGTGAGGAAACCGCCATGCCCTAGAACCAACATTTTGAAGACATGTGAGTTGTGACATTTTGTGATTGTGTTGTGGCCCACTCTCACAGAGAGGAGGTCTGTGTCCCAACAATGGGAATATTTACAGGCTGATGATGATGATACGTCGCAGAGAGGGTAAAAAATTTCAAGCGAACGCGGACACTATAAGGTAGTTTATTAATAAAATAACCTTAATCAATGTTACATTTTATATTAAAGATGAAGTCGGATAAAAAAATTACAATTTCACAGTATAAATGAAATTAACATGATTATGGTCGTTATTATTTATTTATATACCACAGCAGTTGTGAGATGAAAGATTTAAATATTGCGTAATCCAGATTTTAAGACAAAGTCGCATTTAATTGACATTGTACCTGGCAATATTACTTCATATTTTATGTGTTTACTTCCTGTGCTAAAAATTTTCTGATACTTTATAACTCTTTAACAATAATGACTGATATAGGTGTAGGAAAATCGCGGGTCAATCTCATCAAGCCCTATAGCCAAATAGCAAGCGACATTCGCTAACGTTTAGCAGTTGCATAAAACTGAAAATCTATCAAAGATTACATATCGTTTTCGTTTGTTTCGTTCGCTATCGCTCAGCAGTCTTTACTAGATTTTCAACTTTAGGCGATGGGGTATCAAGTTGAAAATGTATTAGGGACTGCTGAACGTTAACGATCATCGCTTGCCGTGTGGCTACAAGCTCAGGTAACCGTGACCCTGTAATGTAAAGGGCTATTGAAGGATACCGTGGATATTAGTCAGTACGAATCTGACAGTCTCTCCCGTCCTGCCCTGAGCGGGAGGACACATTTGACGATTTTATCATGTCAATAAAGTAGTATAAGCTGATCGTTGTATGCGCGAAATGATCATACAAAGCGAGACCACGAAAAACTGGTTTTGTATAGCATGAGTCTTTGACTACTGGCCTTTTAGAGAAACTAAGAGTCACTCAACGAGCAATGGAAAGAGCTATGCTCGGAGTTTCTTTGCGGGATAAAATCCGGAACATGGATATTCGGCGAACAACCAGAGTCACCGACATAGCTCATATTTGCAAGTTGAAGTGGCAATGGGCAGGCCACATCGCTCGTAGAACTGACAACCGATGGGGAAGAAAAGTTCTCGAGTGGCGACCACGGACCGGAAAACGCAGCGTAGGTAGGCCTCCAAC
Organism: Agrotis segetum; assembly: GCA_036375495.1. Taxonomy (NCBI): domain Eukaryota; kingdom Metazoa; phylum Arthropoda; class Insecta; order Lepidoptera; family Noctuidae; genus Agrotis; species Agrotis segetum. The sequence goes on along the minus strand of JAQSVV010000073.1, from coordinate 23,096 downwards.
TAGGTGGACCGCCGACATCGTGAGGTTCGCGGGCAGCCGATGGATGCAAGTGGCGAATTGTCGTTCAGCGAGGCGATCTAAGGGGGAGGCCTATGTCCAGCAGTGGACGTCTTACGGCTGATGATGATGATTATGATTACTTGATGTGTAGCCGTGTGTACATAACATACTCATTGTGTATCTTTTCTTTTTATCGTGGTAAAATCATCAAATTAATCCTCCCACCCCGGGCAGGGCGGGAGAGACTGTCAGACTTCTACTGACTAAAATCCACGGTGTCCTTCATAGCCTGTTAAGTTCCGGGGTTACGGTAAGGGAATAATCCCGCGACCCCGGCAGGCTTTGGCCGTCTGAGGGGGGGGCCCCGTCATTATGCTGACGCTCTTTGAGGCGCGCGTGGGACACAACGCGCCGTCGACCCGGGCATGGTCCTTGGTCGGGCACCGAGTTGCCCTTTACTCGCTGCTCGCATGCCCACTCGCTGCCCGCATGCCCACTCGCTGCCCGCATGCCCACTCGCTGCCCGCATGCCCACTCATTGTGTATCTTAACAGGAAAATATTTCCCTCCTAACCTAATCTACAAATTAATAGGTAATAAAACTCCAATAACACACATCAAATTACTCTTTGGAATTGTAAGAGGAATAAATACATACATCCATGTTTCATGTACAACATGTTTACATTTAAATCAAAGGCGGTAATTAAATGCATAATGTATAAATGCGGCGTTACCTATAACTTATTAATTTATCGATAAATAATGAACATGAATGAACTTCAAAGAATTAAACGATGAAATTATTCTTGAGTGACAAATGACTATGACTATGAAATGGATTTCCTGTATGGAATTCTGCTGTCGTTTGAATTGAAGCAGCAATTTGTAAAAAATATTTAATAGAAGTAGGAAATAGGTAACTCTATGTCCAAAGGTTACGGAATAATTAAGTACCTACCTACCTATGTAAAAACAGAAAGTCATTCTACTGCACTAAAGTACTGATTTTCGAAACACGTGTAATTTTTGACTGCATTATTTCGACTTTATATCTACAGTGCAAGATCACCCCGTGAAAAACTAAAACAATAATACTGTACTCTTAGCACGAATTTTCACTCTTTTACTTTACGTTTATTGTATGAAAAAATGGAACAGCACCTCTAGTGCGCAAAGACCGAACAAATTTTTTCCTTGAAAAATTTCAACTTTAAATAAACAATGTTCCAGTTTACTTTACGTCTCAAATACGTGCGTGAAAATTCGTGCTAAGGGTAAAACAAAAAAAGTTTTATTTTCCCCTTTTTAGTGGCAATGGGCGTGATTACTCGTATGTTGTGTGATTGCGTAAACAATGCACAGATAATATGCGATACTAGCGGATACGGTTGATTTGTTTGATTTATTAATAACTTCTCTCGATTTTACTGACCTGATCCCTCTCCAACACCACCTGGGAAGGGTTGTTTTAAGTTCGCCACAAAAATTATTCCCCTCGTAAAATAGTTTTGATCCGTATATATAGTACAATCTAAACATACAATAACATATAAACGTTTTAAAAAAATTGAAACGCAATTTGCTCTTATAATACTGGTTTCCAAAATAGAAGTCTAATGAAACGGAAAAAGTTAAGTCAAATATGGTAGCAGAATATAGTTTTTGAATACTGCTTAGTGTAATACATACTTTTGCTCGTGACTGTAAATTGTGTCCTCGTTTTCGGTAATTTTGTGCTGGATTTTATAATTTAATTTTTAATCTAATCCCGTGCGAAAAAAAATGGGTCGAAGGTACTATCATAATCAAAATTAAAAAGAACAAAACCCTTGGCTAATTTTATACATTCTTCTTTTTCTTTTTGTGGGGAATTAGTTTTGTGGCAAACTTACAACAGCTCCCTGGGAATACCCTTTCAAACAAAATAAGTCTTGGAGTAATCTAGAAACATTTACACGAACAAAAAGGAGACGAATTGGGAACCCCTTTTAAGCGTCAAAAGCGTCTATAGACTACACTGACGCAAATATTAGCACTCAAAGGCAACTAAAACCATAGAAACACCTAAACTACCAGCCAGTTCACGGTCACTACCGAATGGCCGGAACCGGTGAATCAGGGCCCATAATCCCATATATTCAACGTTATCTTCGAAGATGGCATCATAGCAACATGATAACATGTTCTCTAGCATGTGCGCGTATATCGCAAACTGCGTGGATTGGGGAACAGGGCCAAATTTTTTATAGGGCGCACTGTGTCAAGGGCCCGCAATTCTTGGGGCCTTAAGTTTTTATAAGGGGTTCAAGCTCGCATCTGTGGTTTCTTGTTTTTCGGTCAACAGATAGGCACAGACGTAACAAACTGACGGGGCGCAGACATATGTCTCTTCGGCGTCTCTTTCATACAAAATGTATAGAAGCGTTGCGACGTAAAACACACAGAAGAGACGGGGCGCGGACGCGACTCTCGTACATTTTCGTACGTCCGCGACGCGTCCGTGTCTTACGTCTTTTCTATGTGGCCCGCGCTTTACGATAATTTTAGTACATATATTCAAAAGAAAATCTAACGACACCTTGCCACTTTGATAGTGAATTAGATACACTTGAATAACGTAGACATCACAGTCCTTTTTTACCGAGTTCAAAAAAAAAGGAGGTTATGTATCAAAATTGTGTCCTCCCGCCCTAGGTGGAGCGGAAAGGACCATCAAATTATTACTTACTACGCTTACAAAAAAATCATATAATTCTTTCGATTGCCCTTAACCTTTTATGACAGTCTCTTGGCCCCAAAGGCCCCCAATAGGTCAAAGCCGGCCCTGGGAACAGATAAGAGGTATAAATCGTAAAGGCGGTCTGATAACAGCGCCTCTCCTGCCAAATTTCACTGCATGCATTATGACGTCCGTCTGGAGTTTGTGTTCATTGTCAGATACGGCATGATAATTTTTATAGCCTCTATCAACCGGTCACCTCAGCCTTTGAAGGAATGAATGAAACAAACAATATTTAATGGGAGTGCATTTGTGTTACTTGCATGAGTTTACAGGTGACACAAAGATAACAACAAAACTAATTTATGAAACAAAAATGTATAAAAGAAAACAAACTAAAAAAAAACACGCACTTACTTGTTTTTGACTCTACTTAATTTAGTGACACAACTTGAATGGTTTTCCCGCTTGATGTAAACGGAACAACATCTCTGTGCTCTTGTTTGACGTATTGTTTTTTTTTTTTAAATTGACCTTTTCACACTAATATATTTTAATAATATTACCCAAAAATTAGTTAACTGGACCTGTACGTTCTATAGTTCCATTTATGTAAATGACTACAGGTAAAAAAATGAAAAAGCAACCAATATAGGACTCGCACATACAAGGAAGGCATGTCACCAAAGGAGGTGGGTGAACCATGCTGTGTATGAAGATACAACTATTACATAAAAGCTTCCTCTAAAACCAACAACGAACACACACCGACATTGGCAAATAACAGTTTTACGAGTACATTACAATCTCCATTCATTCATTTCTATCAGTGTAACACCCGATCCCTAACCGTAATCCGTCTATTTACAACTATTAGCTCATATTTTTTACAGTTACCAACACAGTGCATCTAAACTTGTTTCGTTTGTAATCTCAAGTGCAATACCCGGTGTGTTTCAGGCTAGAACATCGACATTATCTATGGCAAATTTTCTTTCAGCATTTCATTCAACTATCAACTCTATTCGATCAGCTATAAGTTGATAATTCAACAGAGTTGTTACTGTCGTTTGCAACAGTTTGAAGCTTAGCATCGATATGGATGGATGGATGACTCAGTGTGTTTATTCGGTTATCAGGCATCATTTTAGTACGATCTCAAACGGACAGATGGATAGTAAATTGTGCGCCGGATCGCCGGCAGCTCACCGCAAAATGTACTAGGTATGTGGATTTTGTTGGCAGTCATAATTGAGTTGTCGGGTTTATCTTTTGGATACGTTATCTAGCTTTAAGAGTAATTTTATAAAACAGTATCTCCCCAGCTTCACACGGGTGTAATGTAAATCTTCCTCTGGAATCATTCTGTCTATTGTTGAAAACCGTATTTAAGTACATCTGCCGGGATCAGTCCCTTGCAGCGGGGTGATACGCAAGGAATTGATCTTGCATTTCTTGTTGAAGATGAACTGTTTGGATATCAAGTCATTTCTGGTTGACGCCATGGGAAACTCGCTGTTGTATCTCCCTCTTACTACAGAATTGTTGTATTTGGAGACGAATTGCCAACGTTGCTATATGCTGTATGAAAAATGAAGCGGTGGGTGGTTCAGCACGGCTTCTGGAGTTGTAATAGGCGAAGTCCTCATATAGCCGGTGGTCGCCATGCAAGCCAGACTATGTAGGCGTTGTAGCTTGTTTAGAGTTGTGTCTAACCTGGTGCGAGGCAACAGACCCTTTAGGTAGTCATGGTTCCGATTACCGCTGTCCAGAGAAAATAGTCTTGGGGGATAGGCTTTCTTACCTATCATCTTACTGCACTGCCAGAAGGTGATGCAGGCTCTCCGCCTTTTTATCTAGAACTGGTTGCTTCAGTAAAACTTACTGTTCAGGATGACCCTCGACACTTTCGTTTGACCTCGTAGGTTAGCTTAATTGAAAAAGCAGCTAACTTCTGTATGTAGGTAATAAAGGAGCAATTCTTTCTCTTTCAAACCAGAGAACCTTTCTAATATGCAAAAGCGAGACAGCATACTCTCAAATTCAGTCGTTAATTTCCCAAACATTACTTTAGTCTGTGAATTAGTGGAACAGTCCAACACTAAATGATCTAACTGGCGCCGCTCCACCTAGCCTATCCACCAGATAATGTGTTTATGATAAAACTAAAATGTACTTACTACAAGCTCAGTTTAAATCTAATGTTATGAATTAGGATTGTAGCGCCCATTTAAGTATTATTAGACTCGTAATAATACAGCGGGGAGATTGTTGCTCCTATGTATCTAAATGCACCTACTTATTATCCTTTATGAGGGTTTTCTGTAAACACAATAATACATTCTTGGGTTTTATTAAAATGTTGGTTGAGCCCCGCGGTTTCACCCGCTGGTCAGCTCGTATAACTGTAACAGTAATTTGTAGCGTGATTTTAAATTGCCTCATCATATGCAAAAATAGGTAGTTATTGGTCAATTTGACACCATCAATGAATTGTAAATTAATTTGATAAATAAATAGCCCTAAGACTGTCAGACTTTCGAGCTTCTGACTGTGATTAACGACTGTCAAAGATCTACAAATGACAGCCGGGACCAACGGATTTACGTGCTTTCCGAGGCCTGGAGGGAAACTTGCTATGACAGATGGTCACCCATCCACAGACTGACCTCGGCAAGCACGTCTAAGCCTGGAAGATCAGCTTGTGTGACTGTAATCAGGACATATCCGCAAATATTAGGATTAAAATTATCCTGTTGTAATCGACCCATGCGTTATTATAAACCCTCGTGCTCCTCAAAGCTGGGATTATTCTTAAAGGATAAACAACGAAGCTTTTAAATCAAAACAACAACTTCAAACATGAGAGTTAATTTATTACATACAAACAACTTACTCAATTCCTCAGTGTTAACAGGCATGTGTCAATCGTTTACATTGTTATGTCAATTTGTATGCAAATATCATAATAACGTAAACACTTGATTATTGAAAGAATTTAAACGCGCAATTGTTTAGCCCTCGAGATGCACATTCCTTTATTCATCATTATATTTATGACGCCGCCTTTTCCTAAATTGTGATTATATTAGGCTTGCGGGTGGCGAGTAAAGGGCAATTCGTTGGCCGACCATGGTCCATGCCAGGGGCGACAGCGCGTTGTGTATTCCACGCGCGCCTCAAAGAGCAACATGATGACGGGTACTTATCAAATTACCGTGACCCTGTAACATAAAGGGCTATTGAAGGACACCGTGGAATTTAGTCAGTACGAGTCTATCAGTCCCTCCCGCCCTGCCCTGGGTAGGAGAGGACTCATTTGATGATTTTTCATCGTGAAAAAAAGAGCGGGCGGGGTGGGTGAGCGGAAATCTAGTCTGTTTCCCATCTCTCGCTGCCCGCCCCGCGCCAGTGTAATTGCACACTAAGATTTCTAAATGACTTTTATGCAACATCTTAACGTGAAAAAAAACTAGTCAAGAGCCAGGAGGTGTAAAAAATAAAAACCGTCTGCCATACTATTTTTCATACAATTTGTATGAACGTAAAAATATTTTAATTTATTTGAGACAGACTATTACCATTTTTCTAATTTAACATCACAACAGTACCGGTTTTTGTGCTCTACACCTAGCTCTTGACCAGTTTTTTCTCTGATACAAAAAGTCTATGAATATTTGAAGAAGGGTACATTTTGCGATAGGGACATTTTGCGAAAGGAACATTTTGAGAAATGGGACACTTTGCGAAAGGTACATTTTGCGAAAGGGACATTCTGCGAAAAGTACATTTTGCGAAAGGTACATTCTGCGAAAGGGACATTCTGCGAAAAGTACATTTTGCGAAAGGGACATTCTGCGAAAGGGACATTATGCTACCTGTGGACATTTTGCGAAAGAGACATTTTGCGCCTGAGCCCTCGCTACAACTTACGTCCCATATTTTCTGACAGGGCAGAGCCTGCCAGTGTCCCGGGTCTGTTTCTTCAGGTAACAGTGACTTTGGCAAGGGCTATATTTAGCAGCAAACCTATTCTTTTACACGCGGAAACATTCCATACCGTGCAATGTGCATTCGTCACAACAAAATGTAACACGTCTATTATTTGCTATGCTAAATCGTGAGTTGGCGCATTAAATGTCATGACATAATGACACTGTCGTCGTGTTAACGCACGAACGAACAGTACAAATTACAGGTGCAATTTAACCGAGAATTGTTTATAATGAATTAATGTGTATGGAGCGACGGCAGTGCTAGTTATGCAGATCTTACGACGCCCGTGCAAACAGCGGTGTCGCATCACTAGTGTGAGCTTAGTGTTGTACATGAGGCGCTTAGTTGTTAGAAGTAAGCAAGATAACTCTACAATGACTGTCAGTACCCTTAGCACGAATTTTCAGTATTTGAGACGGTAAAGTAAACTGGAACTTTGACAATTCCAAATTGTCAATTTTCAAGGAAAAAAAATGTTCATACAAAAACGCTGTAAATACTGGAAAGACGCTGTAAAGTAAAAGAGTGAAAATTTGTGCTAAGGGTACTGTAGGTACATCTTGCTAGTACTAGATTCATTTAGAACACGTGACTGTTTGATAATTACCCTGGGCAGTGGGCTGAAAAACAAAATCGTTTTACGTTTCCTTTGTAATATGTTTTGGCTATATATACTTTTTGTAAAGCTTAAATAAGAAAGAGCCTTGGAAAGCACGTAAAGATGCTGCTCTCGACTGTCATTTGTAGATCTTTCACAGTCGTTACTATAAATGCTCTAAAGTCTGACAAACAAGTCTCACCATGTGGTATCACATTTCCCGGTTACTGGGATGTAGAGGTCTGATAGGCAGTCGCTCCATGTAAAATAGTGATATCCAGCTGCATCTCGTTCGACTGGAAAGCTAACCACAATACTTATAGTTGGAAAAAGGCTAGGCAGATGATGATGAACTAAGAAAGAAACCAAATGCTGCACCGATTTTATGTAAACGCTTTGTATGGGTTGGCTCCCCAGTTTCTAGCGGTTCACACCTGGTTTTTTCACCCACAGAAACAAGATTTTTAAATAGGAACTCATCTTCTGCCTAGCCTTTTCCTAACTATATTGGGGTCGGCTTCTAGTCAAACCAGATGCAGCTGGATATCAGTATTTGGCACTCGTGGGCTGCAGCTGAAAATCAGCGTCAGGTGGCAAACTTTGTGTTGCCATCTGGCAGTACACTGAGCGAGCCCTTTGGAATTATATTGTTAAGTTTTTATGTTCCTACTGAATTACTCTGTTCACAAACTTTATTTGTTTACTTTTAAGGTTTATTGCCAATAAACACAATTTTCTTTCTTTCTTACATATTGCGACTGCCTATCGGACCTCCACATCCTAGTAATTGGGTAATACGACACCCCATTGTAAGACTGGTTATCAGACTTTAGTTCGTCTGACTAAGAGTGCTTGTACACGGCGCATGTAACCCTCGGGTTGTTTACACACGGCGCATGTAACCCTCGGGTTGTTTACACACGGCGCATGTTACTCGCGCAAGTAATGGTGCGGGTTTGCGTTTTATCCGCGCGAGTAACATGCGCAAGCTACTTGATCAAGCTACCCGCGGGGTGCTTGTACACGGTGCATGTAGCTTGAGCATGTTGAGGCACTTGCGCAGATTACATGCGCCGTGTACAAGCACCCTAAAGGAACTGGAATGCAGAAGTCTAACAGCCGTATCTATAGTCAAGTGAAAGTAATTTCTTTAGCTTAAGCAATTACTTGTGCAATTTTTTTTAAGCAATAGACCTGAATTTTAACAAAGTGCGTACCGCAAAAGAAAGCAAAGGTATATTCTTACAGTTCAAACTTCAAGCAATTATTAAACTACTTATTAAAAATCGTCTCATAATTAAATGACATTTACTCAAGTAAAACCTTTTACTTGTTTATAGATACGGGGGTTAAACTGCTATCACATTCTTCTCTGTTGCTAGGCGACGAGATATCATTAGGACTTATTTAGTCATCACTTTAGCACATTATACCTATTATATTTTTAACAGAAACCGGCATAACGTAATATGACACCAGACATTTGTAAAACAACTTGTAAGGTCTCTTAAAACATTAAGGAACGTGTTTATGACTAATACACAATTAGTTTCATGTTTTATTTTATTTGGATGTTAACTTATTAATCATGGGACCTGTGACCACAAGGTTTCGTGTGAAATTCTTGACATTTTAGTCGTTCACCTCACAAGAAAGATATAATCTAATGAAGACCACAGGGTCGCGCTGGATGCAAGCCCCTTTCTACAGGTCTTTTGGAAATCATCAAAGGGGAGGCCTATGTTCAGCAGTGGATATCCTACGGTTGATACGATGAAGATGATAATGATGGCCTTAATATCATAAATTGCTCTATCCTCAGACGAAAAGGTATAGAGGCGCTACTCATCGTATACATATATATTTAATAAACATGTTTTTTTTTCATTTTATTTAGTGACTTACTAAGTAAATTTTATAGCAAAATCGGTCTTAATGTTCTCATTACTGTTTCGCAAGCCTTTCCACTGAAAAATACCGCAATCAACAACGCGGGTCCTGTGAAAATTGATATTTCTTAATAACAAGGAATAAGAGCTTCAAGAATTTTGGAGCACGAATGTAAGAGCCAAGTCACACCGAGTACGCGCACATTTCAATAGTGCGATTCGAAATCTAAGTTTATTAACTACACGAAAAGATACATTTATTCTAGTGTCGTTGTGTCGCGTTTGGGTGTAAACTGAACCTAAATTGTTAGAGACTTATAAAATATTTTGCACCTATTGAAGAAATATCCTTATAAGCATAGAAATATGTGTCAGGTTTAATAATAGGCACTGATATGGTTCATTACCTGTTTCTTTAATACATTCCATTTGTGCATATTTTAATGTAACCTCTTTCCTGTGGTTAACTTAATTAAGTTTAGGTAGGTAGTAAAATTATGACTTATGATGACGTAAACCTGTCGTAGGTAAATGACACATGTTTTTTTATGGTTGGGAATTCATTGACGACGAAACACGATTGGATTTTCGCATATTACGCCGGAGAGTATTTTTAGAAAAAAGTACTTTACTCAGCATTTTCAGAATTTTTATCCACGGTTTTCTTATTCTTAGTTAAAACTCTTTACATTTTTTATTTAATTACTTTACTTAAAAAAAAACTAAGTCCGTTCGCAAGGTGGTCGGTAACATCTAAATGAGAGCTCAATCATCGGCCGATGATCTTCATTTTTTGATACTGGCATCTCGCAGGTCAACCTATAAGAGGTTGTGAGCTGCTTAACCGGACTTTGGCCGATGATCAAGTGAAATAGTGCTTTAATTACTTAAAAATAAAAGTCCAAATGTTTAACCCTATATGCGCTAAAACACTGTTTCTTCGCTTCATTTCGATTTAGTCACAATTTAAGAAAGTGCTTGTTACAACATTCTTGTGATGAGATTCCTGTATTTTATTTACAGCGTATTTTGAACCATTTACTGCAACGACGATATAATACTAGACTCGTAATAACAGGCGACCGATGTCTGCCAACACATTAGGCAAAAAAGTCTTATATTCGTCTCATTTCGACCAATCCTGTGAGCCGTAAACATACGTTGAGACAGAACAGACCTTGAGTTAGCCAATCACAACGCAGTACCCCGTCCCCCTCGCTTACGTAGTACCTCAGCAACTTGGCAGAATAGTTTGTGTTCTTTAGATCGTGCATGCGGAGTCTAGTATTATATCGTCGTTGATTTACTGCATTTGTTGTATGGAACATTGAAACAGTGCTACTAGTGTACGAACGAAGAAATAATTTTTTCTTTCAATTTAACGTCATATTCGGGGCAGTCGTATCGGTCCCAATAATTACGAGTTGTAGGTCGTGGGTTCGAACCCAGCCAGGCGCATTACCTTGTGTAATTTATTTCATCACCACTGCCCTCAAAAAACGTTGAAGGAAAACATCGTGAGGAAACCGGTATGTCCTAGATAGAACCAAAAAATCGAAGACATGTGACATCTACCAACTCGCACTGGGCCCGCGTGGTGGACTATGGCCTACCCCTCTCACAGAGAGGCCTGTGTCCCAACAGTGGGAACATTTTAGGCTGATGATGATGATGATAAAGGACATATTTCATTTAATATCACAAAAACTAGAAAAGTCATGATAAGGCCTCTATCATGACTTTTCCATGACATTAACGTCTCATGACTGTTGAATAATTTTTATTTTCGTTCCAAAATGACCGTGATTCTTTGAAGGCAGACAATATCCGTCATTTAAATCTCACAATACTCATTTTCCATGAATTCGTAATTTGTCGATCTGTATACAAATATCCGTTAGAGTTCATTAGGTAGAGCATTCATCTTTTCAGTCAGACCCACTTCAATTTATTTGAGTATTCGTGTCGGCATTTCCGAAGTATTACATTACGTGTAAAAATAACCCTGATTTTTTTTGTATCTAAGGGTTAGTCTACACTGACGGCTAACATTGTTTTTTCCTAAAAAACAAAATGAATTTTGATATTGACTGAAAAAATTGTTTTGTGTTTAACTTTTATTTTTATTGAAGTCAATCTCTAAACGATTCATCAATCTTTAAAAATTTTCTTAGGAAAGAAAAATTCAATCCGCGGGCAGGATTCGAACCTGCGGCCTTCGAATTCAGTACATCCGACGCTAATTTCCAACCGAGCCACCGAGGATCTTACCTGCCGCGGCAAATTCTTGCTTCCATTTCTAACGTCTCATGGTGACGTTCATCAATCTTTTTTCTCCAGTCTTCTTTCTACGAGTATTCTCTGCTTAAAAGACACACTTATGTCAAACCAACTCAGATTATTTATTTATCAAACAATAAGAAGTTTTGGTAACTTTGCGAATAAAATTTTCCCAGTTCATAAATATTATGACAAAGAAAAGTGGGCAAAGATAACAAACAACTTAAACTTGTGATTTATTTTATATGGCGAAGGTGTTACTAACTTTGTGACGTCATTTCATTTTTATTTTTAAGTATTTTAGGGTTTCCTATGTTATTGATATTTGTAAAGGATTTTTTTTCTGCAAAGTATCTGGGGTGGAGTGAGGAATTTTGAACCTAAGAAAAAATACATTTTTTTTTTCTCTTCATGAAATGCAATAAACGGGATGCAATTGTATGACAAAATTAATTATGTTTCTAAACGTAGATTAGGCATAAGATTATAATATTTTCTATCCGATGATCTCAATCGTTCCAAAACTACAACAATAATTTTCCTTACACATATCAAGTGCATCAGCAAATTAATTACTCGTGAATGACGAATATAACAATAATCAATAACGCGTGACGTCATGGGCCTATGTTCGGTCCTAGTGCCCACCGCGGTTGCGTCAATTCTAATCGATAAGCTTGGTGGTCTGCCACCTAACTTGGAACAGGAATATTAACCAGGAAAGTGATGATTTTAATAACCACAACCATAAGAATTATAATATGTGCTGATGTCATATCAGCGCATATTATAATTCCCGAATAGTTAGCTAGATTTGTAACCCTTCGTGCTAGTAAGGTAGTATGTATTAGTGAGGTAGTAAGTACTTAGTACTCGAAACTAAAATATAATAAACTAATTAAGTAAGAGGATGTGGGGGGGGGGGGGAGGGAGGCCGAACATTACTTAAATTTTCTTTAAAAAACTCCCCTCCCACGTCGGACTTAAAGGGGGTGGGAGAGAGTTTTGATAGTTCTGTAAGATTATAAAAACACGCAAAGTTAAAAAAAACACTTTGAAAAAGGCCAGGGCAACCGCGCGATTGCCGAGGTTCACTCGGCGTATGCGTATAGGTAAACGATTTCCGAACCAATATAAGAGATGTTGCATTGGTACATCCACTTTCAACATTTTTGAAAATTACTCGGACAAATAAACATTAAAGAAACCAAACGTTTAGTCTTTTTATAAAATTTAAACAGGAGACGGGGGTCGGCTTATTTTAATTTTGCTTGTAACACTGGAATAGAAGATCTGACCGATAAGTATGTTTATGTTTCAGCTTCATTATTTGCACAATTAATTATGATGGATTCTTATCTTGTGCTGCTGCGAAATTCCTGATGGATAAATCAATGGAATATAAGACAACATACTTTGTAGCTACCAATAGAGGTAGAATACTAACGAAACAATAAGTTTGTGTATAATTTATATTTCATGCTGTAATTGTACGTTGACCCATATTGGCAATATTGGTTTTGCTTACAAAATTGCAATACCTATTATTACTAAGTAGTAACCATTGCAATGTGTATGTTTGCTAAACACACACATTGCAGTGGTATATCCATAACTAGCGGATACTTCCATTATCTGACAAATATATTAACTGCAACAAAACATTTTATTAATTGGTACAACTAACTGGAGACGTCTTTAGCACGGTCAAACTGATCATTTACCGTTGACCAGGGGTTCCCAAACTATGCGACGCGACGCGACGCCCTGGTGCTATGTAGAGAGTCCAGCGGGGCGTCGTGAACTCGTGAGACGTGAGGGTCGACCATTCTTCGGATTGATATTGCGTTGAACCAAGATTCTATATTCTTTATACTCTCATCAAGTTTAGAAGATTAGTCTCGGAGATACAGGAACGCATTAATCAACCTACTCAGTAATATCTTTGTCAATTTCTTTCTTTCTGTATTATTTCAAATTTCTATTCAATTTTCATTTAGTTTAAGAAAAAATAAATTATAATTTAACCAATCATAATGTCAAATGGTAAATTTTGAGAATACCTGTAATAGGCTTGCATACCACATAAGTTTATATTTTTTGTTTTCAATTACTGCATAAAAAAATAAAATATGTATCAAATATCCACCGGAAAGAAGAGGATAGTCTCATTAGTATCTTTTGCAGCTACAAACCCAGATTCAGATACTCTGATGTCATGGAGTTCGGAACCAGGTATTTATTGTTTTACGAGTATTATTCACCTGATGTCAACTCGCTAGGGCGCCGAGAAAAAAATCAGAATGTGCGTCGCGAGCTAAAACAGTTTGGGAACCCCTGCCGTTGACTATTTCTATCTACGAAATAAATAGCCATTGTTTTGGGTACTGGTACTGTACGTTACTGTACATCAATTATTGTGCAGTCACAGTTTTGACTGCATAATCTAATAAAACAACAGGAAAACGTATGTTTGTTTACAACTATCGCTCTGAAAACCCTGTGTCTTTCCCTACGTATTTCATGACATAATAATATTAATAGGTATTTTTCCTTACTGCATCGATCGACTATAAGTGATCGATAATACTACTTTATAACCTATATAATATAACCGTATTACCTAACGATTTTTGGCTTCATCAGGGATCCTTTTTGTTTTAAGGTGATAAAGTCATACAATGAGGCCTCCCGCCCTTGTGGAGTAAAAGGGACTGTCAGACTCGTATTGACTAAAAATCCAACTTGTTCCTTCAATTGCCCTTTCCGTTCCGGGGTAAAGGTAACCTGCTTAGACCCACGAGTCTTCATCTGGAATCTCTGATTAGCAAAATACTCGCCCATATTTCCTGTATCCGGCGATATTAGGTTGCCAAATTAAATGAAATGAAAAAAAAAAATGTCACACCATGCCCAATTTTTCGGGGGATTTTTTTAAGTGGTAAAATCATCCAATTAGTTCTCCCACCCAGGGGAGTACGGGAGGGACGATCAGACTTGTACTGACTAAAATCCACGATTCCTTTTTTTACGTGGTAATAAGTGCTCTTTTTTTGTTACCGTGGTAAAATCATCAAATGAGTCCTCCCACCCCGGGTAGGGCGGGAGGGACTGTCAGACTTGTACTGACTGTTCAATAGCCCTTTATGTACCGTGGTCACGGTAATGAGATAAGTCCCGCGACCCCGGCAGTCTTTGGCCCTCTAGAGGGGGCCCCCGTCATTCCACGGTTCCTTTAATAGCCCTATACATTCCGGGGTTACCGGATTCCACGGTTTCCTGATTCAGACAGTCCGGCGACCCCGGCAATTTTTCTGGGGTAACAGTCCAGACGTATTTTTACGTTGTATACCTAATTGTGTATGTTATACGCATTTACTGTTATGTATTTCGTAAGGAAGAAGCTTTGAAAAGCAATAAAGTGTTTTATGCAAAGATCATAATACAGCTTAAGTGCTGTGATACTATTATTGGCGTGGAAGCTCTACAATAACCCGTTTCCTCGATCAAGAATACAACTTGCGCGGGATGTGAAGTGCTTCGGTCTTATGTTACTTTCTATCACTTCAAAACAAGCAAAAAGACTTCGGGGAATAGTGTTGTGTCACCGTTTCGTATTAAAAGAGTTTTTTTCAAGAGAATAACTTGTAAATATTTTCAGGAAAAAAATTGGGTCAAGAAAATGAAAGGCTGGCTGTGTCTTCTCTTTCTATTAAATTTTCACCTGTGGTATTTTATTGTATTCAGTGAGATTTCGACGTTCAGTTTATACACCAACAACTCAAACCTGTGGCCTACTATGAACTCTTAACGCGATCCAGTCTAGGCTGTGGGAAAGAAATGGCGCTAGACGACTTGAATAGCTCTGTCTGTTTCCCACAGCCTAGAATGGATCGCGGTAAGAGCTCAAGCATACGTATTTGTCAAAAAAACTATCCAAATGAAACAGAGTTATCACACTAGTCTGCATGTATTTTTATTTTTAGGTAAGGTTGCAAACTAATTGTTACGTTCACATGTAACTAAAAATAAACGATCTTTATGTACATATAAACTAATAGGTATTATCTTTATTGCCTAGATGACGGGCAGTCTAGACGCCCGTCTGTACGTATCGCCATATCAAATTTCCCAGGAAACACAAGTGTGCATAATCACTTTTATAGAGTTTTTAAGGCAGCGTAACTAACCATAGATAATTTACATCGACACTAGGCTGATTCTTGATCGATTAAAATATTTGTCGATTAAAAATATTCCATGTCCATTTTTGCCCCACTCACTCAATCGTGGGATTTTGAATCGAATAAAATCGTTTGACATCAATAAATAATTTTGTTTATTATTTTAATACCGACACAGGCAGGTAACATAAGTTTCAATTAATTATAGTATTAAATCGATTCCTTCACACCTTTACAAAAAGGTATAAAAAGAGTTTTCGCGCATCACCGTATCCAATTTCCCAGAATCATATTTTAGGCAGCCGTAGCAGGCATGTAAAGCTGATCCCTCAGGGGAGCAAAAAGTTTAAGATATTTTTTGTGACACCTATCACGTCCGTCTCTAATTGTTCCATTCAAAAAGAAACTAAAAGTGTTCTTAATCCTATAATGTTATTCGATGCGTGGCGCGTCGGCCTCTGCGCCCGCGCCGTCTATTCACCGTCGATGCTTTTTTATTCGAATCCGTGTGAATAATAAAGGATTTTATGTCATAAGTTGTTAGAGGCCTCGGTTTGATTTATACGTCTGCTCGCATTAAACGCCTGTACCTGGCGTTTGAGGAACTTTACCTTTTTCTGTTCCCGTTTTTTGTGTGAGCGCGGTATAATGCGGTGCGCCGGCGCCGCGCTGTGGCGCTGATCAAAGCGATTGGAGACGATTAAACTTACTTGATATATAGATGGTCAACAATACGTGGAGGCGCCTACCAGTCGCGGTACACATTTCAAATGACGATGCTCCTACGCTGATTAAATGGTTTTCTTGTAATGCATTCCTGTTGTGCATCCAACCAAACTCAACAATGGACGTTTATTTGACTGTGACGGGAACTTCGTGTATTTAAGTCGAATATTGAGGAAACTACACGAGATGATGTAACCGATGTCTGAATGAAATTAATTAACGAGTGCAGTTAACGACTTCAGACAATTTAACTTTTGTAATTTGTCTGTGACAAAGAAACGCCGAATTTTTTGTATGTTTGTACAGAGTGTTCAAATGACGAATATTAATATTTTTATTTTTATGGGGTTATTTAAAAAGTCTCTAATGCGTGATCGTGGGAATCAAAGCTCATACTGATTATTCTGATTCCTACAAAATGAATGAATGATTTGTAATATAGGTATGGGTACTGACAAAGAGATTTAAAAGAATCTATAGAGCGGGCATTGGGAAAATTGTCATACAAAATTGTTGATGCCGTGCGTCAGTAGCACTATCTAAGCGTTGCATAGCAACGCGACTACTAGACTGAGGGACTTTTTATCTATTGGTAAAAAATTTGGATCACAAACTTCGTGATGTCCCGTCTACTGCTCGTATATAGTTTAATGTCTTTGGGTACTGACTAAAATTTTGGACGCTTTTAGATTCATGGGACACGTTTATTTCGTCTATTTTCTTGTAACACAATGTTTTAGTAAAAGTAGAGTCAATCACATCAGACTGAATGATTAATTTAATTTATGAAAACAACCTATCATGTACCTATACTTCAGTCACATTTATTAATAAAATAATTAACAGACACGTATAATTTACAATAACATCCGGGACGCTTCATAAAGTGTAAAATATTACGATTGAACAATATTGATCTATGACATCATTTCGAACATTAAATGTTGTAATTCCTGAGATTCTTCTAAGAATTCGATCACACAAACACCTTTAGATGAGCCGTTCATACATCTAAGGACCCCGACGGATACAGGGTGTTGCATCATTACAACGAAATCTAATGTGTTTTTCGATCAATCGTTCATCGAATCTTAAAACTTTTTCCCGTGTTTTATTTATGTGTTCTTAATAAAACGTATGTTTTTTTTGTCAAGATCAAACCATTATTCAATGGAGCTAACACATCGCTTTTGCATCCCACTATTAAAATTTATGGTAAGACAAATAATTGTTTTGAATACTCAATCAGTTGTGAATCGTAATTGTGTTTATCATTTGTCAATAATAGTGTAGACTTTATTTATTACTATAGTTATTTATTATAATAGTGTTCATCTGCATAAAAGCCTGTAATCTTCTATCGTAAAACTTTGCAATGATGAATAATAAAAATATTTGCAACTTGTCATAATCTATCTATCTATACATATAATAAAACTGTAGAAAAATAATTTTTGTACATTAAAAAAAAACTCAAAAAATATAGCCAGCGTGTTAAGGGACAACCAATAGAACCCATTTCTGTCATTTTTAGAATTTTTGTCTGTTTGTCTGTTTGTCTGTATGTCTGTATGTATGTTTATTTGTTCGGGCATCACGTAAAATGTACGTAAGTTATGTAGATAAGTAGATAATCTATGTAGCTTGGAATAGAAAAACAACATACCTATTCAAATATGGTGTGGACCGGAGTGGAGTGGTCGAAGTCGCGGGCACAGCTAGTGTTTATAATATTTTCTTGTCATTTTAACTCGTTCATAGAGTGTAGTTTTAAATATTTATCTTTGAGCTAATTTGCTTTATGATAAATATGTTTGGGAAAATAAATTATAATTATTTAATTATGCAATAAAGACATTTGTTTGAATAGGTATAATCATTTTTTATAACCATAATAAAAAAATTGCAACTTAATTACAAAACATCATAGAGATATTCATATCTTAAAAGGGTTGTTTGCATAACAAAATAAAAACAACAAAATTTTATAGTGTTTGAGTTGATATTGAAAGAAAAAACACTGACCCTCGTAAAGTTTAGTAAAAGAACAGACAAAATGAAAGTGTAACCCACTGTATAAGCGTGGGCCATGTAGACGGCCTGTCGCTAAGGGTCGCCTTAACGCCTATTATGCTCTCATTTTTTTAACAGCCCTATGTTAACAAAACGTTCATGAATGAATGAATGAATGAAATTCCTTCGACGAGGAATGCTAAGCGCCCCTGTAGTAATAGAAAAAATAAACTAACGATTTAAAAAGGACTTCCTTTTGTCGTAAAATTTTTCGTTCAGGAATGTTATCCCTTAGAATTAATGGCTGGATTGTTATTTATAATATTGGAATAATTCTTCGAAATATATCTACCCTACCTGTCATTATTTTATATGCTTATACTTTACCTACCACATCTTAATATAACATGTATGTATATTCATGTTAAAATGACTCGAACAATTTGCACAAGTTTTATGTTAATTTATTGGATTGATTGCCTTGATTATAAATCAAACCTCTAATTAAACCTTCACAGAAACCAATAAAGTGTAGGTAGCTTATATTTATATGTGTTTTCTTTCAATTATTGAATCTGAAGGTGTAATCAAATTATTTAGCTGTGTTTCTTTAGATTGTGTACAACATATTATCCTTTTTCGTTCGGTTTTTATAGAACCTCTTTAGTTTACTAACCTATCAGTGACAGTCAACTCTGAGCAATTAAAAAAAAAAGCATTGTGCAGTTCAACGGACTTCCTGCCTATTTGAGTAAAGAATGCCGTCGTCGGTACTACAGAAAGGTTTTCGAAAAATATATTGTTAAAAATTTGTAATTGAACATTGGCACCCACACGTAGCGCCTACGGTTCGCAGAAGGCTGATGGTATACAGAACTATAGAACGTTCACGTTTGTATGGGCATTGTGGGCCGCACAAATGGGCGGAAGCGCGTTGATTCGAGATGGGCACCATGTGCGCCGGCGCCTCTGGCCCAGCCAGGCGCCGCGCACCTAGCTACGTGAGGAAATCTCTCCGTTCATACCTGGCTCGATTACTGCAACAAGTATTCTGCCTAAGTGTTGTGAACCTCTGCGAGGATTTTGTTTGAAATATAAACAATCTTAACAATACTAAGTTTTCTTTTGGGCTCAAAACCATAAACAAAACAGAACAGAACTTTCCAAATATTTCGCAGCTGCTCTATTGTAGGTTGACACTTTAATCGGCTTAAAAAGCTCAACTTTATCGGTAACTTTAGTGATTACTCAGAAGGTAGGTTTTACAACTGTTTGCAAACAGATGGCCGTGTAACGTAAAGAAAGCGCATTGTAAAAGGATCGTTTCTATTGTGGCTGTGCTAATCCGAAACACGTGTGGTGCGAGGTGTCGCGTCTGCGCGCGGCGACTGGTAGTAACGGTTCTGTGGCGGAGGCGCGGTGCGTGACTCATCTCTCGTTCATTGAGCGGTGGTCCATTGAGCCGCGCTTGCGCTCATTACCGCTCCGCCGGCCGGCTGCGCACACGCACTCAGCGCGCGCTCGCGGACCACTACACCGACGCACTGCCTACGACATGTTGGCTCCCATCTCTCGATACAACGTGAGTTAGCCTACGACATCCGCTCCGCACAAACCTACGGACGCAAATTAACGCGACGCCTTATTTGAACGGAGGCAATTTAATTGCTACGAATTTAATATTTTTATTAATAACCAATTTCGTTGTTGCAGATGGAGAACTTATCGAAATCGCATATTTGGCTCGCGGCTGCAGCCCTCCTGGCAGCCTGCGGGGTGTGCGCCAGCGCAGGGGTCGGTAATAGGAAACCCTTCACCCCGACCGACTCCATCCTGGACATCATCGACACCGAGCAAGTGCAGAGGTTCCTCGAGCAGAGACAGCGAGCGGAACAGGCCACTGCATCATCATCGACGTCGTTCGTGCAAAGAAATGAACTCGGAGATGGCAGTTCTGAGACAGGCATGGTGGTCTCCTTGCCAGAGCAAGAAGACACCACGGAACTGCCTCCGGGGGTCGAATTCAGAAAAATATTGAAATCATCGAAGAATGCCTTGGTCGTGACTAAAAAGGATTATTTGAAAGAAGATTGGTGTAAAACGGAGCCTTTGGTTCAGAAAATCCGAGAACCGGGCTGTCTGCCCACAACAGTGATAAACAAATTCTGTTACGGACAGTGCAACTCGTTTTACATACCGAAGGGCCCGCGGCGACGCGACAACAACGCCGACCGGCCGCAGCCAGCCTTCAAGTCGTGTTCGTTTTGTAGGCCTAAGAAGTTCACCTGGGTGACAGTGACTCTGCGTTGTCCGGGTCAGAACCCGCCGTTCAGGCGCAAGCGGTTACAGAAGGTGAAACAGTGCAAGTGTTTACCGGTGGGAGTGAATTGACGATGGTAGTGTGACGGACGCAGCAGTACAGAGGCGGCGCGACCGCCGGCTTGCGACGCACTCGTGCGCACACCCGCCACCCTGTCCACTCGGTCTCCAGGGTCACGGGAGACAGGTACCGGGAGCGAGCTCGCGACGCTCGGGTGCTCCACATCGCTACCGCTGATTGTTTTCGATCACGTCCAGTATAGATTGTGCATGAACTGGTCAAATAAATTGAGATGCCGTGCTCTCATACGTCAATGCTGATGACGTAATGTGATGCATAGATTAGATGCCTATTTAGAGTTACATTGTAATAGAGCGGCTTCGACTGCAAGTCGTCGAGCAAAAGCTTTAATTGTTTGTAGCGAAACTAATTAGCTAGTGTGTTAGGATAGCGGTGGCCTTCCAATCGATTAAGAATTTGTTTTGGTACAAAACTAGTGAATGATGACCGTTTATCGAAAAGTGATTATTCTGTGAGTAAAGTTGTGTTCTTGATGTCAGCAGAATAATGTGTGATACTAGTTTATAGTTTGACAGTTAATTGTGTTTCTTTGCGCGTATCGGTGAGTCACGGAATTAAACGAGATTTAGTAGTAGCGACTTATTTCACGTCAGCTCTACTTGTGTTATTTATTTATTTTGTATCGTAATAAAAGATATTGTAGCTATAACAGAATACGCTTATAACTAAGTTGGTAATTTAATGTTGATCGTAGTTTCATCTTGTTATCTCGCAATAAATATGAGTAGGTAGTGGTATACGATATGTATTTAAATATATTTCAATGCAGTATAAAGTAACGTTAGGTTTTATGATAATTCGAAACAAAATTATGATCTCTGTTTGCTCTCAAGTAGTATGCATTTGTTTTATATGTATATCTGTTAACATAATATATGCATTATCATGATCTGACATAGGGGATTATGTACCCACTTGTTGTGCACGTTATTAAGAGTATGTACTTAGTATCTCATAAATGTTGTAACATGTCTAAATTAGCTGGTTGTTTATATAAACTTGTCTCGTACTTACCGTAGATATATAGTGTCGTTGATCGCTGAAGAAAACTGAATTACAGTATTGTATAATTTCTAGTGAAGACTGTGTATTTTTATAATGGCAACGTTCTTATCTGGCAAATACCATAGTATTTAAACATTAATATTTAAACATATTTAGATTCATAAAATAATTAACATTAATTATCATTGAATATGAAGGATTTGATTTAATGATCGTTCTGTATTTGAAGGTATTTTTTATAATAAATAAAACTAAATACTCAGCGTCACGAAATTAGCTATTGCAATTCGTATTAAGAAGCACGACACAGACCGACATTTTGTTATTCAAATTGTTAAAATAAAATAATAAAAAAAAAAATATTTGACAGTTTGTTGCGGTGCCAGCTTTAAGGATACACGTTCTTAAGATTCAAGTAGGTTGTAGAAATTCTTGCCATTACATTTCGTTGTTTAGTACGTTTTATATAAAAATGTAGTTGCGCAGTATGTCAGTATTACATGAATTTATAATAAATTAATTATCTGGCCGTATATGCAAATTATAAGTTACATTAATTTATTAGAATGTAACAAAAATAGTGTCGATACGGTATCATGATTATTTTATTAGTCACAATACCGTGAGTCCGTGGATAATTGATTTAAATACTTTTTGCAGACAATATTTTTACATATTTGCGAATATAAATGTAAAAAAAAATGAGGTTTTGAAAGGTAACATAATCAATTAGACAAAACATTTTGTTTAGAGAGTTTTTTTTTTTTTGGTTACATTGTAATTCATGCTGGATTATGCACCCTTTTAAAAACAAATACAATTTATTCTAGTTACGTATCTACATTTTTCCCCATCAATTTATCAGTTCTCATATGTGTTTCTTATGTCATTCACAATATAATCAAGAGATTTCAACTGATTCCACATCTTGATTAAATAAAAACCTGTTTTTTCATGCTATATAGTGCATGCAACAATTGCGGTTAGATACCAAAATAGTTCAGGCAATTACAGACACTATCACATATGTATAGAGACCATAATTGCAGAGACATTATTTTATTGCCAAGTTGTGATTGTTTTATACGGCCATAAATTCATATCTGATGATGTCGACTTATTTTTATTATTTAGAACATAATATGAAGATGAAGTTGACAGTTCAAATTGTCGAGTTAAACGTCCATTTTTTTCAGAAATAAATTATAGTATATTTGAATGTTTCGTTTTTGAATTTAACCTGTTTATTGTCCCCTGAAAAAGATGTTGTATATCTCAGATC